>JAMLFY010000016.1:6052375-6631939 GCA_030441495.1 Dalbergia oliveri
CTCCTATTATTGATTATGGAGAAGATGCACGCTATATATTCCTAATCATATTATAAAAAAAACGCAGAAGAAAAATACTTTTAAGAACTAGAATTAGAAGCATAAGTTTGAAGTTTAATGTAAAAGTAACTTTTATAATAATCATAAATTATTAAATTGTTTGGATATGATAAATATAATAATACTTTTTCTTTTAAAATTATAATTGAGAACATGAAAATTTAATTCTCAAAAAATATTTTTATGTATAATAAATAAAAATTAAAGTTTATATAAAATTTTTTAATAAATGAGTCTCAGATTTATATATAAAAGTATATTATTATTATTATTATGTGGAGTATCGTATATAGTTTTTAATATTAACTAGTGTAGTGCCTGTGCCTTGTTAAGGAAAATTAAAATACTACTAAAGTCCATAAAATTATATACCTATCAAATATTTTAAAAATATAAAAATAACCATATGATAATAAATAGATAAAGGTGGTCACTACAGTAAAATGTCAATAAGGAAAGCATCAACAAATGGAGCCTTAGAAACCATGCAAATTACCATGACTAAAAATGACATTAAAAAACCATTAGTAAGAGTGCAATCAGAAATGAAGATATGAGAGGAATAACTGCGACTTTTAAGTTTGGTATGTTAAGCAAGCTAGAAGTTTAAACATAACTTAATTCAATGTTGTGAAGTATCTCCAAGGAAATTTGCTAATAAGGAATATCTATAAGGATTAGAATTCTCTCTAGAGTTTTTGAACGAAGAGTGGCTTAAAATTGTTCTCGAAATGAGAAAAAAAAGGCTCAAATTGAAAACTTATGACCTGGGATTTCTATACAGGGCATACACTTATAATCCAAGAGTTAAGCTAATAGAAGTGGAATTATAGCCGTCAGAATGATATTCTTATACTGAAAATGAATATATCTTGAAGGTTTCCCATCATTATTAGTTGGAAGAAAGTAGCGAAAGCTTTCTTATTTTAATGATAAAACATTCATCAATAGTAATCATTAGATGAAAAATATATAACAAACCAAACTATTTTGATGTCATTTTTAGTATATATATCTATTGTAATGCAAGTGCCATTTTTAAAAGAAAAGGATTGAAATATAAACGCAAACTATTGCCTACAAAAAGACATCTCCATATAGAGAAGACCACCAAGAGAAAATGCAATAATCAACTCTCCTTGAAAGATAAATGCATCTGCATACCCCAAATTAACTCCTGACCAGCAAGGGGATGAACTGTAGAGACAAAGGAAACATTGTTCCTCAGATGCTAATTTTATTACTTTTACAAGAGTTGCTCTAGAATGTATAATTAGCATTACTTTGCCACTATTTATGGCATTGCTGCATAATACATTCACAAGCAAAGTGTAAATTATCATCAACTTTGCATACATGCAATTTCATCACTAAGTTGCAACTTTGCACCTTGACCTTGAGCAGATGTTGATTCCCGGATGTCATAGTCGCCTTCACGAGATGCTAGGATTTAAGTCATTGAAGTTAACCACAATGGATAGATTGCTTTATTGAAATGAGAATAACAATGCAATCAAGTATCACACCATTAAATAATAATTATGCTCAATTAACATAAGAAAAGGTATTGGTGGAAATACTTTTGAAACATGGTGGTTGCTCACATGCCTATGGTGGTCAATGCCTACTATGCCTTTGGTTCCCTGCTCCTTACTTTGCACCACTTTTCTATCACCCCGCTCATTGCCAGAATAGACCACTCTGGGCCTTCATCGAGATGGCCTTCCAGTTCTGCCGATGATGAGGGTGGAGAGGTCGTAAAGGAGAATCTTTGGCGAGATTTTTCAAATCATTTAGCCGTCGTGCCCAAACACCTAGGACTCGTTCCCGTGCTCAGGAGATCAGCTTCAGAACCCACTGCCGTGGGATGTAACCAAGCTGCCAACAAACTACAAGGCAAAGTTCATGTGCAGCTATGGCACAAGATCAGCCACACCCATGATAACCACATCTATTGGTGTGAGACACCAAGATCCTTGTCTTCCAATTCCGCAACATCAAGTTCCCGCCTTCCTTCAGGCCCGCCGCACCCGCGACTCCCCTTCCACTGAGAACTCGACACTCAAGTACCAGGCTGCCAGAACTACCTCGATGCCATCTCCATCACAACAACAATGACAACCTCGACCACATGATGAACGAAGACAACGCCTTTCCGCGCCCTCGTCCAACCCGCCAGCGCAACTAACTCCACTTTGCCAAGCTTTTTCTTTGATCGCAACCACTTTATTAAGGCTCTTAACTCTGTGATCCTGTTTCAGGCGACTTGAGCGATTCAAACTCTTTCCTTGTTGCACCTAAAAATGTCGATTTCCTCTCCGGGATTGAGAAGGCCGTCTGCTCTTCCAGCCAGGAGCGTCGCGCCTTGTGCCTCGAAGTTCAACCCGGTGCCATGGCCCTCGCACCCCACTAAAGCGAGTCTGCGATGAGTGATCAGATCTTAACGAGAACACTCTCGAGGTTCGAGAGGAGCAAGGAGGACATGGTGTCAATTGCAAACCACTCCATATCATGAAATGCATGGTAGGCATTGATCACCAAAGGCATATGAGCAACCACCTTAAAACATAGCTAAAATTAGTGATTTAATTGCCTTGAATGTACATTTTAGTGCTCCATAACACAAATGGAGACAACATGAGAACATGAGACTAAAGCATAATATTAGAAAGATGCCTTCAACCTCTCCAATTTGACATTAAGATCTTTAAGCTACTCAGTCCTCTGTGACATACCCCCATGTTAATCCCTTACTTTCATCAACATAAACAATGTCATAGAGCACACAAGGAAAAGGAGAGCATGGAGTATCTCTTCTCCTACAAATAAGCAGAATCAAAAGACACCCACCCCAAAAACACCCATAAGTTATTACTCTTCTTTTCCTTTTTGCTTTTATGGAACTGAATAGAAAATAGATCATACAAAATATAGAAAAAATTAGTTCACCATACAAAACTAAACCTTCACTAAATAATATAGACCAAAACGAGAAACATACCATAAGCCTAAACATTCATATAATCAATTTTAGGGCACCAAACACCAACCCAAAATCATAACCAAAACCATAAATGAAAAAAACCACCAAATCCCAACGAAGTTTATAGATAAAAAATGAACTAACCATGAAAAAGTCTAATATACAAAAACACTTAAGCTTTCAAGCATTAGACGAATTTCAGCATGATACAAACAAAAAAATAAAATCACATTACACCATCGATATAGAAAAGAGTTACCGGCTCACTCAGGCAATAAACCAAACAACGCATAAGCATTATAGAAAAACATTGTATGCATCAACAAAATCCCATTCATAATTGAAAACATCGAGGGTTTGGGCAAACCTCCTGTTGCAAACGTTGTGAAACGATGCGTTAGAGCTCAGCAACACGGAGCTTATTGCCATTGTAGACCCAATCATTTAGCTCGGGTAACACTTGTGCTAGGGTTTCCAAGCGGACTGATCTTGAAGGAAGAGGCTTGGCTTTTTTAGTCTACTTGTGTAGTATGATCTCCTGGCATTCTCAATTTGCGTCACTACTGACCAAGGAGCTTCGATGCCATGGTTAGGCTTTTTCTTTTTCTTTCTTTCTGCATAACTCAAAATATGAAGAAGATTTTTTTTTCTGAAGAGAAACGGGATTTGAGATGTAAAATTGGGCTTTTCCTTGGGCTTATTGGGCTTTTAAAAGGAGAAGCCAACTCATTGTACCTCGAGGAGCTCCATCTTCTTTGCATGATGAGCCATGAAACCCGCCTTTATGTTCGTGTGTTGGCTAGCATAGCTAGCTTATAGGATTTCCTAAGGTGATGTAGGGGTTGTTGCAGCTTAACTTGAAAGGAAGAAGAAATAGTCTTGTCCGTTGCTTCTTCATCTAACGGCGCCAAGTTCACCACGAGCAAAAAGAAAGGAAGATGAAGGAGGAGAAGAAGAATTAGAAATGGAAAGAAGAGGTTAGAAGAAGGAAGACGGAGGAAAGACATAGGAATGGAGAAAAATCAAATCAAATCAAATGAATTAAATAAATAGGAATACAATCAAAAGAAAAAAGAAAGAATAAAAATAAAAAAATAGATGAATTGTGATTGTGGGAATGTGGGAATGTGGTGGCCAAGAAAACTAGTCCTTGAAATGCACAATTTCAACTATTTCTAGGAGAGGCTGGAAGAATAGCGTTTGCCATTAATTATAAAGCAGAAGTGGTTCATGTATCATCTTTTTGTTTTTGAAGGGACTACTCATGTGTCATTGAAGAGAAAATATTGGAAATGGTTCTCACAAATATAATATCATGATTATAATATCATTTGAAGGGCGGTTCTCGCAAATGGTTCAACATTTTTCTATTACTAATTGTTTTAAATTTTTTTTTACCAAAGGTAAAGAAACTTTTATTGATGGAAAATCAAATTTTTAGGTTTAATAGGACACTAGCAAAATACAGAGATGGAAAAAAACCCAAAATCACTACTCATAGAGTAGGATAACATATACTAAATTAATCTAAGAAGAAGGAATAGTTAATGTGGATTGTATCTCATTTATCAGTTGGAGGGCTTGTTGCGTGGATTCTTGGGCATCAGATTCTTTGTTTCAAAAGTCTTCTTGTTTCTTGCTTTCCATATAATCCAAGCACGTAATGGCCAATAGGCTAGTTGTTTTCCATTTGTTTGGCTGGTTCTAATGTTGCTCATTGCTTGAAACTACCATTCCCAAATTGAGAATGACTATGGTTCACACTAATATGATCCAATAAGGGTTTGTTCCAGACTTCTGTGGCTTGAATGCACTTCAAAAGATAGTGAACTCCAGAATTCAATGATGTGTTGCACCTGGGCATCAAGCTGGAACATAAGGCATTCTTCTTCTAATCACCTCTCGCACAGGATGCCATCATGGGCGCTTTCAAGATAAATATTTTGACTTTGTGTGACACCTTTAATGACCAAATACTTTTCCATAATCCTTTTATTTTCATATGGGCTAGATATGCTTCTAAAGGAGGATGGAAAAAATTATAGGCTATTTTATAGCCAAAGGCCACAGTAAATTTACCTCCTTTATTGTGACTCTAATAAGGAGTATTAAGCTGATCCAGTTAGAGTTATAGCTAGTATTTCTTTAGCTACATGGTCTGAAATTTACTCTCAATTAGTTGGGCATTCCAATCTTGATTTGGAAGCAGCAGGTTCTTACCAAGTAGACTTGACCATCATTTGGAATATTTCCTGGTATCTTGAATGGATAAGCTTTTGGAAGCCAAGGGTCTAAAGACTTTGATTATAAGCCATCACCTACCTACCATCGGAATCCCTTTTCCAAAACTTTTATGCCTTTTATCAAGCTTGCCATGCCCATGATGGATTAGCACCATGTTCTGGATTCATGAAATCTCCCAGCCTAAAATATTTTCCTTTTAACACCTTATAGAAAAAAGATGAGGGGCATTGATCAATCTCCAGCCCGCTTTGCTAATAATGCTAAGTTCATGGCCCTTAAATCTTTAAGGCCCAATCCTCCTTCATTCTTGGCTCTACTCATTTTGTCCCAGCTGATCCAAACTTGCTTTCTTTCATTTTCCTTTTGTCCCCACCAAAATTTGGTCATCATTTTATGTAAATCTAACAACAAAGTTTTAAGGTAATTTGAAGCATGCAAGAGAATATATTGGAATCGCTTTTCCAACCGCCTTAATAGAACTTGTTTTCCACAGAGGATAAAATGCTTTTCTTCCAATGCATCAGTTTGTTTCCAACTTTCTTTTGATGACAAAGGTTGCCTTTTTGGACCTTTGAGCAATAGAAGGAAGCCCAGGTATTTATCTTGAGCTCCTACATGATGAATATTCAAGTAATTTGCTAGTTGAGTCCGCAATCTATGAGGGTGTTACAATCTGAAACACGCTGACTTGTGTAGATTAACCTATTGTCCACTATACTGCTCATAATCATGAAGCACCTCTAAAATATTGTCACATTGTTCTATAGATGCTTTATTGAATAATAGAGAATCATCAGCAAATAATAAGTGGGTGATTGGTGGACAATGGCTGCCAACTTTGACACCTTGTAACCTTCTATTTTCCTCTACTTTGTGGAGCAAGAAGAAAAGCCTTCTGCACATAGTAGGAAAAGATATGGAGATAGGTGTCCTTGACGAAATCCCCTATTGGGTTTAAAGAAACCATATGGTTGCCCTCCCATAATTATAGAGTAAGAAACAGTGGTCACACACTCCTTAACCCAAGCAATCCGTTTTCTGTCAAATCTCATTTTCTGCATAATGAACCATAAGAAACTCCACTCCACCCTATCATACGCTTTGCTCATATCTAGCTTAAGTGCTATTTCACCTTGCCTTTTATTTTTTAGATAATGCATGCATTCGTGGACAACACGAATATTATCAGAAATTAATCTACCTTTTACAAAGGCACTATGATTTTCACCAATAATTTTGTTCATATATTTCTGAAGCCTATGGACTAAAATCTTAGACAAAATTTTGTAGAACATTGTGCACAAGCTGATTGGCCTGATATGGGACATGTTTTATGTCTCACTAACTTTTGGAATAAGACATATTTGCGTATGATTGAAGCTCTTGAGCATTCTGCCTCCTGTGAAGAAACTCCTTGCTCCTGCCACCACATCCTCCTTTATTATATCCCAAAAGTGCTAAAAAAATTTGGCATTAAATCCATCATCTCCTGGGGAACCGTCTAGAGCTATAGAAAAGGTGGCCCATTTGACTTCTTGGTTCGAGACTTGTAAGTCCCTATTCATTGCTGGTGTCACTTTTGATCTCATATTTTCAAAACATACAACTGGGTCATTAAGCATACTTGAAGTGAACAGCTCCTGGAAATAACTTTGTGCAACATCTGCTATTTCTTCTGGAGGTGAGCACGGTCCCCATTTTTCTTTAATAGCCCATAAATTGTGTTCTTCCTATTCCTTATTTGGCATTTGGAATGGAAAAATCTTGTGTTTTGATCTCCCATTTTAGCCACTTTACTCTAGATTTTTCTTTCAAAATCTTTCCTCTTGAACATAAGCCTCCTGAAGCTTTCTTTCTATCTTCTAATTATATCACCATCTGCATTTCTTCCCAAATTTTTGGCTTTCTAACTCCCTTGAATTTATCAATCTTTCTTCCAGTTTTAGATTGCTCTCTTTGTTGCCATTGCACCAAGGTATGCTTGCATTGTTTCAATTTGTGGAATAGTTTGAACATGGGAGAGCCAATCACTTCTACATTCCATGCTTTAGTGACAACTTCCCTTATTCCATCTAAGTTGCACCATCTTTCTTGAAATTGAAACCTTCTCTTCTACAATTCCTGATGGTTGGTGACATATGTAGGATTAAAGGGGCATGATCTAACCCTGTGTCTACTATCTGAATCACTTGCGCATGTGGGTACTCTAACCTCCAGCCAGAGGTCAGAAACCTATCCAGCCTTTCTCAATAAAATTTGCGCCAAACCTTCTATTATTCCACGTGAAACCATTGCCCACAATACCCAAATTGACTAGTCTCCCGCGTTTATGAAATTCCCAAAGTCGTCTATAGACGATAAGGTTTTTCACTCCCTCCTTCCTTCTCATTAAAGCTTTTAATTGCATTGTAGTTGCCAAAAATTATTTTCAAACCTTCTGACTTATTCATCTGCATTAATATCTCCTGAAACCCTCTTCTAGTATGTTCATTGCTATCAAAATGCACACCCCATACTTGCCATGTTCTCTGGAGTGTTGGCTCTTTGATGGTTGCGGAGATGAAGTAGCTTCCTTCAATTTTTATGTCGACATCTATTCCACTCTTCCACCACAATACTAATCCACCCCATCTTCCCAGAGAGTTGACACATTTCCAACTATTGAATCCACACTTCTTGAGTTGCTCACCAACATACGATGATTGGTTCTTTGTTTCACAGAGAAAACCAACATCGGGGAGTGGGATTTGCAAATCCCTTGAAGGCTATGGACTGAGGGTCTCCCCAAACCTCAACAGTTCCATGAGAGGAGCTTGATGTGACTTTGGGTGCCACTTGAAGGCTGGCACCCTCCGCCTCAACTTCTTCGTCATATCTCCTATGATGCAAATTTTTTTCTGAATTCTCGCTTCCATGTCTACCATTATTCTCTTTCTAGCTCCTTCTGTCACTACTTTGGTTTTCTCTAGCTTCCTTGCTAAATTCTTCAGCTTCACCTTTCTGGCTGATTAACTTGTTTAACTGGAAAGCTATTAAAAATCATCCCCTCCACTCCTTTCTCCTTTTCTCCTAGAGCCTCCTGGTTTGCATGTGGAAATGTGCTCCTACTTAGGTCGCTAGCTCTTCCTTCAAAAGTCTTTCCACTGTATGTGATGGAAAGTATATCATCATCAGCTATATCAATCAACTTTTCTTCTTATCCTCCTATCTTCCCCTCCACTTGGCATCTCCTTCCTTTTAGGACTTTGGGTGGCTGTAATGTTTTCTTCGCTATCCATTGTTGGGTTTCTCCTTATAATGCTTTGTTCTTGCACTGAGAGATTGGAAAAACTCGTAACAGCTGAGAGAAGCTGGTCTTTTCGCTTTCCTTCATGATTCCTCCAAGCTCCTTGGTCATTTGGGTTTTTGTTTTCTTTATTGTCTTCAATCCTCCTTCCCACTTGCTCTCCCTGATGCTTGTGTCAATTCTGTCTACCCTTGTTTATCCCTTTACTTTATCCTCCAGGAGTTCTGGGCAAGCTCGTGATTCGTGGCCAATGTAACCATATAGTAGGCAACCCAGCTCTCATATTTGAATAGGACTTCCATGATCTTCCTTCCAGTCCAACAATGTTGAGTTTTTTTTTATTACCTTTGATACATCCAACTCCATTTTCGCCTCAATAATCCGCTTTCCTTTCCTCGAACATTGAAGAAATCAGATTCCATTACTCTCCCAACCTTGTTGGCTATTTTCTCCGAGTTGTTTGGTTTTGCATGTTCAGGGAGTCCCCATATCTACATCCATACAGGCACTCGAGAAAAAGTCTTCTCCTCTATTATCATCTCCTTGTGCCATTGTTTGACATGCAGGATATAGTTCCTAAAGAGCCATGACAATCCTATCTCCACACGCAGTGCATCAACTTCATTCGTAAAGAAAAATTGGAATACATTATCTCCATACTCCATTACCCTAAATCCTTCTGATGTCCCCATATAGCTTCCAGGGCACTCTCCACAGGACCTAATGAGAAGGTTCTATCAAGCTCATCACTCTCCCACCACACTTCGTTGGCAGTTCCACTCCATGTTGAATGTCTTCCGCGAAATGCAAAACTTCTTCCTCCTCTAATTCGCTTTTGCCTCCATCATTAGTTGTACGTGAGTCTACCCCGGTGCATCCATGCTAGACGTTGATTAACACCACCTAGTTTGGCATCTGAGATTCACCTTAAAATGGCGGCACACACACCTTTCTAGGAAACCCTAGCAGAGCACTTTCAAACCCTACTAGGGCAAGTGTTCAATAAATTTGGGTCAAACTAAAGTTTATTAATTGTTTTAAATTAACTTTATCATTGAATGAAACAAAAATGAATGCATATATATATATATATATATATATATATATATATATATATATACACACACACACATGTGGATACATGGATAGTCCGATGCATTGATTATGATAATTTAATTAGATTAGATACCTAATTCATAGAACGTGGAATTTTTAGAGGGAAATGAAACCTTCCTGCATTAGACATGTCAATATTTAATTGCATTTGACCGTTTTTATATTATATTAACAGAGGGCAAGATTATCTTTTCTCATTTTAGAAAAATATCAAAATTATTTTTTAAAACATAATCAACTCATTTATTATATAATATTTTCTCTATCTTTGTCTGTCTCTGATTCTTGGAGAAATAACTTTCTATCTTCTCTAACAAAAACATAAAAACTTATTATTTTCTGCATCTACTTTTACTTTTGCTTCTTTTAAGAAGCACAACCAAACATGAAAACAAACTATGGCAGTAAAAACCACGAAAACAAATTATAGAAGTACAATAAAAATGAGCCTTTTATACATTTGCTTTCACTTTTCTTGAGAAATGCAATTAAATAAGTAAATAAATTCTAGAAGTACTTTCTTTTATAAAAAAGATTAATTTTTTACCTTAAAATTTTAATCAAAGGAGCCCTATATATATGATTATTATAACATACTAAACGACATATGAATAAGTTTAGTTTTTCTTTTATTTTTAAGATAAAATCCCTTTTCCATCTTCTTCTTTCACGGTTAGACTTTAGATAAGCATGTGGAAGATCATAATTTTTAACGACCGAAGTGTTGGCTGTTTCGGATCCACCATAAAGACTTTCCTCGTTTAACACATGAAAAATTAACATTGAGTCCGCCTCATTAAAGATTAATTTAATTGGACGGTGACCCCAAAAACAAATTCCAAAAACATGGACGGTGCACTTAATGTAAGCAAGTGACGGGTTGTGATATTCTTACATCAAAATGTGAATGTTCCATTTGACATCCACTTAATTACCATTTAATTAGCTTATTGAATTAAGTAAGTGTAGACCATAAATTCATCTAGTGATAATAAAACAGATGTCATATAGCACATCAACATTTTAGATATTAAAATATCAGTTTTCTTTATTTTCAGAGTTTTAAACTAGTGTTATGTCCAAAAAACAAAAACAAAACCAGTGTGTCTAAGCGACACCAGTTAAATAAGTAAAATTTTAAAAAAAGTCTTAAATATATCTTTATTATAAAAAAGCAAGTTTTTATTTTGATCCTAGTTTCTTTTTTCATTTTGGTTTATTTGGTTTTAGTTTTAGAGTTAGTGCGTCTTTGTTAAATGCTAAGCCGACTAATAGAAAGTCATGTTATCAAGTCTTATATGATAATCAGTAGCCATATGTGTCATATCATGAGCCTATGTATCAAATCTTATTGGATCTAATGGTCAAAATTTACTCATCTCACTTTCACAATAAAATACTTTTTTCATGTGATGCGTTCCCTATACTAAAATCGAGTTTTGCAATAAAGGAAATGGATACGTGTCATTTAAGCAAGGTATTCGGTTTCCCAGCTATGGAAAGTCAATGACTAAGTCAATTATACCAAGTCATTTATTCAATAATAATTGCAAACCAAATATTTCAAATTAATCTAATTTGATTTTATAATTTATTATATTAGATTTATTATCAAATAGTTTATTTAGATTTCTTATTGACATTAAAATCATTCTACGTGAATGATAAATAACAAGGCCAATATTTGTTTTGATATCAATGCTGATTTAGCAGGTACAAGGCTAATATTTGGTTTTGATGATTGATAAATTTAATTAATTGAATCTAATTGTCAATCATAAAAATATATTTCCGATAATGTCAAATAAGGTTTGAAAAAATAAACCATATATTTCTTTTAATTTACAAATCATCATGTACTAATTATCATTTCTATTTATACTAGCTATTTTTATTTATAGAACAATAAATGATCTACCCAAGCATACTGCCTAGAGCCTTTATTGATCTCTTTTCTAAATCGCCTTATATAAAGATTTATAAAAGACAAGCTACTTATATATCAAAGGTAAGTGTATGCATTGGTTGAATTCTTTATTAGACAGTATGCTAAATATTAAGTATGTGGTGGTCCAGGTGGTGATAAGAATCGGCCTCCAAAGAAGATAGATTCATTCAAGTAGAAAAGGTCCTTTTTAAGGTTTCTGTCAAACTTGAAAATTTGAATTCTTTCTAGACATGCGTTATCATGGTGATGAAGCTGTGTTTGGATCAATAAATTATATCAGCTTTTGTTGCCAAGTACACGAATGATGATGTATATAGTATATTCTTTTAATAACTTTTTTAATTCTCGAATATATACAACTATAAAAAGCTATATTATGATCATACATCATTTCATTTCTACTAGGTTTCATTCATACTTAATAATTCAGAATTGCTTATGAGCACTCTTTGTGGTGCTGACTTGCACAAGGTAACAATACTTATATTATTTAGTTGTATTGAAATTCTTTAAAATTATGTTATAGTTTAGAATAAATTTTGCCAATTAGGTCGATCTCTCAATTACAATTGATTTCAATTGGATCAGTAACTTTTGCTCAAGTTATTTACTTAAATATGAACACTTTTTTTAGTACATGTTATTTATTTAGAGAATATATCAATTATAATAATTATAATAAGTTTACACAATATTAATTTACTACCAATCATGATATATACACACACACACATGTTGATTAAGTTAGATAATTACTTGAGAAATAAGTTATTTTTTAGGTTTGAACATTTTTAAATTTTTTATTTTGAAATTGAGACTAAATAAATAGTATTTTTGTTCATATTATTTATTTAGATATGAACAGTTTTTTTACTAGGGTTTTTAATTCATACAACACAAATTTTAATAAATATAATAATAATATGATTAATTATAATTAATTTCAATTGTACTCAAGTTTATTAGTAATTTTCAGCTTAAGTTGTTTATTTAGATATAAAAACTTTTTTGTTCAAGTTATTTGTTTAGATATAATGAAATTATTTAGTCATCTTGCATCATAACCTTGATAATATGGGTGAAATATCCTCATTTGTGCATAAGACCTGTAGGATTAATGCTTGCTATAAGCTAAAACTCCAACTAATTTTGAAGAAGTCACTCCATCAAAGTCATTGTCAACTGAATATTGGATACAGAGCCATATAATTGATGAATTTAGAATATTATTCTTTCTTTAATTTGAATAAAATTAAATATGCAATGTGTGAGAAGATGTTGCATATTTTAACAATTTGATTTAATTTGAATAGGATTTTAGCAAATCCTATTTCAAGTGTAATCAATGTGATTTTATAATTGGTATATTCCTTAAAAAAACACTTGAACCAAAAAGTTATAACATGTTAATTGAATTCAATATAATTGATGTTAAATTGAAGTCAAATGATATAAAAATCTGGTGGAATTTTTTTTAAAAAAGAACTAATTTGATTTTTTCAAATCATATTTCTAATATTAAGCAGACAAATATGTAATTGAAATAAAAATTAGTATATATTTGATTTAAATAAAAATTAGGAATTGTGATTGATAATCAAAATGAAACCATTTATACTTGGATTATTTTTTAATTAGTATATTCCCTAATTAAATAACTTGAAAAATAATTATAACATATGAATTGAATTCAATATATCTTCAATTAATTTTAAATTGATAATTACTGATTAAAATCAATTATAGTTAATTATATCTATTATTATAAATAATACAATTAGTATAGTATATAAATTAATTAAAAAACTAATGAAAAGTTTTCAAAAGAAAATCAAAATAAATGAAATGGATGAAAATTACTAATGATTTAATATTCAAGTCATTATATGCATAATGTTTTTAATAATAAAAATAAATTATGTTACTTTGAAAGTATATTTTTTAAAAAAAATATATAGACAGTATTGTATTATTAAAGAATAGAGAGTATTTTCAAAATTTAAATAGTTGTGATTTAATTATTGACATTATATTTTATTTAACCAGTGCATTCAAGCAAGAGTTAAGGAGGTAAAAAGAAAACTTTTATGTTGGAAAGTGTAGTTTTTATGTTTTTAAAGAATGGATCTCACCAATAAATTTTAAAATTTACTCTTTTTGGTATTGTTGATATCATAAATAATAGTACTCCCTTCATCCACAATAAAAATGTTTAAAGTTGTGCATGAGAATTAAGGTGGTAATTGAGTCTCATTGATTTTTTAAAAAGATAAAAGTAAAAGACATAAATACCCTTTATCACTCATTATAAATGATCTATCTATTAAATAATCATATACATATCCACTTATTCACACTCATCATAAGTATCAGGATAAAATGAGCATAAAATAATTAATATTTTCTTGAAATATGAAAATAGCTTATATTTTAGATTGGAGGAGTAATAAGTTTAAATAATACTCTCTTCGCCATTGAATAATTACTTATTTCAAAAAAAATTTTGTTTAGAAATAATTGTTTATTTCAAAAATTTAGATAGTATTAATTATTTTTTACTAATAATATTTCTATTAAATATTTTTGATTTATTAGTAAAAAAGAGAGAGGAGATTGTAGTATTAAAAAGAAATATGGATAATTTAATAAATTATTCTTAATTTTTATTAATATTAATATTTTACTAATTATTTCTTTAATTTTAATAAATATTTATAACTGAATAATTATTTAACAACGGATGGGGTAGCAATAAGTTACGTTAGTAGGATACACAATTTATTATTGACTATAAATAATTATTGATATTTTTAAATTTTGTAAGGACAAGGGAGAAATACTTCGAGCTAAACTCAAAGTGCTAAGTATGCGCAATAAATGAATGGGGTCCATTCTCATGCACCCGTGACTCATGAGCATCGTCAATAAACATTCAAGAGCATCGAATGCACAAATGCCAGTCACTATTTTCATTTTGTGCTCACAATTATGTTAGCAACGAATTATAACATGTGGATAACACTGCTCAAAGAAATTTGGTGTGGTCTTTTATATATAGGGATGAGGATCCTTCAGGATATGTTTGGGAAATTTAAAAACAAAGAAAGAAAATTGCTAATGATGAAATGAGAGAAAGAAATAAAGAATGAAATAGTAAGATTCATGGCACTCTTGTTTTATTATTTAATGACCGTTCCCGTTTGATTTTAGATCACAAAATATTTGGTCGTGTAGTTATTAAACTTGGATTGATATTCGACTCAATCCATTATTGGGTTACTAATTGAACCAATTGAATCAAATATATATATATATATATATATATATATATATATATATATATAAAATTATTAAAACATTATAACACAGTAAGTTGGTTGGCTTGGTTGTTGGTGCGGGTGCTCTCTCCTTCCATGGACATGGTTCAAATCCAGCTAGTGGAGTTTTTGAATCGGTTTGAGGTCAGTTCAACTTTGGCCGGTCAAGTGGCAGCATTGCCAACTTCTGGTTTGAATTGGTCAGTCTAGTCCAAACTATATTTGGCCGAATTAGTGTCGGTTAGATAAAGGAGTTTCTCTTAAATTTGATTTCCGTTTTTCTAATGGTGAAATTTTTATAAAAATCTACCTCCTAGTAACCCTTTAGTGGACAATTTCAATAGTTTTAAAGAAATGTTCTGTATCCATAACATTTGATTGCACTGTTTAGTCATTCACAAAGTTCATTATGGGAAAATTTATTTTCATAATGTTATTTCCATGCATTTGAATCTTTAGATTAATATGTGTGTGATAGATAGATATTATGTCCAACTTGGTCTGGAAAGAGTAAAAGAAACTTTCACTAAGGACGTGTTTTACGTATGAAGGCTCATCTATGAAAACTTATCCCTATTTTTACCCCTAACCAAATACCCCATGGAAGTTATTACATCTTCAAATTTAAAGAGACTCCTTAATTCTCCATTGTGACCTTGCCATTCTACTATCTTATTTTAAATCACTTCCAAAACTTAAGTATTCTATTCATTGTCAATTTCTCTATTGCAAGCCTTTCAATCATAACCTTAAAATGAAATTGTAACTGTATAGTGAATTTATCTGTAATGTGGAAAGTCCTTTTATATTGGGAGAAATGTTTGATTTTTCGTTTAGAAATTTTCAAACCATATAATTTGAATAAAAGCTTCTTTCTTTTAACTTTTTCACAAACCACAGTTTGAGTTCCAACCAGAAATTCAAACACTAGTCATTTTAAAAGAAACTTTTCCCTTTCCGCAGATAATTTTGGTTTGGGAAAAAAAAAAACATTTGGTTTTTCCCCAAGTGTGGAGCGAACTGTGGAACACATTGAATTAGTATGAACAATGATGAAGCATAAGACACGAGCCATCGTATAATAAGATGTAGAAGGGAGGAAAAAGAAAGTAGTAGGGAATAAGATCCATGAGAAAGAAACATTCTTCTATACTTTTTTATCTAATATTATTGTTGTAGTCCCATATACATAGTCAAATCCAACACTCATGTTTTATGAGGGCTGAAAGTAACACCCCCAAAGAACAAATTGACCAGCCAACTTCAATTGCCTAACAAAACACTTGTGCCATCAACAAGTAACACTCAAAATCCTCATTTTCCATTTTTTTTAATCATGCTTTTTCTCCCTATGTGGCTATTTGCACAACTCAATTCAATGCCATTCTTTGCTTCTGAATCTCAGATGGAACCTTGACATCAGTGGCCAACCCAATTGCTTGGAGCAATCTAACTACATACCAAGTCATGTCAAGTTGCCACCACTCTAGGCCATGTCTAGCTGAGTACTCAAAAGCATGGTGGTTATTGTGCCAACCCTCACCAAACGCAAGCAAAGCCACCCACCTAAGAAATTTAAGATTATGTAAGAATAACTTGCTTATTCAAAACAATTACCAAACCATGCAAAATTGAAAGGTAAATTACCAATTATTTCTGGACAAATCTTTGGTGTTCCAGGCTTGGTTCCCCCATACATGGCAAGCTGAATTTACCAACCAAGTGATGTGGTATACCCAAACAATCCTCACACCCTGCAGGTTCATGCAACCAATTGATGCATAAGCTTCAGACAAAATCCCCTATAGCTCTTAAGTTTAAGAGAGAAAAAAAAAACCTAGGCAAAGTTCTTTCTGTGCTTGTGACATGTTATGCTTTTAATAGAGAACAGTAACACATGCACCTAAAGAAATTTGGATAAGTTATATCGTTTGAGATTATTAATAGAAAAGTGTATATTAGCATTGCATTCCAAAATGGACCCCATTTCTTCATTTTCTCCTCTAACTTCTACTTCCATGGAATCAATTCAGCAGATAAAAGTACATAATAAAATGGAAGAAATTTTCATACCATCCCCCAAACAAGGAAAGGGACTCCTCCCATGGCATATAGAAGAGCTCCCAAAGCAAGTGGATGGACAATGTAACTGCTTCTGAGAAACCTATAGAATGGTTGTTTCTCTAAATCACCAACATTGTTTGGCTCTCCACACTGTACATATCCAACAAAAAGTTTTGTTAGTGGATTAATATTGCCTACTTCCCAAGAATAGAGAGAAATATAACAAATGAAAAAGATGACAACTGCAAAGAAAGAGATACGAGGAATTCATACCCTTTCCATCACAGAATTGGTATCGAAGAGCCAACTCATGTGGCTGAACCAAAATCCTTCTGTAGGGCTATGAGGGTCTCTCTCAGAATCACAGAATTGGTGATGGTACCTATGAGTGCTCACCCAATCAATTGGATTCCCCTGCATACCACAAAAAACAACAAAACAACATAAACAAAAACAATTTTTCTTCTTCAATTCAGCCAAAAACCAATGAAAGAGCCATGAACAAATACACATAAAATTTGAGAAAAAAAAGCCCAAAAAAAGAAGAAGCAATCTTTTCAGGAAGCAATTTGCACCTGAAGAGCCAGAACCCCACAATAGGCAAAGGTGTATTCAAGCCATTTGGGAAGCTTGAAACTCCTATGAGAAAGGTGCCTATGGAAAGAGAGTGTGATACCAAATAGGCCAGTGACAACATACAAGGCCACAGCCGCCCAAAAAGCATGCCAATTGAATTGGAATGGAGCAAAGAGGCTGAGAACATGCATGGCCAAAACAACACCAGCAGTTCCAACATCCAATGAGTTCCATTTCCTACCAAAGAACGCATTCCTCTCTCTTATCACTTCAACATCAGATAGCAGAATCCTTCTGTGCTTCAAAGGGCCTTGTTCTGGCACCAAAGCTTCAGAAGATGCTGCATTGGCTGTCACTGACCAATTATGGCTAAAGGGGTTGCCTTTAAGGCCAAAGGGGTTGCTTTGAAGGGAGAATTTGGTTGGCTTTGAGTCAAAGTTACAAACTTTGATGGTCCTGGCATTGTGAGAGAAGGAACCAAGACCAACCACAGTCCTATCCAACCTTGGAATTGCACGGTGAAGAGTGGTAATTTGATGCAGAATAATGGGGTGTTTTGGTTGTGAAGTTATCAAAGCCATGGAGGGGGAAAAAAGCTGGTATACTTCGTTGTTCAAGTTTTTACCTTTGTTGTGTTGAAACTTGAAAGCCCCTTTTGTTGTTGTTGTTGTTGTTGTTCCTATCAACTGAACTATGTTAAGGGGCTTTTAAAAATGAGAAACTTTTGGGTTTGGGTTTTGGGGTTTTGTTATGTTTGTGTGGGGTTTGGTTGATTGTGATGCGGCAAGTGACCAACAATTTGTGGTGGCCGTCTTCTTTGGGAAAATGGGGTTTTGACGAAAATGTGGGCTGCAAGTTGAAGCAAGTGGGAAAGCAGAGAAGAGGGTGAGAGGATAAGGCGGTGTAGTCTTGAAGGGCATTGGCCTTATGAATGTGATTCTCTAAACATAAGGGCCAGATATTTTCATTGGTTAGATAAACCCCTTGTATTTTGGTTTTGTCCTTATTAAAATGTTCTAATCGGTGGGAGTTAAGAGTATTATTTATCTTAGCAATGAATTGTTGATACGAGTGGAAAGGGAATTGAATCTTTTAAAAAATAAAATTTCAGGTCCAATTTTGAAATTGATATATATGGATAAGACATAATTTAAAGGACTTCTGTTTAGTCGATTGATAGAATTTTAGAAAATTGATAAGTCCCTTACTTTTATTTTTACCTTATTAAAAACTTTAATCGGTGGGAGTTAAGAAATCTATCTATCTTAACAATAAATTGTTGGTTTGAGTGAACGCGACTCGCATGTTTTAAAAGTAAGAATTTAGATTCAATTTTAGAATTAGTATATATATAATTGAAATGATTTCTATTTAGTCGTGTGATTGTATTTTAAAAGATTAATTCTGTATCTCTTGAGAAAATAATACTTTTGAGAAAGAAAAAAAAGAAAAGGACCTATTTATCTTCTATTGATATTTTTATCCAAAACTTTGGTTTGAGGTGTTCAAGTTGTGAGATCTTGCCATATGCCGCTTCTCACTCCTTCTCACACGCAAACTGAAAATATCATGGTGTCTTTTTGCTATAATATCTACGAACATGTTCAGTTGCTAGATTGAGCTATAACTGTTATCTTGAGTCACTTGCCTCATTCCAAATCCAAACCAAAGAGAGAGAAGAAGAAGAAGGAGGCACTCAAAAAAAAAAAAGTGTGTTACATGGCTTCAACTAACGCGTCAATGTTTGCTTACGCCACGCAACCTTGCTTACCTACAAGGCCCGTTTCAAGTGCCATTTCCAACACGCTTGGTCAGTCTCTCTAATACGCGTTTATTTCATTGTTAATGAGTTATTAAGAAAATCTTATGTAAGCATGCTTAGTTTAAAGTTTTGAATGCCTTTTAACAATAGTTTTTCTTTTATAATCTTTGACCAAACCATAATTTTGAATTACAAAAGCTAAAGTAAATGAAAGTTATTGGATTTTAATGATCTGTTTATGTAGTTTTATGATAGAGTCAATAATGTCATTTAATTTATGTACTTGACCTTATCTAATAGGAAAACGCTAATTCAGAGATATAAACACTCACATCATAAATTATAGAAGTGCAATGGTTTATGTACTTTTTTTTGTTTATTTTTTGTTTACACACTTTGTGTTCTCACTGCGGTTATTGTTCTGCGAGAGTCCTAGAAGAAAGTTTCTCCACCAAAGTAGGAATCAGAATAAGTTATGATTACATTGACATTGTGTTTTGTATGTAAACTTTAATAAAGCTAAAATGTGTTCTGTTCTCACAAATTTACACTAATAACCTTATTATCTGACTTGTGGCAACTCTTTTCCTAAAAGGTGAGGATTCTATATCTAAATTTGTTGGGGAAAGAATCGGGGTTGAGTTATGTAATTCATTCAAATTGCATAAGTTTCATTCTGCAGAATCATTTGATTGTACCATGGAAAAGTATTTGCTAAACTTTAGCTACTGAGAATATGCTTGTTCAAGAATCTGCCAAGCTTTTTTTTTTTTCTGCATAGGCATTATAGATAGAATTAATTTTGTCAGAATTCATGTAGATATAATTGATAAAATAATTTATATTTGTTAGTTCTTGTAGAAGTGATTTTAACAGAAAATAAAAAATTTTCATTTCTCACATAATCACTTCTAGAACTAAAACCAAACAATATAAAAAATTGGTAGAATCAATTTTCGGGGTTCCCAAACTGAAATCCAAGCACACCAATAATCTGAATGTCAATTTCTATTCTTAATAATATCCATATGGTACTATATGATTGGTATGAATCGTGTAGCTTGAATATTAATGGTTAGTGGAAAGGTGTGTGAACTACTTTGCACAATATTGTGACTGATCCATGAATGGCTAAACTCAAAATTTTATTCTCACTAGGAATTACCATATTCCTTTTTGACAAAATGTGTATCAGAAGAGCTAAATTAGAGTAACAATCTGATGCAGCCAATACTTTTCTCAATGTTTCACTACCAAGAGTTACTTCACAAAGAAAAGACATGTCAAAGCTAGCAAAAAAATCACTGCTGCTGCTACGGCTGTTGTGGCTACATCTCCATATGAGGAAATTCAGGAGTATGAATTCCCACTCAACAACATTTTCCATTTTTTCCAAACACTCAGATTGCAACAACAACTGCAATAATTAAAAGAATGTTATGGATATTTGTTTTCATTTGTCCATTAGGAAAGACATTTGATATATTTGAATAATTGAATAATGAGAGTATGATAGGGGACAGTGTTCAAGTTACAATGTTCTTTGTATTCTAAGAATTTTTCATTTCCCTGAATTGAGTTAATCTTTTGGTAATCTTAGAATATCTTCTATCAATATTTACAGGTACAAGCTTCCTTCATGGGCTATGTTTGAACTTGGCAGGGCCCCTGTATACTGGAAAACCGTGAATGGCCTCCCTCCTACTTCAGTATGTGTGACAGTACTTCATTGAGTTAATTACTTGAGTTACATTTTAGTAAATTGTTTAACAATTTTTTTTGTTTTCTGCAGGGAGAAAAGCTAAAGCTTTTTTATAATCCAGCTACAACTCAACTTGCCCCTAGTGAAGAATTTGGGATTGGTTTTAATGGTAATTTTTGTGATGTCAGCTTGGTTTCCCAAAAGTGTCATTTTCCTTAGTATTCAATAGGCAAAACATTTGATTAACGGATTCATCACAAAAAAGACAAAGAATATGTCAAGAACAAGTGATATAATTAGTCACAAAATGTAATTCAGAATTGGCATGGTATGTTTGTAGTCCTGGAAACATCTTTACATTGATCATGGGAATTTTGTGTTTGGGGGAAAAACAATTGAAACAATAGAATATAGCGAGCAAGATGCTTACAAGAAACAAGTGTCGAATTATTTGAACTAACAAAGTGTTAATACTCAAGGCCTATTTTACTTTATTAAAGGTGAAACAACATTGATCAACATTATAGCAACAATAATTGAGCCTTATCCGGCTACATGGATGGTAGCTACAATATCATATGCATGTTAAATCCATGGACCTTTAAATCCCTTCTGATCAGCACTAAGTAATAGAAAATGTAACTTTGCCGAATCTTTTATTGTCATACTATTATGTAAATTGTCCTCTTGGATTGTGGGGGTTACTTAATCTACCTTCATGTTGTTTGTTATGTTTTTCCTCCTATTGACTTCTGAACTTTTTTAGGAGGTTTCAATCAGCCAATTATGTGTGGTGGTGAGCCAAGGGCTATGCTCAGAAAAGATAGAGGCAAAGCTGATGCCCCAATATATACCATCCAAATATGCATTCCTAAGCATGGTACACTTATTTCTCAAAATATTGTGCTGAAGAAAAAGACCATTCAGTGTCTTCATGTTAACTTGTCTTTTTTGTGTAGCTCTGAACTTGATCTTCTCATTCACAAATGGAGTAGATTGGGATGGTCCATATAGGCTGCAGTTTCAAGTTCCCAAGGCTTTCCGGAACAAGCCAATTGAATTTTTCAATGTGGTAAATGAGCACACACTCTTCTCTTTGATTCAACTGCCTCAAGCTTAATATACAAACCCTTGTAGCTTAATAATCAAATTCACATTCTGGCTTATGAAGAAAGAAGGAAAAATAAAGACCAAGGCGCTAGGTGCTCTAGACTATTAGCTTTATTTGATCAACACCACCCTTAAGAATCAATGACTAGATGCAATTTTGAAAAACTCTCAGTAAATAAAGTTGCACTCCTACTATTAACTATAACTTTTGGCCTAATGTCAAGTGTTTGATTCAGTAAGTGATATCAGAGTAAAGGCACAATTTCAAATCTCTAGTGATATTGGGGAGATGAGTTGGCTTTATTTGGTGATTTAATTTAAAGGTCATATATGTTTGATAATCTCATAATTGATTTTAATTTTGCAAAAATGAGCTATTAAAGAAACTGAATATGTAAAGTTGGAATCTCTTTGAGCATTAGTTGATATTAACCTTAATTGGGGGTGTACTATTCTTGTGGTAGGGCTTAGCTGAGGAACTGAGTAAAGAAGGAGCATGTGAGAAAGCAATATTCCCGGACACAAACAGAGTCATAACCAGATGTGCTATAGCTGGTAATTTGTCAAAAGAAGGGGTGAGTGCATATTTCAATTCCTTGAATATCTTCACTTTTTTAACTCACTACTTCTTTTCCTTAGAATATGTACATCCAATTTCTAAGTGATGAATGATAATATTCATGCAGGGTGATAGATGCAGTCTGGATTTTGTTGTTGGCTGCACAGATCCTAACTCCCACCTATACAACCCACTAGCCAATGTAGATGATGGATCATGTCCAATTGATACTGAATCTGAGTCTGAGGAATAGATATGCATATCGATCATCATGTGGATTTGAAGTACATAAGGCATTGTAAATTCCACTCTTTGTACTGAAGAAAAGGCAATAGCTGCCCCCTTATAGTAACGGACAAAACCATGCTTGCAAGCTTCTCTCTCTTTTTCTTTAATTGAAAAAAATTGTGGAAGATATTGTTGTTGCCATCCAGGATGATAAAATATTTATGGTTATTCCTTCTCCCAATAACTCTATTTTTCAGGAATTAAATTTGTGTCTTCTAAGAAGCACGGACACCTACATGATACATGTAGGACATGCATCCGGACATGTTCAGTAAAAAAATAATTTTTTGAGTTTGGACACGCACCAGACACTAGTGGACATGGCTCTAATTCACTGTGGATACGCTTGAGTTAGGTTCTTTTTTTTTTAATATCAACATGAGCTAAAATTAACCCTAGTTGTTTAGTGGGACCTATGCCTGTTGAGTTATTTTATTTTAAAAAATTTTCGGTTGATCACAAAAAAATTAAAAAAAGAATTAATTAGATAATAAAATTATATAAGCACGATAAAAAAATTTCAAACAAAATAAAAAAAATTATATATATATATATATATATATTTGTGTGTGTCATATTTAATGCTTGTAATTTTTTAAGTTTGGTGTGTCTATATAGATGTCTATATTTCATAGGTTCTTATTCTTATGAGAGACCAAACTACTCACCACTTGTCTAATAGTTCATTAGGGCATGCTTCTCTCATGTTCCTCAATAAAAATGTGCCTATCATAAAAGTGAGTATCTTTATTTTTTAATTAAAAAAATCATGTCCAGCAGATCCGATGAATTGAAGGTATGTTTGTTTATAATTTTTCTTATAGAAAAATAAGGACGGTTTAGTTTTTAGTTTTTATTTTTAGTTTTTCAAATTTTGTAAAGGAAATATTTAAAAGTTAAAACTGTAAAATTCAATTTCAATTTTCATTTCTAGTTTTCAATTTTTCCTTCACAAAATCTTGAAAATTGAAAAATGAAAATTGAAAACCTAAATCAAATATGCCATAAATTTTTCTGTTGAAAAAAAAAAATCACTTTTCTATTCCCTAGGTTCCCACTCCACCCTTATAACATGACACCTTGGTCTCTATGTCATTTCCACCTACACGCTTTGTGTATCCACCCATACACAATCATGTTACACCAAGCTTTGCTTCACTTTGTTACAGTGAGTATTGAACAATGAGCAGGGTAATAATTTCAATCTTTGAAAGGGTATATAAGGAGGAGTCGGTTATGGCTCTAACACACCATATTATTACAAATTGAAATAAACTAACCACTCTAACAAGGATAGACCAACCATGTTAAGTTCAAGTCTAATACACTTCCATCTTGATTCTCTTAAATAAATGTCTTATTTATTTTTTAGGTTTATTCATAAAATAATATATCTAAACACAATTATTTAATAATTTAGGGAGTACGATGTTAAATTACTTCCTGAATTTATAAAAAATTGTTTAAAACACATGTTTTTCCTCTTTTTTATAAATACAAAACGATTAGTGCGTGCATAAAATTTAAAATATTTATGAAAATAATTTTTAAAAAAAGAGTAGATAAGGTGCAGATTCTAATATTTTTCTATGGCAACATGTGGTTTAGGACCCATAAAGTGGTTTAAAGCGAGTTGAGACTAATTTATAAATGTGCAACGCGAAGTCGGATTGGGTCAAAACAAAATGTGTTGTTCGCATATCATGATGTGAAAAATAGTGTAATCATAACATGGCATGAACAGTTATTGTTATAGTAAATATAAAAAATCGAAAATAAAGAAATTTTGCTAGTTAGTACCTTAAAGACATTGATTGAAAAAATTAAAAAAGAATTTATTCTTTAGATTTAATACTCATTTTAATCTATAACTTTTAAAATGAGTTAAATTAGTCCCTAATATTATAAAATGTGGGTCAAGTCCTTTATTTCATTCTTATTTAATATTTTATCAATTAAATAATAATGCATAACATTAAGTGGTATTTTATCATACCATATGTCACTGAAGTAAAATAAAGTTTAAAATAACTTATTTTGATATCTAAAATTACACAAAATAATTTATTTTATGACTTATAATAAATATTTAAATGACCCATTTTATATAATTCTAGACACTAAATGAGTTATTTTAAACTTTATTTTACTTCAAATGACATATAGTATATCAAGGTATCACTAATGTTATCTATTATCATTTAATTAATAGAATATAAAAAAAGAGTGGGTTGAGGACTAATATGACTTATTTTAAAAGTCAGAAACTAAAATGACTTATGAATATAAAAGAATTAAATGAATATTAACTTATTCTTTTAATATATTTTAGAACTTGAAAAATCTACTTATTTTAATTAACTAGTTAGAAAATCCCTAAATAAACTATTTTTTTAACCAACGAAAAAAACCAAACAATCACATTGATAACAATATTAATGCATTCAATAAAGACAAATAACCACATATTAATGCATTCAATGCATTTCGCACTCACAAGTCACAAAACCGATAGAAATTCAAATGGGAATCCAATCAGCAGCGCCCATATCTGTGCCTTGATCTATGGACTGTGGGGACTTCAACGCATTTCAATTCCTCCCATTCAATTCAATTCATTGGAAATAAATTTGGGATTCTCAAAATTCACCCTTTGACCTCTTCAATCGCCCCCTCCATTTGAAGATTGCAAGGAGAGTAGTGTGATTTGCATTTATATTTCGTCTACTATGTCGATATATTTTTATTTATTATTAAATAAGATATTAGTTAAATTAAATAAGAGTCTTATTTCTCATCCAATAATAAATAAGAATGTCGACTTGGATTTCACAATTAATAAATACAAATAATATTTCTCTTCCAAGAATACATTTAAGTGTAGCGTAATTTATAAACATTCATATCAATTCATTTTAACGTGTAATGTTTGAAACTTATATGAAAAAGTTAAAATGAGTAAATGTATTTCTATTGTCCTTCAATAATTATTTATTTTAAAAATTTTCTTTGTCTATAAAAATAATTGTTCATTTCAAAAAACTAAGTAGCATTAATTTTCCCAATCATTTTCTTAATTTTAATTTGTATTTAAAACTAAACAATTATTCAAAAATGGAGAAAATACATGTTTATTGAGCACACATTAAATATGCTCCAATAACATGCAAAAATTTCTCCACCATTTGATGCTTCATGAACTCCAATAATTTCTCGCAGTTTTTATTTTCTTATCTTTTGTCTGAGATAATTTCTCCCATTTGAGTTTGTATTTTGCAAGTATTTTTTTTTATGTTGATTATTTTGCATTTTTTTTTGGTCAAGTTTTGCATGTATGTTAAACACGTGTGGGTGCATCTTCTAATCGAAGGTAATGTAAGGACACAGGTCATGAGTTGTAAGGTATATCAAAAAGTCTGTGGTCCACTTTAATAAATTTTTTGCAATCCGAAAGTTCATAAGGTCTGGCTTTCACCACAAATCTAGAAAGAAAAATGATAATTTTACTGAGGTATAGGAATTATTTGATTCATACACTATTTATTATTAAATGAGGTGAAGATTTTACTTGAATATAGTTACGTCCATTTGGTGTAAATAGAATGTAAATTCAATAATTTCATGAATGCGGATAACACTGCTAATCTAGAAAACATCAAACGAAACAAAAGGTTCGAAGTCAAGATCCTTTAGTCCACCTTTTCTTCCTGCGTGCTGCAACCCGGTGAATTCAAACATGGACAAATTGTTTCGGTCCACTTTAATACTTTTCAATTTTGAATTAGCCCATCGGACCCCTGGGTGAGGAAAAATTCTCCGGTCATACCTCCCTACCTTTGTATTAAAACTAGCGTTTGTCAAAGTAGTGCCTTTTGGAAATTTTCACATTGGAAAGATCAGCTTTAAGTTGATAAAACTCTTGAAAAATACTCCCTCTATTCGTCCATTTTTTTTTTCCATTTTTTTTGGTTACAAAATATCTATTTATTTCTTATATCAATAAATATTAAATTTTTTGTTTTCAATACTATCCATAATGTAATTAATTATATTTGTTTTCCAACTACATTGTAATCATGGAAAATTATAATCCTCCGGTCTATAATATGTCTTTTTTGGATATTTTGTCTTACAAAATATAAGTCGTTTCATATTTAATAAAGCATTAATTACTTTTTACCTGTTTATCCCTATATTTATGATAAGTAAGAATAATTGAATATGAGTATAATTATTTAATGAAGAGATAATTTATAATGTGTGATAAATGATATTTTTGTATTTTAATTTTGTTATTTTAAAAGATCAATGAAATCCAATCATTACCTTAATTCTTATGCATAACCTTAAACGACTTATATTATGAAAAAATTGAGTATTTTTAATAGGAATAATACGGTCTATTCGTACATCTTCTTATCATTAACAAGATACATTTATTTTTTCTTAATCTACATTTTTTTATTTTTGAATAGATGGAGTAAAAAAAAGGGAGTATAGAATAATATTTAATAGATTAAAACCTCAAATCAGTTCTTTAGGTTTACAATGAGAAAATTCCTCTTAATTTAAAATCTTATATAGTCCCTCATATTTTATAAAAGGGGAATGTTAGTCTCCTTATAAAATTGTCATATAAGTTGTGTCATATTAATTACTTATGTGTACTGTAACTTGTTTACGTGTACTATTAACTTTCATGATGGATCCTAACTTGTCTCATCTCTAAACGAAGTCATTAAAACCTTTTTTCATGCTATCTCACCATAGAAGAAAAATTTTGACTTTAAGTTGCACATTTGTTCTATAGAAGATAAATGAGGCAAATTATTACTCAATATGAAAACAGGACATGTAAGCAAGTTAACAGAATATATGGACATTTTTGTTAATAGTTTAGATAATAATTAACAAAGGGTTAACTTTCTCTTTTTATAAAATTTGAGGGACTAATATAGATTTTCTAAATTGTAAAACTAATTTGTCCCCTATTATAAACCTGATGGATAATTTGAGGTTAGTTATTTAATGTAAGGGTTTTACTAATCAATACCTAAGGGCAATGATTAAGAATACCCAAAAGCAAAAGTTTTAAAAGTTTTTAATGGACCCATGCATTGAAAAACATGAATTCTCATCTTTCCAATAAAAAATTTTTACTTTTTAATTCTTTAACTAATGCCCTTTGCTTAGATAAACCCTTAAAATAATTATACCATTATATATATATATATATATATATATATATATATATTGGAATGATAGCATTTATTAAAAAATAAGGGCAATTAATGATGCAACAATATATAGTTAAATTATTCAATAAAAAATTTTAGAATAATATTATATTAACTTTAAATTAATGATATTTTGTGGATATAATGAATGAAACTTGTATTTTACCCTATCGATGCATAAAAATCAAATCCTATTACACAATGAATCGATTACACGAATATATAAACATGTTCAATGCACGAAAATGTTATATAAATAAAAAAAATTAAATTTTCATTAAGAAATAATATAATAGAAATAATAGTTATACAAACTAAATTTTAAAAATAATGTAAGAATGATTATCAAAATGGTATTAATGTTATCTACAAAATAGAAAAAATTTAACAATATTTGAACATAACTTAAATCATCAAAGTTATGTGAATAAAATTGATTGATTGAATAGAAGTAAGAGACATAGATGGAAAACAAATTTACATGCCAGTGACACACCATCTGTTCCACTACCTCCATAATCCTCTTTTCTATACAATGATAGTATAAATTTTTGTTACACAATTGTCTAATCATGTATTATCACATTAATTATGATAGTTGACTTTTTCACCCACTATACTAATTGAAAAGTCATGTAAATAGAAGAGAATGGAATGCTGGTGTAAAAATATTTTTATATTGTCAATATATCAAAATTAAACTCTAAATATTATTTATTCTCTAAATATAAATATAAATGAACTTATATAAATTTGTTGAATTGATAATAATCATAAAGCAATTATAAGAATTAAAATGCTAATTTTTTTCATCTAATAAAAATGGTTGTATGATAAGCTTTATGATTGAAGTATTGTATTAATGATTGAAGTAATATAAGATTAAAAAATTAATTAATAATAATATAATTCTTAATCATTAATATTTTATTATCAGCATAAAAAATTACTTACCATTATATTAAAAATATAAAAATATAATTTATTCATTAAATATTAATATAAATGAACTAATGTTTAGTCTATTATTGATCCAACTTAAATGAAAACAAGAATAGAAATAATTTCATTGGTTGACAACAGGAGACAAAAGCAATTGGCTAAAATTTTTTAAAAAATGAAATAATTGGTTGAGTAACTGCGAGAGAAGCTTAATCAAATCAGTATAAAACACTTAGTCCAATGAATTTGTGTCCTTTGCTGAAAAAAAAATGCTAAATAAATGCAAAATGTTAGATGATGGAGGTTACCATTTAGTATTAACTATGTTTTATAATAATAAGTAGAAGTCGATTCTGGTTTTATTGTAACCGCATTCAAAAATGCTTTTCAGTTATACACCCTTCATTGTTACTAGTTGCTCTTGAAAAATTCAGCCATTCTGATGTCACGTTGCTGTCTAGTTCTCTCAACGCACACTGCCGTGCACAAAGTGGATGCAACTTCCCACCGCAGTATGAGAAAGAAAACACACCAAAGATAATAATTTTCCACCCAAGAAAAAAAAAATAACAACTTCTAAAACAATAAAAAAGAAACCCCTGAAATTGAGACTACACTGTCTTTGCTTTTTGCATTTAAATTTATATATTTCACATTCTTTCCTTGCCCTTTTTTTTCCCTCTATTGTGTCATTTGTTTACGTCATTTGTAACCACGATCTCTTTCTGCTCCATGTGTAGTAGTAGGTGTGTCATTGTCCATGTCTATAATCCATTTTACACCCTCCTTCCAAGCATGGAGAAATGTTTATACGCTTTGGAGCACCAGCCAGGTGAATGTATATCATACCATATTTCAGTTAACACTTCTTTTAGGAAAATATTATGAAAACAACAAAATTACATAATAAATGTACATCACACACTTTATCACTATTGGATGTGATGAATGCGTAAAATAAATGAGGTTAATCACTCATCACATCCAATGACGAAGACGCCCGCGTATTTATTATTAATTTTATTATTCACATAACATTACTCCTTATTCTATTATTAGACATGAAACACATGCATCCGGTGCTCCAAGAATATGCAAAATTGATCAATGTTTCATGATATGAAGTCTTTTTTTGTGGGGCTGACAACACCATTGGCACTAGCTAACAACTTTCTCTTGCAACTATCTTCGTACTTGCCAGCCAAGGAATCAAAGAGAACGCCAGCACCAACCCCAACAGCCAAATCAATAGTGTAGTGGCCCCTTGTTCCCAGCAACCTCACAGCTTGCAAAACATTGAGCACATCAAAGGTCCATGCCAGCTCCCACCTCCGCATCCTCCTCATGTCAAGGGACGCAATCACCGACCCCGCCACGTGTCCCGAGAAGAACAAGAAGAAGGAAACGTTCCCAACCGGGAAATCCACACCAGAACCCAGAAACCCCTACAATATTTCATCATTAAAATCCACAAAATGAAAATACAAACTAAAGAACAAAAGAGAGAAAAAAAAAAAAAACCTGTTGTTAAGTAATGAATCCATCACCAAACTCATAGATTATAATTTAGAGGATAACTAACATTTTTCAATGTGTGATTGTCCCAGACATTAAACTGATAATGCAAACTTACATAACAGCATTAAGGATGTGTTTGGTTTAAACTTCAGAAATCATAGTTTGAACAGAACAATTAACATTTTTTTTTCACTTCTACTAAATGAATTGAGACTAAAAATCTTGTTAAAAATGCAATTGCACTGATTTTGCAAAACATGTTAAAATCAGTTAAAACTCAATTAAGCACCTATTCAAATCAATATTCAGGCTTTGATTTGAGCTTTTTCTTAACTCCAAACCAAACATGCAATCAATTGAACATGCAAATTGCAAACTGAAAAACCAAACATGTCATAATCTCAAATCACCTGGGGCAATGGGAGCTGTGTAGAGTACCCCAAAATCCCACGGCAAGTGAACATGAAAAGTGCCGAGATAGTGGCTCTTGGTCGTCCTTCAATCAACCATGTCCACAAGATATAGCTCGTTTGCATTCCCACAAACACCTGAAAAACCCCCCACAAAATTCACACCCACCACAAAAAAACAAGAAGAAGATCAAATTTTGACACCAACCCATTTCCATTCTCCTCAAACACATTCAATCCCTCAAATACCCACCAAAAAAGAAAAATCAAGATCGATCCTTACAAAACGCAAAATCGACATTTTTTTTATCTCAAGAAGAAAGAAGGTAAAAAAAAAGAAAAAAAGACGTTACCGTATTGAGGAATGCCAAGAGGGTGTTGAGGTTTGGGGATGCCTGGAGCACGCAGTGGAGGGAGCGCGTGGCGACGAAACCCAAATCGAAGGGCGGAGAAGAAGGCGGAACCATGCGGAGCGTGTACTCCACGGCCATGAAGAAGAGTAATCCCAGCGCGAACAAACACAGCATCCAATGGTGAGTCGCAACGTGTACTGCATCATCCACCGTCCACTTCATAAACGACGCCTGAGAAGAAGAAAAGGAAAAGAACAAAGCTTCTTTGAGCTGTTCTTTCCCATTTTTATTACTTTAACGCCGTTGGCTTGTTCCGTTTGGTTTACGCGCCTCCGCTTAACGGCTCCATCAGTTGCTTTTGTTTTTGTGGTGGCCGTTGCGTCACCGGAGAGAGTGGCGGCGCCGCCGTTCATGACAGCTGTGGAATGTGAGCGTTGTTGATGAGACGAGCATAGTCCGCGAAATGAATTATATATAATTCGGAGAATGTGAGTGATGGCGGAGATTACAATGGTTAGGTCAGGTTTGGTTTTAATGTTTTTATGGATCTAGGGAATGTAATTTGGGGGAAAAATAAATCAATTAATTAAGTCTTTTTTTTTTCCCTTCCTTTCTAGCAAGTGAGAATTTATTTGCAAAAAGGGTAATTTGGGATTCATGTGGTGTGGATGTGGGATTCTGGTTGTCCACTGTATGGTCGGTGGTGACGTAGGTTATTAATACGTGAAAGCGAGGAGGAGGTGACTGGTGAGAAAAAGGTTGAAGAGAGCCAAATATGGCAGTGGTTATTGGATCATCTTCTTGCCCTTCTCTTTGGTTTGTAAACTCACTCATGCTTTGATGTGAAAAATACTATTTATACAACCAATAGTGAATTGGGATCTATTTGCAAGTGAGTTCATAGTTTAACGATAGAATCCTATATATCTTAATATATTAAAGAAATCACAAATTTGACTTCTATTTCCACCTTTTTTTCTCGACTATCTTAATTAAAAAAATTAAAAGATAATAAATTGAGATTTCCATTCTATTATCATCATCATGATATGTGATACTGAACCTTACTTGTCTACCCGCATCTGACGAGGAAGAGCGGGTGCCTTGTTAGATCAATCAGTCTCATGTACAAATAATATTTGTTGTTTTATGTATTTTCGTTGAAAAATTTGAATATATGGTAACATTGATTATTTAAAGGATCGAACAAATAAAAGAAATAAAAATAATTGCATGCTATTATGTTACAATAAGGATTTAATTTCTATATTTTGATAATATAATTTTTTTTACATAATTATTTAATTATGTATTATTATATCATTGACTTATATATACTATTTAAAAAATTATACAAATAAAGTTTATTAGATAAAAATGCAAAAGTATTTTACTCTGTGCATTAAAATTTAAACTTTTATAAGAATATGTGAATATTTATTGTTTATTACTAAAGAAAGAATATGTGTATATACTTATTTAGTATATGATTGAATACCAATTATTTCATATTTAGGGGGCTTGAACTTGATATGACTTATGAACAAGAAGGAGTATCTATTACTCCAATCAACCATGTATTTATATAGTTAATTAATTGTAACTTTTATTTTTGATTAATTAATTTTAAAATTTAAATTTAATGTGACAAATTATAAAGTACAATATCAAATTGATCCTAAAAAAATTTACTCTGACTAATAGTCTCTTAAAAAAAAACATTTGTACTCACAGATAAAAATATATGATAAGTTAGTCCATATATTAATTTGTTCTATTTGTGTTTTTGGTAGGACGAATTTGACATATTTTAAATTTATCCTATTTTAATCACGAATCATGATTTTATTTTTTGATGACCAAATTAAGCATTACTCAAAGTTTTATATAGTCATTCAATTGAATTTTTTAAATTACATGACCTTTTAAATGGTTGATATGGAAGTCAACTATATTTATTAATATGATAATATATAATTAAATGGTAATATATTTTTTAAAAATTTTCAATTTATTAAAATTAGATCTTTAATTTTTTTTTTCTCATTTTGTAGCAGACAAAAATTTAGGTTGAATAAAAAATTTACTCGAACTTAAATTTAGAGCATGTTTCCTGGGGCTTATAATATTGTTTACATAGGACTCCCTAATATAATCAAATCTAATTAATGGCCAAACGTAAACCAAAATTAAAAAGATAATTAACACTCACTGACTATTATAATTTTTAATATAAGAAAAAAATTACAATTAATTGAGAAGCACACCCTCAATATTGCAAAAAATACAATCTATAATTATTAATTATCTGGTATAATTTTCAGTTTTCTCAATCGGCCCTTTTTATTTTTCCATTCTCCTCGTTTGCATGAACCAAACTATCAACTCAGCTTTCGGAGGAGCTTGTCCCTTCCATAACTCTGGAAAGTTGTGTTCTGTATCCCATGCTGTTAACTGTTTTTAATTGCAACCTAGATTTCCTTGTTTTATATTTTTTCGTTTCTGGCAATGACAAGAAAACAAACGGCGCGGAGCAATAATTTCTCATCCACCCCCAACTAGTAACTACAATTTTAAAATAAGAAATATTATTTGCACTTATAATATATTAATATATCGATTCACATATCATTTATCATTAAATGTAATGTACCATATTTAAAATTCACCTTATCTAATAAGATAATATAGCAATATGATATTTTATATATTATAACTACAAATAACATAACAATTAAAATATATGCCTTTAGCAATAGAATAGTTCCATACTCTCATTACTTAAAATTATATTTTTTAAAAAAATTTATAAAATTAATTTTGATACATTGCTAGTATAAAATAGTTTTATATTTTTATTTAATTATTTATTTCTATTTATCAGACTTTTAAAGTAATAGATAATTAAGTCAAATACTTTTACTAATGTAATATAATAATAACTGAATGTTTATATTTTTTTATTATATTATTGGTATATTGAAGTTAATTTTTTTAATTTGTTATCCAAAACAAGATGTCTTGTTTATACATTTAAATACTCTTTTAAAGATATATCCTATTTCTTTTTAAAAAAAGGTATCTTATGGAAACGTGGGCTTAACTAAATTTCGAAGGTTTCTAAGAGGGAGCCTTGATGCAACCGGGTACAATATGCAAACAAACAAAGCATGGAAATACAATGCCAAAAATTTGTTATCTATTGGAAAAATAAAGGTAGGTTGTTTTTTTTTTAATTAAAAAAGGGTAGGTTGTTAACCAACGGATATGTATAACTTTTTCACGTCAATATATATGCATATTTTTTCAGTAAACTTCAGGCAAACTTAGGCAGGACAATGCCTCCCAAAAACTTTGTTCAATAAATAGGGTAAGTGTAAATATTATTTTGCATAAATGGAATTTTTTAATTTAAAAATCTATCACCTTATTACTTTTAATTAAAAACGATATTCTATTGTGTAATAAAAACATGAAGATGAGTTCCTTGCGAATAGTGAGGTTGTTTCCATCATGGATGTATTTGATATGGATATAAATGGAAGAGAATTTTTTATAGATAAAGTTAATGATTGATTTATTTATGAAACTCATTCATAAATTACACATAAAAGTGTATCCATAAAACTTTTTTCTTTCATTTTTTCCTTCGTACCCAAACGCAGTAAAAGGGAAGTTGCAAAAACCTTAAATCCTAATTAAATTTTAAGAAAATTACATTCAACTATTTTGAGATTTGATAAAATGTAACCGCACTTCCTTTATTTTCAAAATTTACATGTTAAATATCTAAGTTTTGAAAAATCCTATACCGACCTCCTATACTACTTTTATAAATGTGGTTTTATTAGCAAAATCATCGTATCGTAAGAGAAGTCGTTCAAACAATAAGGACACAATCCCAAAACAAAGATCAATAAGAATAACACCAAATGTGCCTAAAGTTTTGACTCACTTTGGGATTGGAAGGAAGAGAGTGTAGCAAAAAAAAATCAATTTTTTACTTACCTGATAAAATCAGTTAATGCAAAAGGAAATTTCAAATTTTGAGCAAATAGGATTTTTCAAAACTTAATGACCTGACATACAAATTTTGAAAATAAAGGGAGTGTGAGTTACATTAAATCTCAAAAGAGGTGAGTGTAATTTTTCTAAATTATAACGGTTTTAAGGGAAGTCCGTGTAGATTTTCCAAAACTTAGGAACTTAACATGCATATTTTGAAAATAGGAGGGTGGATTGCATTTTGCCAAATCTAAGTAAGAGATGAGTGTAATTTTTCCTTAAATTATTAATGATTTCAAGTCATTTAAAAGAGCAAGAGCAATATTACAAGATATTTTTAGTCCTTCTATTAAAAAAAATTATTTTGTCTTGTCAGTGAGGAATTTCAAAGTTTAGAGAGCAAATCAAATGAGAAAAGTTGTTAATTGTGAGAGTGAAAGGAACATATATATATTGGGCATTGGATTTGGATATTACATAAATAGTAAGATCAAAATATAAAATAATATAACTTTTTAAATGATCATTGTATGATTAAATGGATAAGATTTATTCATTTCATATTTCACATTGAGTGTAAAATCGCTTTTCTTATTTGATGTACTTTAAAGTTTATATATATGTACAACTAGTTTTAGAGATTTAATTTCTATGTATTGATAATGTAAAAGATATTTACACATCCATTCAATTAATAATGTATTGGCATATTAATAATGATAGTTGACTCACATCCACTATTTAAGAAACATATAAATAAAAAATTTAATCAAATAATTATGTAAAATATTTTTATATTATCAATACATTAAAATTAAATTCTAATATTAGTTTAATTGCCACGAATCTAATTTACATATTACATTACTTGACCACCCGAAAATATCATCCAAGCTCCACCATTATTTGGAGAGGGTTTAGTTTTTTCTTTTTTTTTAAATTAAATTTGTATGAACTATCATTGTAAAACTTACATTTAATCCTATATTGTTATATCAGTAAAAATTAATAAAAGTGTTTAACTTGACTATTCACTCCTTTAAAAGTTTCTAAAATGGTTAAAACTCTTCTAAACTGCATTGCATCAAAGTTTATCTTTTAGTTCTTTTTTTTTTTTCTATGAAGATTGCTTAAGTTCATGGAATCTTCAATAACTGTTTTTTCGGTCATGAATGGAGTCTTCAACGGTATTTGTCGTCAGAAAGGAATCTTCAATGTGTTTTTCTTTTTGGTCTAATCTTCAACGTTTAATACAACCAGTTTGACTTTTTCCAGGTTTGAACATGTGCACAAGCCCAATTCTTCCTTGGTCTATACGTTTTTGGTCTTGTTTTTTTCTGGGTCTTGACATAAGCCGAATGTATAGTTCCAAACATGGCCCAATGTATCTCAGGCCCATTTCAAAATCATACAGAAGCCTAAAATTTGTTCAAGCCCTGCGGCACTCCTACTCAATAGTGAATGTTGGGAATGAATAGGTACTTTAATTTGTATTATTTTAATTTAATTTAATTTGATGTGAGTTGAAGTAGATATTCCTAAGAAATTAAAAAGGGACAAAACAAGAGAGAATTTCATCTAATGTCTCATTACATTTCTGAAGTTATTTTACCTTGTCTGCTGCTCGTGTGTGTCATTTACCTTCCAAAAAAGAAAAAGAAAAAAAATGATGAGAGATCATGTACATGCAAAAGGGATTAGAATAGGAACTTAAAAGCTGGTGGAGTGTTGATATAGGCAAAGTGGAGAATTGTTGCATGTGTCGCAGTCTCATCCGCTTTGGTTTGATGTGGTTTGTTTTAGAACTTTTATATGAGGGCTTAACTACAGCACTGTAGCTAGTGGCTCAAGATTTTACCTTTTTTTTTGGGGGGGGGGTAATAGCAAAGGAAGAAAGAGACAAAGCAAAAGAACAACAACCTTGTTATTTCAATACTTAACTTTCTCAAATACCTAAATATCCTACTCACAAATAATATGTCCCACCAGCTACTTTTTCTTCAATTTATTCTCTTTTCATCACTTCTCAGGGCCACATGAGACCTATATGGGTGTTACACCATGTAGATGTCAAAATATAATTATTCAAAAAACAAAGGGGAATTAGACCCTCAAATACACATTGCCACTCGTTGTCCCTAGATTATTCTCTATTGCCTTGGGTGGGCTATCCCAAATTTCCAGTCAATATAGTCCTCTTATCCCAACTTTCTTCATTATGTCATTCCCGCTTTTCAAAGGAAGCTTATTTAACACGTATTCTATTTGAGGGAGAAAGAAAAACCTATTTTATAGAGGCTAAGGGCCTGCTTGGAACAATTTTTTTGTTTTTGTTTTTTAAAACTATTTTAAAAATCAAGTTTAGAAATAGTTTTAAAAAACAAAAGCACAAAAAACAACTGTTGTTTGGTTACTCATTATTAAAAACTCACCCCATTTTTCCAAAATCATTGCAACACATCAAACATGAACGGGAGATGTTTGTGGTAGTGGGAAGGCGACGGGAGGCGGGGCTCTCGCGGGCGGAGGCTGCTCGCGAGGTCGTGGGGTCGCTAGCTGGGTCTCGAGGGTCGCGGGCCACCTTGCGGGTCAGGGTTGCGGGGGAGTCGCGGGGGAGGTTGGGGGTTGGCTCGCGAGGTCGTGAGGTTGCTGGGTCGCGGCGGGGCCCGCCTGGGAGGGCCGCCATATGGGTCGGAGGGTCTTGGAGGAGGTTGGGGGTTGGCTGTGAGGTCGCCGGAGACCCCGGCCTGCTCTGGGAGGATCTGGCAAGGCCACGTGCCGGGCGGGAAGGAATAGTGATGATGAAGTTGTGGATGCTAGTGATAGTGGCAAGAACACAAAGTAAAGAATCAAAAAACAACTTAAAGTTGTTTTTGGTTTTCTGTTTTTAAAACCTAGATATGTGTTTTTTGTTTTTAAAATCAAATTTTGTAAAACAAGTTAACAAACAAGATTTTTTAATCTTTTGTTTTTAAAAACACAAAACAGTTTTTAAAAGCTGTTGCCAAACAACCCCTAACTTTTTAAATTTTGGACTTTGGACAAATGTGCTATTTTGTAGTTGGATGAACTGTGGCAAATGTTCAAGAAGTTGCTTTGGTGCAAATTTTAATTGGCAAATACAGGTATACTTTTTTTCATCATGAACTTGTATATTATACCATTTTATGTGAAATTTTTTCAATATAGATAACATTTTTTTCTAAATGCTTCAATTTAGTAATATAATTTTCAAAATATGCTAGACAAGGGTATTGTAGGATGAGGGTCTCTACAAAAATAAAAAGTTCAGGAACTATTTTTTGAAAAACAAAAGTGAAATCATATACTATATACTAAAAACTAGTCATGCAAGGTTCCTAATGCCAAATCCTTATGTGGCAAGCTCATGGACATTGTGATTCCCTCCAAAAATGTTGGCCTTGTGCAATAGAAAGAGCATGAATGGTTTGTGCTTGGATGTAATATCAACTCCAGCATGTTGTCACGTAATTAAAGGAAAGATACAAAACTATTCCATGGCATAACTTTTCCCACCAACTTCATTTCTTGATTGAAGCTTTGAATTTCAAATTTTAAAATTGGTCTTCACTCTTCTTTCTTTAAATGTGGGGTGTGATGGAATATGCTATTTTAAAAAAAAAAAACTAGAGTGTGATGAAGGTTGTGAAGAAAGGTTTGTTAGAAATTTGAAATTTATCACTCTTATGCCTACTCCATCCAGCTTAATAAATGACACAACAAATGACATATTTCAAATTCAAAAAAGATAATGACAAGGATTCTGAGAAATTCTTCCATTATAATTAATAAGCATTCTCATTTCAATTTAATTGTATTTTAAAACTACCTATGCACAAAAAACCCAATTGTTGATTCAATTCCTCCTCCCACCCTCCCCTTTTCTCTCCAAAAAAACTCACTTCGGCCACAAAATTAAAAATCAAATCAAGGGATGGCATTCCAATAAGGACATGGATAGTGATGAGAAATGGAGATGAAGCAAGAAAAGCACGACAAGTGCAGGACCACGCGGTGGCGTGGTGGTTAATGATGAGGAGACATGGTTCACGATGATGGTTAGGCAATGATGCGTGAAAGGAATAAGACGCAGACGTTGTGGGAGGATGAAGATGGTGTGTGGCGGTGGATGATATAAATGGTCGGAGGAGTGGTGCGGGGTTAAGGAACGAGGCATGGCTACTCTACAAGGATGAAGATGGTGCCACGGTGGTTGACAACTTCTCGGCCGCAAGTCCACCATGTCCAGGTAGTGCTACAAGTTTGTCCTCCTTTCCTTTGCTTTTCTTTTTCTTTTCTCATTTTCTCTATTAATGTGGCTGAAAGTTCAGAGATGACCAATTATGGATTCAAGACTTCAATTTCAGCTGTGATGACATGGTGTATGCCTTTTGGTATAAACTTTTGTTTTATTCAATTTTGACATATTCTCTTTTAAACTAATTTGATCTTTTAGATTTTATAGCTTTTATTAAACTGTTGCTATTATTTTTATAGCGAATGACATAGCATTCGATGATTATACATTTTCTTCAATATGCTACTGATGAACTATTATCCAAATTCGTATTTCCTGATTTAATCATTTGCATTTTTTGTCACATAGTTGTTTTTCATGGTGCTGTCATTTTTTTTTTTCAATTTCAACTACTATCCAATTTCATGCTTCAATTTCAATTTCAGATATACTATTGTGTTCATCCATTTTCCCTCTCTTCTTGCCATCTTATCCCAATGCTTTTTGTTTTTGGTGTTTGTTTAGACAGAAAGTCTTACATAGTGGAGAATGAGAACAAATATGGCTCAACCATGTGTCAACTATGTTCAGCCGAGCTCCGCCTCCAATCGGCCGATCTTAGACACCTTATGGCCGAGCTCTGTTGCCATCTCTGTTCACCTCAATCATATCCAAGCTAGTCTCCACCACTTGTTAGTCGAGCTCCGCCTCCTGCCAGGACTACGCCTTAAGCCAAGCTTCGCCTCCTCCTGGCTAATCACATATCACAGGGAGCTTTTATAAACCTTATCAATTTTTTATAAATGCATTGTAACTCTTTGATTGTGGATCCTATAGTTGTTGATGTTGACAACCAGGTTGAAGCAAGGAGCAATGCTTTGGTAAGGTTTTTTGCTTTTTCTTTGTCAAATTTATATTAACTTACTTAACACTTATAAAGTACCACCTAAGTTTATATTTGGTGCTCTTTTCATTTATATCCAGATTCTACCTTTTGCATTTGTTGATCAAGCATTTCCAAATAGGGTGAATAATTTCAGCTTGTGGATGTTCATGGAAACCATTATCCTTTGGTGTTAAGATGGAGTCCAAAGAGACCAAGAGAGGTTTATTTTGGAAGAGGATGGCACCAATTTGTGCTGGAACATAATGTTGTTATTGGTAGCTTAGTGAGATTGAAAGTGACAGTGGATAATGAGAAACTGTAGTTGTTGAAGTTAGGAATGCTTGAGCATTTAGCTAGCATGTTTAGTTATGAAAAGCTGTCATGTGTTTTGATTAAACTGAAAGTTCTATTTTGTATGAACAATTGTGATTCATCAATTTGTACTTGAAATTTCAGTTTGATGTATTTCCTATGTGCACTTCATTTAGTCTTAAGAATGTAATGGAGCTCTTGGCAATATGACTCTCCTTTGTACTTAGGTTAAAGTAATGAAAGTTACTATTGCATGTTATTATGTCTTAAACCCCATTTTTACTTACATACAAAATAGATAAAGACTTATGATATCTCAATTAATAAGTAATCAATGTAGGAAAAAACTCCTAGCTATCTGATCTTCACCTTCCATATCAAAGTTATTGCAATTCCTAAGCCAAGCCTACTCCTACCTTTGATGTGTCTTGCTCTTGAGGATTCTAATTGCCTCCCAAAATGCGGACTACCTTATACAATTGATCAAACTCAATGAAATGGAATTAAATGAGTAGTGGTATATGAGCAATATGAGCAATGTGGTATATATGTCTCCAAAATTGTTTATTTAGAATCATTTAATGAAGTGGGGAGTGTAGTTGGTATTTTCCTACAAACTCTTGAAACACTATACATGTACCGGCATAATGATGGAACAATAACATGTGCTAATGGTGCTGCATTTTCATGCTTTACTTTTATAGGAGAATGAATACAAGATTGAATGATGATTATCACGCCATAATAAATTCCCAACTTACTCACTCACCATATTGTATCTGCTCTACCATAAATCTTATTTGTCATGTATATCTATTCCACAACCTCACACAACCTGGTTTATTCAAATCTATTCAGCCATTAATTTAATTTTAAAAATTTGATAGATTGTCTCATGGACTTATTCACCACACAAGTTCTATAAATAGTACAAGAGCATAAGTTTTCATTGTGTATTTTGTTCTTGGATTTGAGTCTCGATATAGGTCCTGTGTAGGGGTTGTGATATGTCCCAAGTCTCATGGTTTCATTTGTTTGCTTTATATTATTATGATTTCTCATGTCTCAACTCTCATTGTTCATGTTATCTCTGCAAAAAACATGGCATGCTCTTTATTCATTGTGCAATAGAGCTAATGTCACAGCAAGTGTGAAAGTAAATGTGATGGAGCATTAATTTGAATGGTGATGGAGCATTTATTTAAACCATTCTAATTTCCATCAAAGGCTACAATATTTGAAATTGGCCAAATTCTTATAGGGCATTCAAATTTCAAATTCAACTAATAGTGTAATAAGAAAAAATAGTGACAACTCTCAGTCACCTCATTCGAGATCCATTGCCACATCTGTTGATCTCATCACCTCCATCACATCCACAGGTCTCCACCACCTGTCAGTCGAGCTCCAACTACGGCCAAGTTCAGTCAACTCATGGCTGAGCTCCATTGCTACCCATGGTTGATCTCATCACCTCCCTCGAGCTCTATTCATAAGCCTCAGACTTTCTCCTAAAAATGGAAAAACTATCCATCTGGACTTAATTGAAGTCCCTACCTAAAAATATAGATCTGAATGTGAAATGATAGTTAAAAAAAAGGTTTAATTAATTCGCAGTGCCTATAGTGTCACTGAATTTTCAATTAGGTCCTTACATTTTAAAAGTTTTGAATTAGGTCCCTACACTGAAAATAATAGAGCTAAACCAATATGACATATAGGTCGGCCAATGGAAAATAGAGCTCCACCTTCTCCTAACTAATATTCTTTTTTCAAAGTGAGGCACTAAGTCCTATTTCCTATTGGGAAATAGAGCTTAGCCAATAAGAGATAAAGCTTGGCTAACATGACATATAGGGTTACTATGTTATTCCCATACCACTCCAGACCTCAATTGTAAATTCTTCAACCTAAAATTTATTTGAACATCTAACTCTAACTACAATAGTCTACTATTTTATTGAGGTTATTAGGAATAGACATTACAGTGATCATCCTTCCTTCAACTAAGCTGATTGATAAATACAAAAAAAGACAACAAAACTACTTACAAGTATTCACTCTAAACATTTGGTTGACAGTACCATTTGGTGGTATAGAGCTCGGCTAAAAGTAAATGAATCTTGATCCTAGTCTAATGTTTAATTGGGTCCCTGACCCATCATCTGTTACAAAAACCTAGAGTTAAAAGAATATTTTAGGAATATTCTTTTATTATAATTTTGTGTTAAAAAAAATCCACATATTCTAGGAGTGCCTGTGGAGATGGAGCTTAGCCAAGATGAAATAGAGCTTGCCAACAGGACCTAGAGATTAGCAGGACATAGAGCTCGGCCAACATGACATATAGGTCGGCCAATGGAAATTCTCGACGATATTATTTTTTGAAAGTGAGGGACTAAGTCCTATTTTTTATTGGAAAATAGAGATGTGAACAAGGGAATTGAGCTCGGCCAAAAAGTTTAAAACCTTGATATTGTGAGTCTGATATGAATAGTACAATATACTTAAACAAAGGACACTCAAGTCAAAATTGAAAGTCTGGGAGCAAATCCAAATGAAAACATATTAGCTCTGATTAAAACTTCTAAGTCTGCAGACTTTCTCCTGAAAATGGAAAAACTATCCATTTGGACTTAATTGAAGTCCCTACCTAAAAATATAGATCTGAATGTGAAATGATAGTAAAAAAAAAGTTTTAATTAATTCGTTAGTCTTATAATTTCCTGAATTTTCAATTGGGTCCTACACAGGCAAAATATAGATTTAATTATATATAGCTCTTTCATGGGTAAGAGACAAGAAGGATTGAGAATTTTATTAGAAAATCACGATTCTATACAAATCTATACGAATTTGTCCAAAAGAATATAGTTTAAGTACAATTTCTGAGTATTATTATTTTTTTAAAACTCTATTTGTACCAATAACAATTATTATTATCAAAATAGAATTATTAGCTGCTATTATTTCTATCTAGCACTGACATGCAGATATAACAATGTTTGTATATATTTATTTTTTTAATTTTAACTGAATATCTATTATGGATAAATTGAAACATGACTTGACTAAATTATATTATTATAGTTTATATATATAACATGTTATCATGATAATGTTTACTCTAATCATATTATTTGCAAATGTATATTCAAATGGTATGTCAAGGCTAATATTATATTTTTATATTACATTTATACGAAATTCTGTTCCATTATATTAGTAATATTATGTTTTTATATTTTGCAGGTGATTTACAATGAAAATCCAACGAAAAGGATGACAAGTGGCTGAAAAGTCTTCTCAAATGAACAAAAAAGATAATTATGCTGATGATGCACCATAAATTTTAGGTGAATATATTTATTTGAAAATCATTATTAAACATAAATTATTTCATGTTGTTTTAGAAGGAATGCTTTGTAGTTAACTTGAATGTATTGTAATTAGTTTAAATTTTTTTGTTTATTTAATTTACATCTACATTGATGACTACAAGAGAAAAAAACACACACATACACACAAATTTTATGATATTCCACGACTCTTAAGTTGAGATTAAAATTCTAATTTTATTAAGATTTCTTCATTACAAATTTAATTAGATTTGATTTATCATTTCCATGCAAAGCACGAGATATTACACTAATAACCATAATTACAAAGTTTGGTGGGATCCAATGACACGTGTGGTAAGCACCAAGCTGTTACCACATTTTTCAAATGTAGCTCAACGAACTGGAAGATCAATTAGCCACACATTGAAAGAGGAGCGACCTGACAATTTTGAATATGGTTAAAGGACACTTTATTTGTATGGTTTATGATTGGCAATGGAAAAAATTTGCCCCTAATTCCAGCGCCAACCAATTTTAGACACGAATATTGCTGTACTGTTTGTAACAGAATTTATTTTATTAGTCACAGAATATAATTTCCGTTGTTGAAAAATTTTAAGTTCATATGTGTATATATATATATATATATATATATATATATATATATACATGACAATTATAATTTATAAGTTGTATGTTTTTAGGCATGTACCTATCTTTTAAAATTGAATCCAATAATTGAATTTAATTTTAATATATTATCAATATTAAATTTTTTTACATAATCAATCAATCATATATTGTCAATCACTACAAAATTTATTATTATTCAATGATCCAACATTTTAAATTTTTATTTAGCTATTGTTTTTAGTTCAATTTAATTTAGTTTAGTTTTATTTGGAACAACAAGCTTGGTACTGCATTTGTTTTGATCCAAAAAGAGAAAGATAGACTAATATCAAGAAAAACCAAATCAGAGCAGTTTTTTTGTGTGTAAAACTCTCCTCTTTAGGATGATTCTTTGACAAAAGCTTGTTGTGTGTTCTTATAAGGAATCTAATAAGGTTGTCCATGTTGGTGGGCTTCCTTCCTTATTAGGACCTAACAACAACTTGTAAAAAAAAAAATGAAAAGAAAAAATGCTACAGTAGTGTTAAGTATTGAAAAACAAAAAGTGACGTAAAAGACGTAAGGCGAGAAACAGCGCCGCGACCGGGAGGAAGAAAAAGAAAAGGACAGTGTAGTGGTTAATCATAAGACAGATAAGCGTGTTTCATTATCATAAAAATTTAGTATTTTGTTCCTGATATTAAGTTTGATCCTTTGATATAGTCTGTTAATTTTATTGCCTTTTCCTGGTTGTTTTGTGATATCCATATTGTGGAGTTATATAGTTGTGTTCACCCATTGTGAGTATTTTGTTGATTGTTGAGATTTCTAGTATTAGTAGGAGGATTGATTGTATTCCCATTGATTATAGTGAAAGTTTTTATTGAAGACTCCCTTGAGTATTTTGTCCCCTTTTGGGGTTTCCTTACGTTAAAAATTATGGTGTCTTTTGTTTTATATTTCTGCAAATTATTATACTGCTTAATATTTTTGGTACTACCTATTTAATTACACAAGAGGAAATATTTATTGTTTTTGCGTTATTAACTTATTCCTAAGATTTCTTCAACAGTCTACCACATGTATAAGATGACTCAGAACATAAATTTTCAAAAAGATTGGGTTGTTTGAAGACTATCTCCTTCAGATTCCTTCCATTAAAGGTGTATTCACAAGCTGAATGTCTTAAATGTTTAGTTTAAGACAATGTTTTCTTAACTCGAAAAACCTAATTCTAAATGGCATCTCTTAAGATTACTTTTTCATAAGTTTATCAAAATCACCCTTGATTTTTGCGATTTTGATTTCCACTTCCACTTTTTTTTCATGAATAGTAATTTTATTGTTAACAGAATAGGTTGAGCCCAACTTTATAACAGGGAGAACATAAACAACTATGTGCTTATAGCCTGCAAGTTGGATAAACTAGAATAAACTAAAGATTTAACACATTTAGCCTGTAAATACATGTTTAATGGAAGGAATATGAAGGAGATAGTCTTCAAACAATCCAATCTCTTTGAAAATCTATGTCTAGAGCCATCTTATTTCTGTGGTGGACACCCACACAAACAGTCTGCTTTGATTTTAGTTTTTCCTTATATTAGTCTATCTCTCTGTTTTCTTGATCAAAACAAATGCAGTCCCCAGCTTGATGTTCCACATAAAACTAAACTAAACTAGATTTAACTTAACTGAATAAAATTAGCTAAAGAAAAATTTTAAATGTTTAATCATTGAATAATAATAAATTTTGTAGTGATTTTTTTTTATAATACATGACTGATTGATTATGTGAAATTTTTTAATATTAACAATATATTAAAATTAAATTCAATTACTTGATTTAATTTTAAAAGATGGAGACACGCCTAAAAACATACAGCCTATAAATTATAACTGCCATGTATGTGGGACATATATATTAAGAACTTAAAAATTTTTAGTGACGGAAATTGTATTCCGTGACTAATAAAAATAAATTCTATTGCAAACAATATAACAATATCCTTGTCTAAAATTGGTTGGGGTTAGAATTAGCGACAAAATTTTCCATTGCCAATTATAAACCATACAAATAAAGTGTCCTTTAAAATACATTCGAAATTGTCAGTTAGCTACTCTTTCTAAGTGCGGCTAAATGATCTTCCAGTACATTTACCCACATTTAAAAAATGTGGTAATGGCTTGTGCATATCGTTACAAACCACACTATGTAACTGTGGCTACTTCACTTTTCGTTTTTTTTTAATCAAAAAATAGGTTCTGAACCTTTTTTTTTGTTTTTGTAGAGAACACTCATCCTATAATACCCTTGTCTAGCATATTTGGAAAATTATATTACTAAATTGAAGCATTTAACAAAAAATAATAATAGTATGATCTATATTGAGAAAATTTCACATAAAATGGTATTATAATATACAAGTTCATGATGGAAAAAAAAAGTATATCTGTATTTGCCAATTAAAATTTGCACCAAGGCCATTTCTTGTATATTTGAAATAGGTCATCCAACTACAAAATAGCACGATTGTCCAAAGTCCAAATATTAAAAAGTAAATTAAATTATTTTGAATTTGTGGAAATGATACTCATACGTTCTAATTGTCTAACCTACACTCATACCCTGTTGTCAAATTTTAAGTATTTATTTTACACTCACACTACTCATTAACAAAGCATCGTTAGTAATCTTAACATAATGAAATTTTTATGATATTAACTATTCTTAATTAATAAAATTATAAAAATATTCTTATCACTCTTGTTGCTTTCGAGCAAGTGAGAAAGATGAGGATTTAGGTTTTTTTCACAATTAATGGAGAGAGTTGAATGGAGAGAGTTGGTAAAGGTTTTGTAATTTTATTAATTAGAAACAGTTAATATTACAAAATATTATTCTGTTAAGTTTACTAACGGTGTTTTGTTAATAAGGGGTGTGAATGTAATATAAATACTTAAAATTTGACAAACAGAGTGAAGTTGTATTTCCATAAATCTAATGAAATGAGTGTAATTTACCTAAAATTAAAATGTTGGACTCTGTAAAACAGTTTTTTCTCCCTGAAATAGAATGTGTTAAACAAGCTTCCTTTAAAAATAAGGAATAATATAATAATTTCACATAAAACTTCCAATTCCACCACGCCATAACCAAGAAGAGTGTGCTCTCTGAGAACGTAAGGTTTAGTTTAATCCACTCCAGTACATTGTCGAAGGAAAAGAAGTTAATATTGACAAAGCCACAAGCTAGCCACATCTGTCTCGCTAGGGGACAATCACATAAACAATATATAAAATGATTTGGATATTAGTTAGGAATAATTAAGAAGACTAAGAGACTAGAGAATGATAGGAGACCATGGAAGAAAAAACTAGACTTGATTAAATTAATTCGGTAAGACCGGTCACTTATTAAAGCTCATGAAATTAGGGAGTTCAAACCGATCAAAATGAGGAAAAAAAAACTAGCGAACGTCTAGTTTTGAAGTTTAGGTTTGGAACATTTGAATTTTTTTTCAAAGATTAAATACTAATATCTTGTGAGCTACAGAAGAAACGAAAAAAATAAAATCAAAGAAGGGCACTAATAAAAATTGCTGTTTTCCTCTCTTTTTATTTGTAACTTACCATAAATCTCGTTGGTACTAACAAATATTATTTTTAAATACTTTGTGACCATATTGTAAGACGGAGACTAGAGAAATTTTATGTGGATTATGTTTATTTTTATAGACCTATAAATAATTTTTTTTGTTGATTATGTTTATGTTAATAATTTAATATATTTTTTATATTCTAATTAATCACACACACACACACACACATATATATATATATATATATATATATATATATATATATATTATATTAGTTAATTCCTGAATTAAAATTAGATCTAACCTTTAAATTAGGACCTTGATCAATTCAATATCCACTCATTTTCTCTTTCTTATTTGAGATTTATGATATGTGTGAAAATATGACTTGAATTGTATAGGAAAAGAGTACAGGGTATATATATAACAAAAGAATTGAGTATATAAAGCTCATCAACAAAATCTAAGGAAATCATCCTAAAATCCAAGAAGGCAAAACAGAATACATATTTATCTACAATATCCATAACCAACTCAACACCTCAACATGTTTCTAGAAAGGAAAGATTCCCTTGGTCATGATGAGGGCACCAGGCCGTGCAATTTTGGGAGAGAAAGGGCTGGTGCTGCGTGAATATGCGTGAGCAGCTGCATTATTGGATTGGGCCTCTTGTGGATTGGACTTAGAGTTTGACAATGCAACATAGACTCCTCAGTAGCAAGACATCATCAAAGACACCTAATGGATTTTATAGTAGATTTTTTATCTTTAGATCTATTATAAATTTTTATTATTAGTCATTGAATTAAACTATTCAATAAAATAGTGATCATTCAATAACTAATAATAAAGAATTCATGATAGATTTAAAAATTTGATATTCATCTTATAATTTACCTAGGATACCAAGCTAAATTTGATAAATGTCTAGAGACCCTTAACAAGTTGGTAGGGAGTGCTCCTTGCAAGACTAAAACATATTAAATTATAAAGAAAATACTATTTATATGTCCGATTTTAAAGACACTTTTAGATGCTTTTAATTTTTAAAATTAAAAGGATCGGGAAAAATATGACATGATTCTAAGATGTTAATAAGCATGATGAATCTAGGAGAATACAAGCATGGACGAATCCTCATTGTGGGATGTGGGGGCTCATGCCAACCAAAATTTTGAAATATTTTTAATGATTATATAAACATAAATATTTTTATCTTCTTATGATATTAAGTTTCACTCCACATTAATTTTAAATGAGATAAATAATAAAATATAATGCATCATGTTTCTTTTTATAATCTTATAGATAGATGCGTGACTGCATACAAGAATGTCTCCTATTCCCACCGGTCAAACCAGCCAGGCCAGCTCAGGGAATTCTGTCTTCAAACGCACGACACAAACATTTGCAGCTTCCTGACATCAATCATTGGATCATCGATAGGGCAGCCTCACAGGGAAATTAATTATATTTTTGTACAATGAGCACTGAACAATGTACTACACTACTCTATAATATAATGTTCACAAGCATGCCATTGTATTAAACCCACAAAACCAAGTCAACCTATCCTTCTAGTTTCATGCAGCCAGATAGCCAATTTAAAAGATCAACTCTAATGAGTATATATACCATGCTATAAGTGATAAAAAGGAGTAAGGGATTGTCATTTCACAATAAAGACTATGAATAATCGGTAATAACATTATCAGAAATTATTATTGGCGGAAAAAATCCATCGAAAAAATATTATCGTCGATAATGAGTTGAAAGAATTTGCCAGTAAATCGTAGAATTAAGGCATTGTCGACGGATTTTGTTTTATTACCTGGTGGAAAATTTCGTCGGTAATTTATTAATTTAAAAATTACTAACAAAAAAATTCGCTGATAATTATTGAATTTCATGAATTTTAAATTTTTATTTTTTGTTTACCGACGGATGGGGAACACAGCGTGATGAGACAAGGCTGGCAGATCGCGACGCAAGGAGAGAGGGGACTAAGCCTGATGGCTCGAGTGTGGCGAAGTGTGGCGTGCGGTGTGTGTGTGTGAGAGAGAGAGAGAGACCAGATAAGAGAGAAAAGAGAGTGAACAAGGAAATTGTGTTTCTTATCTATAAATGGAATACTGGCGGATTTTTGAATTTTCGATGGAAAAAAATCTAGGTAATATACACCAAAGGCGCGCTCCAAAAAAATTTTCCCACCAATTATCGACGGATTTTTCTGTTGGTAATATTTTTTAAAATATCTCCAAATCATTTTTATTGATGGAAAAATCCATCGGTAAAATAAATTTCCCAATTTTTTTTTGAAAAATGATTATCGACGGAATTTTCCTTTGGTAATGCCGCGCTATATTTTTTTTTATTTTGGTGCGAATTATACCGATGGAAAATCGTCGTAATGACTGAAACCCCAAAAAAAATTTCTCGATTTATCGTTTTCCATCGGTAAATTCGTATAATACCTGATGGAAAATCTATTGGTAACTTGCGTTTCTTATAGTGTATGCTAAAATTTAATTATTTTTATTTAGAAATGAGGACAATAAGGATCAATTCTAGACCATTAATTGTAGAAGCCTTATACCATGTTATGAGATCATTTCTCCTAAAAGTTTCAACTGTTTGGTTATGACGCATTAATAATTTTATATCTCATTGTCATTCATTCAGTATAAATAAAGCCATATAACTTATAGCATTTAAGGGGTGGTCACTTCCCAAAGCATCAAGAACACTAAAAACTAAACAATTGATTGAAAAAAGAAAATTAAATAAATAAAAGGGATACAAAATCCATTCTTTCAAACTATATTGTACTAACACCTAAAGAAATTTTGCAAATCATGGTAAAATTAAAAAAATGATAAACTTTAGAGCCATGTCTATTGAAAGAACAACCAATCCTTAGTCTTCGTCTCTCTCTAAACCTTTGAATCCCCTTTTTCTAGAACAATTACCATTGTAGAATGATTTAACATGATTGTCATCCTTTTTTTTTATGCATTGATTGTCATCCTTTAGATGAATAAGTAATAATTATTATGATTTTTGATAAAAATTATGTCAATATATTTTTTTTTAATGTGTAGCATTATTTTTATTGAATATGTGTGATTTATTTATTTATCGCTCTTTTCACCTGGTGCGTACGTAGGAATTCTCCGCACCTCATTGAATATGGGTGATACTTTCATTATTCTCTTTGGTGCGACGGAAGAAATGATAATTTCATACTCATTATTTTAACGGGAAATTTGCACGCCTTGTAGATTCTAATAATTTTTTAATATTTTGAAGAAAGAATTGCAGTACGCCAACTGTTTTTATTTTAATTGCCTAAAAGTCAAAAATCGGCTCTCTTGCATTTTGACCACGAATTTCCTGGATGATCAGGATTTCGTTATCTTATTGGAATATTAGTAAGAATGATGCTATTTAAACTCTCAAAAAATAAGTATTTATTGGAATATTTTCTTAATAATCATTATATGTGATGCCATAAATGAAATGTGTGAAATCAATCATCACATCTAATAGTTGTTAAGTCCTAATAGATACCTAATTTTTGGGTGTTTGAATATCAATTTTGTATTGGTAATGATAAAGTTCATTTGCGTTGTTCAACCCTTAGTCCCTTACCTTTATCGCTAATCGCCCAACAAAAAAAAAAGCAAGCTGTTAATCCATCCATCTTAAGTTATTGCTTACAAACGGTGTGTGGCAAGTTATTGCTGCTAATACCAAAACTTTATGCTTATATATCCATCCAAAGTTCTAAACGGCCATGCAGAATAAAGACAATATTATTGATGCACTTGACTTTACCCCTCGTGATGAATAAACACAACTAACCAGACAAATTAATATCTACTATATATTCATTAAGAGGGTAAAGAGGATACGATGGCATAATCATTTTATTGAATTCCTTGGTAGTAGAGAAAGAGATCGATATGATTGAGAGAAATTTGAGATATATATTTTACTACTGAAATGAAAAGGTGTAAAATACAAGTGATTTACACTTTTAAGCAGTGCTTAGTAGCTGATATAGGACAGTAGAGATAGAGAAGTAAGAATGAAAATGAAGACATAAAAAACACAATTTCTATATCATGTTTAGTTGTGAAATACAAAACATGATAATTGTCTTGTATTTTATTTGGAAACATAGGAACAAACAAAACAAATACATGATAAAAGATTTTATGTAACCCTGCTAACCGCGCTCGCGCCCACCACCTATGATTGTGAGGACACATAGGGAAATATTAAATATGTATAAAGTATTATTAAAAGAAAAAATGTTAAGTTTCTGTTTCATGTCCGTTTCCACTTCATTTTGGAGGCACATAAATTTTTTGGATTTCTATTCTTAGGACAAAAAAATTTATATTCCTTATTCTGTTTCTAATACCAAATAGATTTGTGTCTTTGATATCTCTATATTTTGTCTCTATCAGGAATCAAACACTACCTTACATAGAACATGAAATATAGCTAATCATAAACTAATTTCTAACCAAATCAACAAATTCTAACTAAATACTATAATTTCAATTGGATACTCTAATGTACATCTCGTAAATTATTCGAGAAAATGGTTATTTTACACAAGCTACCAATTCTTTGCTCAACCGTTGTTGTTAGAAGCCCTACAAATTAACGGTTTAAAAAAGAAAAAAAATATTATAAATTTTGAACCAAATAAAAGGAAATAAAAGGTAGCAAAGGAAGCACATAAAGGAATCTCCCCTCACAAGCATGTTCTGGTTTCTTCTAGCCGCAGCAAACCCTGGCAGCCCTCAATTGACTTTAAATACTTCCCCTCTCAAAATAAGTAAATATACAACTAAATAATAAGTTTTCATTTAAGTGGCCATAAAATAATTGGGCCATATATGACCGAGGCTATAAAAAACTAGCACAGCAAATTTATACTTTCTAAAAGAAGAAGAAAATAAAGAAATTATATGGTTGATTAAGGAACAATGTTATACGACAGAAAAATATTATTAAAATCTCTTATAAAAGTTATGGTGATCATTGATAAAATGAAAAGGCATGACCCATTAATTTATATTTTTCCTCTAATTTTGTTCCTATTTTCTTTTCATCTTAATAATAAGAGAGAAAACTTTAAATTTTTTCTTCATTTAATTTTCTTTCTTTTCATTTTTTTTATCTCTCTCTCTCTCTCTCTCTCTCTCTCTATATATATATATATATATATATATATATATATCCAAACAACCTAAGTAAGTTTGGATTCTCAAAACCATCTCATCCTCTCCCTAAAATTCCCCTTTGACAATCAATATATATATTGTACCGATAGCAATAATTTATTCAACTGGGATAACCTTTGCAAAAGAAGGAGCTTTTCAAAGAATCAAAGAAAAGTTGTTCAAAAGACAATAAGATAAATCTTATTATGTCTGCTTTACTTTTTGGTACTTCCAAATTCAAAATTCAAACTGAAAAATTGCATGTTGCACTTATTAAGTCATTATCAAAGCATAAGTGGACCATGATATAAGGACATAATGCCTTGTATACTAGGTTTCCATCATAATCCAGTTACCATTTGTCTTGTTTCATGGAGGGATCGGAGTTTTTACTATGATTTTATCTTTATGAACGATTAACATAAAATCCATATATAAATAAAATATAATTGATTAAATAAAAAGTATGCATATTTTATATCTTAGTAAGATTTTTTTTCTTTTGATTAAAACATAGAAAGCATATTCAGCTCATTTAGATGTGTTATTTTGACTAACTTTTTAATAAAATAAATGCTTTTATATTTTTAACATATTTGAATAAATTGTTTTAAAAAAGATAATTCCTAATAATAATATAAAGGGTAAATAGTACAAATTGCACGAATTAAAGTAAAAAATCCTTATCACATTTACCCTTTACTGAATTTCATTGGTCAAATCATTTTCGTACTCAATTTATAGTTTTCTGTCCTAACTTTTAACCCTAAAAAAGAAAATCAAAAGTACTAAAAATTGTACTAAACTTCTTTTTCTTTGGCCATTAGCTATAATTTTGATCTTTTAACATTTTTATAATATAAAAAAGCTATCTAAAAATAAAAAGATCCTTTCGAACATTATGTTTAGACATAAATTGAATAAGTTTTAGATAAATGATATAAAAAATTTTAATTTTCACCTTCTAATTTTAAGAATTTTTCTAACAAGTATCTTAAGGCATTAGGTAAGAAAGCAAAAATTAAACGTTTTTAGTATTTTGTTAAGTAAACGTGAAACTTAAAAATGAAATATGAAAACTAAGGGTATATTTGGTTTTAGAAAATAGTGTTCAATTTTTATCCTTTTAATATGTTTTATACTTTTAACATATTGAATGCATTAACAACCATCCAAACTTTTGTTTTATTATTATTTTTTGTTATGAGATTTTTATAAGAGGAGACATATGAGATTTCTTGATACCCTTATAAATTTAAAGTACTTGGATCTTTAATTGTGGCTAAGAATATGTCATATGCCCTTTTAGTTCAAGTTATTAAAATATAAAAAATTAAAGATTTAATCACAATTATTAAAGATAAAAATATAACTTATGGGAATAAAAAAAAAACCTTGTAATTCTAAAAAGAAGACCAATTTTGTGAGAAACAAATTAGTTCCTCAATACTTACAAATCCTCTCATCTCATGATCCCTCATTTTTATAAAAGGAGATATATTTGTCCATCTATTAACTCTTAATCTCAATAATTAACGAAAAAAATGCATAAATCATTAAAATGTTGATTTATTCTTTTTTAAGTTACACATTGACAGCAGCGGAAAAAAAAAGTTACACATTGATATATTACAGATTTTTTGCTGTATTAATCTCGTTTATACATCCTTCAACTCTAATTTCCCCCCATTGAAGAAATGAAAAAGAAAAAACAAGTAAAATCTTGAGAGACTATTTTTTTCTTCTCACAATTTGGACGGCGGAATTGGAATTTTAGTCAAATTTATCACGATTCAGTTATTTACAGAACACGCGGACGTTATTACAGCAAGTCAAAAACCATAAAATGCAATTTATTAATCAATTAATGATTCTCCGACTAAAAAAAAAAACTATTACAGTATATACTCCCTTTTGTTAAAATTTTTTCAATTTTAAATATGTACATAAAATGATTGAAAATATTCAATTCTTTAGGAAGATTTTTCTGCACTCCTACAAAATTTAAAGATCCTGGATTGTTATTTGAATAGGATAGCCATATGTCCCATATATTTAAATTTTTAAAATCTATCAAATCACAATCGTCAATTACATAAAGCGTATCAGGATATAGACACTAAACCGAAAACCTTTTTGTGTATGTATTTTATATATTATTTTTAACATTAATTATATAGCTTCCTTAACTATTTCTTTTTATTTACTTTTTCTTTCTTTAATAAAAGCATAACCGTAATAAAAAATTTTAATTTCTATACACTGTGAAATCATCTCGTTCTTTTTAAATAGTCTATATGAAACTTAATTTATTTTATTGATTGATAATATATAATTGGATGAAGTATAAAAAAATTTTATATTATCAATCCATATAAGGTAAACTCAATAAAATATAATAAATATTGTATAAAATTTTTAAATAAACAATTACTTGTGAATAAACAAAATTTTGAAATTGGATAGTTAAATTTTCTCCGGGGAGTATCTATCAAAATTGAAAAAACGCAAAGTGGGGCCCACACGGGTTATTTTGAACTCTGCAAATAGCTGGACTTCAACTTCATAAGGAAGAAGAAGAAACTACGAGTCATAGACTCAGAGAATACACAACACACACAAACACACTTATTATTCCCTCTCCCTGTGCGACATCATCATCATCAAGCACACAACTCTCACAACAACGTTGTTCCAACAACATTAGTTTCTGCTAAAAGAACGCTTTTTCACTTGGCATCTCTCATCACCCCTTTTCACCTCTACCTGTCACGTCATCATCCCACTTGGCTTAACACTGAAACGAGCTGCGCACAGAAGAGGACACCGGATTTGGCTTGGTGGGTTGGTTTCAAGTTTGGATTTTTTTGATTGATTGAGAAGGTAGAGGAGGGTTCAGAGAACTAATTGGTTGGTGGAACAAAGGTTATGGCTTTTTGGTTTTGCTGCGTAAATGGGTATGTTAAATAATTCATGAATATCTAGTGAGAAAAAAAAACCACTGTTTATTGTTGTATAGTATGTTTCTTTTGCTTCATTATTGTTGATTTGGATCATGAATTTGTGTAGTATGACTTCAAGGCTGTGCTTTTCTCCTTGTTTACAAAATTGAAGAAAATTGGGATATATTTGGTTTGTTTTGTTTGTTTGTCATATTTTTTTTTCCTCATGCTTTTGTGAAGAAGATAGTGAAAATGATAAAATCTCTTGTTTTCTGTATTAATTTTCTATTTTCACTAATTTCTTCGTATCGAAGATGAAAATAGGAAATTGAACACATGTAAATTCTTACCGTCCATTAGGAAGGTGGGGCCCAGATAGGGACACAGATAATCTCATTTGACGGTGAAAATTTACATATGATAAAATCTTGTGAAATTAAATTGACATGAGAAAATGTCTATTACCCTTCTGGATTCTGGGTTTGGCTCAGATTATAGGGATTAGCAAAGATAGTCTTGAGTGGGAAGAATCTATTGAAGAAGGTTAGTCTGTTAGGTGGAACTGTAGAACTCTGGTGCCTGAGGCTTTCACTTGGTGGGGGTCAGGGGAGGGGAGTAAATATACGCAACCTTGCCCCAGCAAGTAGAGGACTGTTTCCAAAATTTGAACTTGTGATTTTAGTAAGGCAGCACTTATCGTTGTGCCGAGGCTCGTCTTATGTTATGTAGAACTCATAGAGGCACAGAGAGGGGAGATTTGAGTGTAATCTTTCACTGACCCGACTACTTATATGGTTTCTGGGCACAGAAGGGTGCTTGTTTCATTGATCCTGTACCTGGGGGCTTCTTAAAGTACATCTTTTTTAAATTCACACTTTTGCCTCAATTATGTTTTTCTATTATCTCTAATGGATAATTGATATTGGAGGCTCTTTTCATGCAGAAAAAAACAAGAGAAAGAACAAGCTGCATGGCGGGTGTTTTCTTTGAAGGAATTACAGTCTGCTACAAATAATTTCAACTATGATAACAAGCTTGGAGAAGGGGGCTTTGGCAGTGTGTACTGGGGCCAACTTTGGGATGGATCTCAAGTAGGACTTCACTCTCTTTATTATTATAATATTGTTATTGTTTTATGCATCTTACCCAATCTGCTGCAGTTTGTTCCGTTGTGGTGATTCTTAATCACTTTAGTAGGGGTTGCCATTTCATGCCTTGTAGTTGTCACTTTTAATACTGCTTTTAAGTTTTAAAACAATAGCATGTGTTACTAATTTAACTTGTCTGACTAATTGCTTTTAGCCATAGTTATCAATTTATTTTTTTTGCTAAAAAATTTTCATATGTTCAAGGAAGATTTCAATCCTCTATTTGTATTCTGTCTTCACCGTTAGTTTTAGTCAGCTTGAAGTAAAAGTTTCTTCAGATCTTCTTGGTTACTCATGACTATTCTAGGCCGTCCATATCACTATTGAAAATATGTGCTATAGGAATCTTGAGAACCTGGTAAGACAAAATGGTTAGGAGTTTCATGTGAGTACTATGACTTGGATTAATGAAGCAACAAAATATTGCTCATCATTCATCAAGAAATCAGATCACCCTTGTCATCTTACCTTAATTCCAAAAACTTATGTAGTAAGTAGTAACTCAGTGAAAAACATGTGAGTGGAAGGAGCTTAGTTTAGTTTTACCTTCTAATCAATGCAGAGGGCGATGATTTATGAATTTCTTTAATTTTTTCTGTGTGGGAGGGGTGATCCATTGTTGCATTTGCTTTAATAATATTCGGATAGTCTTTTTTTACTTTTTCCCTCTGCTACATGTTTTGGAATATAAGTGATTCTTCCCAAATTTGGGCTCTACTCCATAATGACATGTCTGGAGTCCTGCACATATCTTGTGCAGTCTTACCATTGTTTCCTTTTATTAATTTTTCTCTGGTCTCCATCCATGCAAAGACTTGAAGATTGAAATAGAGTCAACATGCCATCCATCAAAGTACTATTCTCATCACGATATAGTTTACATTTATCTGCATTAATGAAGCAATATCTTCTTAATTTGCCTTCATTCATGTCGAAAGCTTTATTACATACCAATCTAAATATAAAGAAGCATCCATGATTAATCTTGCAAATATGTTTTAGCAATGTATTTACGATAAATCATTGGTAGTTCAGCACAATAAATTTGTGGCTTGCTTATAAATTCTGGAACAGAGTAGAGTTTATTAGTGCTATGATTTGTAAATGACATTGGTAATAGGAAACCCCTTTCTTTTTGTCAAATATTATGGCATTTCACATTCTCAATGCCTTTGTGGGGTCTGCTTTGACAGTTTCAAACATTGCATAAAAAATCATATATCTTACATGACAATTAGTAATGATGATCCTTTCATTGATGCTGCAAAGGATCAGATTTTGAGGGATCTGTGTAGAAGAATGTTTTCCTTTCAATCAAATTGAGGATTGAAGGGGTAGGGGAGAGATGTAGAAACCGAGCAACTCCTGGCCCCCTCTCGTCACTTCTATTTTTATTGTTGAACCAATCCTTCATTATAATTACACCTGTTTTCTTATCATGATATGTGAATGAGTTTTGTTTCTGTTCCTTAATGGATGGTTCTCCACACTTAGGATTTTGTTTGACGTTGTAATGTGATTTCTAGATAATATTAACTGCAGTATCCAGGGCAAATGCTGCAAAAACCTCTGATCAAACATTTAAGCTAGCATATGTGAATTGAAGTTATTGAAAATATGTTGATGGATGATTAGTATAGCTTTATTACCATTTTTCTGTTTCAAAATTCTTGTCATTGTATATTTGTGTATGATCCCTATAACATCGGTGGCATATTGATATGTGTACGCATGCAGATTGCAGTGAAGAGATTGAAAGTTTGGAGCAATAAAGCTGACATGGAATTTGCTGTTGAAGTTGAAATATTGGCAAGAGTTAGACACAAGAATCTACTTAGTCTCCGTGGCTATTGTGCTGAAGGGCAGGAACGGTTGATTGTATATGACTATATGCCAAATCTGAGCTTGGTCTCCCATCTTCATGGATCGCATTCGGCAGAATGCCTTCTTGATTGGAATCGACGGATGAACATTGCAATTGGGTCTGCTGAGGGGATTGTGTGAGTACCAACCTGGATTTCCCAATGAGCTTCCGCAGCTATTATTACATTATTCTTTATTCCTAAATTTTATTACTTTCAGATATCTTCACCACCAAGCAACGCCGCATATCATCCACAGAGATATTAAAGCAAGCAACGTGTTGCTGGATTCAGATTTCCAGGCCCGGGTTGCTGATTTTGGTTTTGCTAAGTTGATACCTGATGGGGCTACGCATGTGACTACAAAAGTTAAGGGTACTTTGGGCTACCTTGCACCGGAATATGCTATGTTAGGCAAAGCAAATGAGAGTTGTGATGTCTACAGTTTTGGTATTCTCCTTCTGGAACTCGCCAGCGGCAGAAAACCAATTGAAAAGCTTAGTTCGTCAGTTAAGCGACCAATAGTTGATTGGGCACTGCCATTGGTCTGTGAGAGGAGATTCAGTGAACTTGCTGATCCAAGGCTAAATGGCAACTACGTAGAGGAGGAGCTTAGAAGGGTTATTTTTGTTGCATTGATATGTGCTCAGAATCAACCTGAGAAGAGACCTACCATGCTTGATGTGGTGGAGTTACTGAAGGGAGAAGCTAGCCATCAACTGTCTCTGATAGAGAATAGTGAAATGTTTAAAAGCACTCCAGCTGCAGAATACAATGATGGGAAATCAGCAGCTGAAGACAGTTCAGACTTCATCTCAGAGGAAAAGAAATCAAACATGACCTGAAAGAAAAGACTGGTCCGTGAATGATACTAAAAAAAAAGAAAAAAAGAAAAGGAAAACAAATCAAAAAACAAACAATGAGCTTGTGATATATTAAGTACAGGTTGTGCAATTTGGATGAAGTTGTTCTAAAGTGAATTTGTCTTTAAAACGAGTAAGAGTGTGTGTTCACTTGTCAATCTTTATCCATTAAATGATTTAATGGTGTATTCATCTTGTTCACTTTTAAGAACAAATTCACTTTAGGAAAGTTTTATGTTTTGGTAAAGTTTTTCAGAATGGTTACTGTTCATAGTAGGCTATGATGGTGTTGTTTGATTTACGCTGCCGACTGCACCAAGTCGGATAAGACCTGGTTGTTATTGTAAGATTTTTCGGAGTTATGGCAGTTTGTTATTGCTGCAATTTGCATATCTGGCTTCCCATTTATTAGAGCAGCATGGTTATGTTTGCTGCAGGCATGGATTTGAGTACTTGGGTGGGGGTTATGTTTGCTGCAGGCATGTATTAGTTATGCTGTTGAAAGCAACTGATGTTTGTGTACTGTTCTGGACACTTTGTGGTGCCAGTTTGATATATATGTCATAGTACAACCAGTTATACTGTTTAATTTGAATCAAACTTTATAATAGCATACAAAATATAATATATATATATATATATATATATATATATATATATAAAAGTTTGGAGATTCTTATCAGATATACTCTTTTTTTGAAAAAAAATTAAGATATTAGAGGATAGGAGGTGGGATGAGAGTCAAATTCGCACCTCTCTTAGCTATCAGCATAGAGTTAACCACTAGACTATCAGTGCTCTTCCTGGACACACTTAACCACATTAGAAATTGTCAATATATTCTTGAAGATTTTTCTTGTAGAATCTTTAGCGGAGCTTACTCAGATATGGAGCTTTAATTTCAATAAGAGTATTTTACTTAATCACATTAGTAAGAATATTTAATTTAACTATTTATTATCTTAAAAGTCTTATAAATAGAAATATATAAATTGAATGACATTGTAAAACTCTCATGAGATTATATTAAAATTAAGAGTTTAATTTTGATTCATTAATAATGTAAAAGAGTTTTACATTATCATTTAATCAAATCTCTCCTTTATATAACTTTTCAATAGTGGAGGTGGAAAGTAACCATATTTCCTGATGTTTTATTACATGATTAGATGACTATATATAATTTTTTTACACTGATAGTGTATTTCAATTAAATCCAAAAATTAAACCCAATAAGTTATTTTTTATTTTAAAAGTTAGGTTTAGTTTTAGTGCAATGATTGTATAAAATAATTTTACATTATCAACTAATAGAAATTCAAAAGTGTCAAATTATACTGAACATTTAATTACCAACCATAATTTGACATTTTCTTGGATTTCAATTTGTTGATAGTTTAAAATAATTTTATACCTGTCAATATATAGAAATTAAACTTCTTGAAATTAGATGTGATAATTAATTTAATATTTAAATTATATCAACCAAATCAAAGTTTCTTTCTTCCTTTTTTTTTAAGTGGGTATAGTTGGTTAAGGCTTGGCTTAGATTGCACCAAGACTTGAGTTCAAATCCTTTGACTAATATGAGGACATTGTCACTGAAGCGATGTGAAATCCAAGAGGTTGGGGGTCTTTCATGGCGCTGTTTGATACTTATCTCTACTTAAACTTTCATGTACCAAAAAAATCAAAAGCTATTTTATTTTTAAAACAAATTGTAACAAATTCAGGCTTAACAAGAAAATTTATATATCAAGTACGCAAAAAAGGGATAAATTTGTACATCACGTTTAAATTATAAAAAAAATAATTAAATTTAAACTTCAAAGGAATATCAAACCACAATTAAGTTGAGATACGAAATTCAATACATATTTTATAAAGGATTTAATTTGAGAGTAAAAAAGTTTTATATAATCATATCCAATCATATAATGACACATTAGAAAATATATTTAACTTCCACCCATTGTTTGAAAAGTCCTAAAAAGTAGAGATTTGATTGATGATATTGTAAAACTCTTTTATATTATCGCATAGAAATTAAACTCTTTTACAAATTTAAACTTCGTGAGAAAAAAAAATACAAGAGTTTAACTTTATACATTGATTGACATTGTAAAATTTGTTTACACTGTCATCAAATCACGTTTCCTCATATCATCAAAATATGATTGACTCTCATTCCACTATTTCGAAAGCCATATATAAGGAAGAATTTGATTCTATGACAATCTAAATAAGGGTTAATGTATTTCAATTTAATACTAACATTTATCTTTTTGGTTTTCCAAGGTATCAATGTCAACAACAGGAATTAATTCTTCGAGGTGAAAGATCCTTTAAAGGTAAATCTTTGGTTACAAAACCCTTTACATATACTAACTATTATTTGTACTACTTAAAAGCTAATATACATATGAAAAGATTTAATTGAATATATATTTTCTACGTTGTCTATGAAAATTATTGTCCCTATTCACTTTTAATTGTCTTTCAGGAAATCAGTAAAAATATAGTATATTAGCAAAAAATTTTAATGTACCAAATTTTTATTAATTTTTTAAAAAATAGTTAAAAGTAGAGGGAGGAGTAAACTCCCAAACAAAAATAGTTATAATTTTCTCGAATTTCCGACAAGATTTGTTGTTGGATCAAAGACACATCAGTTTGATAATGAGATGACCAGCGCGCCTTAAAGGACGTGGGTAAATTATCCCTTACCCAACACACACCGCCTATCATATATAAATACCTCCCACTATTCTTGTTATCAATCAATCAATCTTTCCTTCTTCCAACACTTTTCTTCTCAACTCTTCGAACACAAAACCCACCCCAACCCCATTCCACTTTCTAAGCTACGTCGTTTCGTTCTCCACAGCCCCAACTCCAACCCTAACCCTAAAATTTTTCTCTTTCTTCTTTTATCTTATTCGGATCGAAATTGCAAATTGGGGGAATCAAGCGGATTGGGGGTGGGGCGATTGAATCGAGGCGCCGGAATACGATCGATTTCTGAACGATGTCTGCTGCCGTGTGCGGAAGCAAGAGATCTTTCTTCGAAGAACTCCCTCCTTCGCCGCCACTCGCCAAGAAGCATCGTTGCTCTTCCCGATTCGATTCCCTCCTCCTTCTGTCGTCGACCACCTTCGCCCTCTCTTCCCTCACATGGATGATTCGGTACTATTCATTCTTTCAATTTCATCGAATTCCCCTTTATTTTTAATCTATTTTTGTTTTGTTGGGTCTTAAATTTCAATTAAAGTGGTTTCTTATGGTGATTTGATAGCTCAATGTATGGTTTATTTTTATTTGAGATTTGTCTATTTCCAGTTTTTTTTTTCTTTTGGGGTTTTTTTTTTTTTTGGGTTGAAACATTAGGGCTTCGGGTAATGATGGTGATGTATTAATTTGAAGAGTTTAATTTTGATGCACCTATAAAGCTTTTACATTGTCATTCAATCAAATCTCTTCATTTCATGAATTTTCAAGTATGGCGGGGGGGTAAGAATTAACCATATTGGATTGGATGACTTAGTAAATAAATTTTACACTGTTAATGCATCCAAATCAATTCCTAATTTGAATTGAATAACCGATTATTTGACTATTTTAATAATTATTGAAGAAGGGCATTAGCTGGTTCGGCAAAATTTTACTTTTTGGTGAATTTTAACTTGTTGCTTTTTAAGATTTATATTTGTGATGTTTATGGGTTGATGTTCTTAAAAGTTAAATGTGGATTGTATGGTTGATACTTGATATATGTCTCTCTCCTGCATTTTTTTTTTTTTTTTACACATTGTATCTTATTGGTTTATTGCCTTACAGATTCTTGAGAGAGCACTTCAAGAATGCGGCAATGATCTAGATGCTGCCATCAAGAGGCTGAACGAGCTTTGCTTGGGAACTTCTGATGGAAATTCTGGAACTGCTGATGAATCACAGGTCGAGGTTAATGTGGATGCAGGTATGGTTGACATCTGAATTTATATGTATAGCGTACTGAAATTGTCAGGAGAAGAATTCTTCTTTTGCATATTCTCCAATTGGATATTTGAACTATTAATCACTTTATGAACATATTAGGGAGCTGAGTTGAAGCTGTCAACAAGTTTTAACCATGAAACATTGCAGGTAAATTGGTAGATGATGGGCATGCTTCTGCTTCTATGGATCAGCCTGCTTTTAACAACCTTCCTGCAGATGGAGCAGAATGGGTTGACTTTTTTGTAAGAGAAATGATGGTTGCCACTAGTGTTGATGATGCTAGAGCCCGTGCTGCTAGATTGTTGGAGATTCTAGAGAAATCAATAAGTGCACGTGCAAGTGCTGAGGCAACAGATGTTCTTCAGAAGGTATTCATGCTAAAATCTTTTAAGATCCGTGCTAGACAATCGGTTTTTGTGCTTTGCATGCCACCAAGTGAATGTTCTTGGTGAGGGGCAAATAGTTGTGTACTGTTTGCTATTGACACATTATTATTGAAGTAGCAAATGGACAATATTGGTTGTTTTAATATTGGCTTATTTTAGGAAGTGTGCGCTCCAGACTTTGTTTTCAAGAATGAATAGGACCTAGAAGTATAATGCCTAGGCTTCATATTTGTTGATGGCTTTGCATGAATGGGTTTTATTATCTAGCTCATTACCAGGTTTCAGCTTGTCCATAATTGTTGTGATGAACGGTTGAAACCTAAGAACTTGTATATTACTGACATTCTTTAATTTTAAAACTGTCAAGTAGAATAATTGTGTAGTTTTTTGTTTCTCTGTTTCCTGCCTGTATAATGATCATCATTAGATGTTTGTGCTTTCAGGAAAATTTGATGCTCAAGGAGCAAATTCAGGTGCTGATTAAGGAGAAAAATTCTTTCAAAAATGCTTTCCGAATCCAGCATGAACGTTTTTCTGATTATGAGGATAAGAACCAAGAGTTGCAGCATTTGAAACAGTTGGCGGCTCAATATCAGGAGCAGATCAAAACGCTAAAGGTCGGTATCAACCTTATCCTCCTCCTGTCCCAGTCACACAATCCACCCACCCAGCTAAAAGTTTCAGTAATTCTCATTGTTTGAATTAAAAAATTTAAATATAGAAGGTTTGAAATTTAAATATAATCCAACTAGAAATGGATGGAAATGAATGAACCTTTGTGACAGGATAAGTTTTAGAAATGTCCTGAGGGTGTTGATCATGGAGATTTATGACAATTCCTGAAGCACTTTATTAGCAAAACGCAGGCTCATTAAAAATTGTTGTTGTGCGTACTGATGAATTATGTGTATGTGGGTTTGCTGCAGGTGAATAACTATGCTTTGGCAATGCATTTGAAGCAGGCTCAACAGAGCAACCCCTTTCCTGGTCGTTTCCCTCCTGATGTCTTCTAATGCAATCATTGATTAAAACTGTCATAATAAAAGCAGCAAAGTAGTTGCATAGGGTTAATTATGTCTAATGATGTTTTCAATCCCCCAAAGAGGTCCATTGTTATAGTCTTTGTTTAGCTTCGGTTGGTCAAGCATGGTTTCTTTTGGTATAGTAATGGGGTGATTGTAATCCTATGAACCCGGCATAGAATTTGATAAGATTATTTGCCAATTAGTAATTCAATTATCTCTATTCATTTCTCCATTTTGTTTTAGTTTTTTTGGCATCTATAGATAGTGTGTTTGGCTTATAGTTTGGAGAGTATATTTTGATCTAATGAAAAATCAATTTTTTTCTTCCACTTTTATGACCACGTTGAAGTAATACCCAATAAGATTAAACCATCTTGAATTGGTTTTTGAATTTATAATATCCAGATTTTTTCTTGGTACAATAGGATTTTAAGATTATGAAAGTTGAACTATGCTTTGATGGTAATTCCTCATATCCTTTACCACTAATTTAATCCTAGAGGCTTCTACCATCCAGATTATGATTACGCACAAATATTAATTAGGGGCTCTGACCAGAAGAATCGAACCTGACTCCCCTGAAGTACCCTATGTGTGGCCTTTCTTGAGGCAAATAACATGACCATCTATGTTGGCCTCAATCCACTTGTATTTAGGGTTGAGTGGATAAGAATAATTCAATTAATCCAAATCAATTTGATTATATTGGCCCAGTTTGGATCCAGTTAGAAGGAATTACATATTGATTTGGTCATTGATTTGCAATCCTCAACCTAATATCTACACCGAACCAATCATGGAATGTTCTTATTACATAGCAGGGTAACATTTTTTACTTTGTAAGGTCCTTACTTAAGTTATATGTTACAAGCCATTGCCCGAAAAAAAAGTTTATTTTTTCTTTAATTGCATGATGTAGATGAGATGTTCCAAGTTGTGAATTGTATTTGGAGATTACAAGCTTATTTTATATCTCTTTTGAGTGTCTTCGATATGATATATAATGTTTTAGGCTTTATGGACAATAATATAGATTGTGTTGTTTAATGCTTTAAATTTGGAATCATCGTGATATTAGAATTTTATTATTTAGGTACTATGTTGTGATAATATGATATCCAAGAACTTTAAGTTTGAATATTGTGCTATTATAATTGTGCTATTTGGACACTATGATCTAGCCTTTTAGCCTATGGATATTAGAATACCATATTAGTATATGAAAATTTGTTTATATAAAATCTTAATGTTTTACAATTTACATTATTTTCATAAATTTTTGGCAAAATTTTGAATAAAATAAACAAATAAAATGAATTGATTCGAATCAACCTATTTACACCCCTACCTGTATTTACTTTTACACCAATTGTGTGGCTCAAATGAGATCTAATTTATCTAGAAGACTAGAAAAATATAGAGTTGGTCGTGTTGGACCAAAATCCTATACCCTACTCATGACTCAATCCATTGTCATCCTCAATTGTTGTTCAATTAAAATGACTTTAATTTTAATATTAAAAAAACTAGAGAGATATTCAATTTTTCTTTTATCAAAGAAAAGCTCAAGCAAGCTATGGGAAGTTGTCAAGATACTCACATTTTAAAGGCAGTAACATCTTGCCCCAAATTTTAACCTATATTTTAATTATTTGAGCCAACCTTCTTTAACAAGGTGACATTTAATAAAAATTTAAAGTGAAAAGTTGTTGTCCCATCTCCAAGCTAGTCTACAAGTGAAAAAGTTTTACAAGAGTTATCTAATCTTATGTTACTATATGATTTTGACTTTTTAAGCAATGATAATAAAATCAAACATTTTAACTAATTTTTCTTTAGAGGGTATTCGGAAATTGAATTCATTCAGGAGTTTGATTTTTTTTCCCTAGTATGGAACTAACTAATGGTATTGAATTATAATCCAAAGATAATTCAAGGTGCGTTTGAATGTAATTATTTTGGGTAAAAATCACTTTTTTCATCCAAAATAATTATTTTTATATTCAAAAAAATAATTAGAATCTCAAAAAATTAATTTTCAGTTTTCTATTGAGTTAAAAAAGTATCTTCTTAAAAAAAATACTTTTCAACGTTTTCAAGTATATATAAAATTTAAATTTCATAATTATTTTTAAAAAAATAAATTTGAAACACACACACCCTCAATTATGTAGAAATGTTCAAAAGTAAATCAGACAAAACAGTTATGATTTGCTAGAGTAATTTGGTGGGTTTAAGGTTAAAAATTAATATATTTAAAATGCCCTTAAATCCTATTTGTTACTTTCTCTCTTTCTTCTATTCTCCCTTTCAATATTAATGAATGGTAAAATGGTCAAAATCAAGAACTCAATTCATTTTTATGTACAATCCAAATAGTGTAATTGAACTCAATTATGTAATTTATTGGTTTATTCCAAATATATCATAACACAATTGAATTCAATCTATCCCATTTTTTAATTCGAAACAACCTATTAGTGTATTATTTTATATTGATAGTGTATCAAAATTAAAATTCTATGTTCACTTGTATAAACTGCGAACTAACTTGTAATTATTTTTTCAAATGGTTAGGAAAGGATAAGGTAATAGATAAGGACAAAAAGTGGAATTAAATAAAAGATTTAATTTTGATACACTAATATTATAAAATTTTTTTATATAGTCACTCAATCAAATATTCACATTTGCATGGCTTTTAATGTTAGTGGAGTGGGAATCAACCATGTCTCACTTATGTGGTAACATGTGCTTGGATAACTGTGTAAATCAATATATCAAAATTAAACTTTTATTTAAAATCAACTTAGAATTAATTTTTTTGAAGTAGACCGTTTTGTACCCACCTAAGAAGTACAATAACACCACAACACGTGTCGGACACGCGTTCGATGTGTCCAATTGAAAAAATAATTTTTTTAAACTAGACACACACCAGACACGGTTGGACATGACTTGGACATGCCTGGGTTGGTTTCTTTATTTATTTTTTTAAAATTTAATACCAACATAAGCCTAAAACCAACTCTAGTTGTTTAATTGGACCTGTTAGGCCATTTCAATTTGAAAATTCTTCAATTGATAAAAAAAATTATAAAAATAAAAAAATTATAAAATTATATATATATAATATATAATATATATATATATATATATATATATATATATATATGTTGTGTTCGTATATAGTAATTTTTTGAGTTTTGTATGTTGTGTCCGTGTTAGTGTCAGATCTACGCTTCATAAGTACCCACATGTTTGTGGGATGTATTCTTTTTGAGTTCTAGAGTTCAATAAATTCACATTTTCCATAAAAAATGCTTTAGGTAAAATTCAAATTTAAAATATTTGTTAGATACTAACTATCTACACCGTACCCTGTGCACCTACATCTCTAATCTAGCTTTTAACATTCCTAAAAAACCTGCATATTTATAGAAGATCCTAACAAGATCTAAATCTCCGCCGACTTACTGGATGCGGTTTGTTATGGTTGTGCAAATCTTTGTTGGCTTGTGTTAACATAATTACAAACAGATCTTATCTTATCAACTCAAGCTAGTTAGCTACCTGAAGTGTAACGCCATCGCCCCCAACGTTTCCTATTGAGAAGGGCATCCTTCAACATTTCTCATATAGAACACAAATCACCACTCATGGCTTCGGTACATATCCCTCATAAGCCCTTTTCCTTTTTCCATCTTCAGATGATATTTAGGGGTTTTGCTGAAGAGCGCCTTAAGATATTCGTTAAAGAATTAGAAGTAGTATTTGCTCCATCCCCTATTAACTGTCTATTTGGAAACTGATACATTAAAAAATCAATTATAGCTAGATACATTTTGTCCAAATAGTTAATTAATTGGGGACAGGGAATAATTTTTTGAGGTTTTTTAATTCATTCACTTTGTTGCAAAACTCATCATCCAATATTAACTTTTATATCCTTGCAGGAAGTGGAAAGAGTTCTCCTAGAATGTGGCAATGATGTAGATGCAGTTATCAATAACCTGAGCAAGCTGTGCTTGGGAACTGCGAAAGGAAATTCTGGAATTGCTGAAGAATCACGGGATGAAGTTAACGTAGATGAAGGTAAATAGTATATGATAATTGACACCTTAAAATTAAATTTTTGGGTAAGCTAAAATTGACCTGTTAGTAGTTCAATAAGAAAGAGAGATAAAACAATAAAACAAATGAAAAGATAATGAATAAATTTGTTCATAAATAAATATTAATTATTAGATTACATGTCTATTATTATCTAATTTTTTTAAAATTTGACATGCTTAATTATTAATATGATATTAGATAAATCAACAATCAAGTTGATTAAATTCAATATGATAAAAAGTTATTACATGAAGTAAGTAAACAAGACTACTCCTATGGTATTTGGCTAAAGGATAAAAATAGGGGTAAAATTTCTATAAATAATTTTCACGTGTATATATATATATATATATGGAGATCATTCATAAAAAATTTGTCCTCATTTTTATCCCTAACAAATGCACTGTTAGTGTAAATGGATCCTGACCTTTCTTATTTGATAATCAAGAGAATAGAAAAAGAAAAGAAGAAGGAGAAGAATAAAATTAAAGACCCGTGAGTTTCACGTCCACGTTTTTTTTCAAAAATTTAGGAAAAATAAAGTGTTTGTTATGATTTAATAAAACAATGTCTTTTTTTTCTCTATTTGTGCTAATTACAACAACAAAGTGTTTTCTTAAATAAAACAAATATGTTATATGTATTTTAAATGTTTGAATATTTTTTAAATATATTTAACATAATTAAGCTGTTTATGAAATTTTTTTGTATTACGTCTAAATATTAATTAATTTCATATTTAAACATATTATCGATCATCGGATTTTAACTTTTTCAAAGATTTTATTGAAAAATATAATATAAAATGGATTTGTTCGAACAAGTCATCTTACCACATAAACATTGTAGAGACACTATATATTTGTGTGTGTGTGGGTGAATACTGAGGTATATGTGTACCAAGATAAGATAGATATATTCTTGGGTAAACCTACACTTTAGTACCTTTTCAAAGATTTTCATTTTAATGGTTTAATCTTTAAAAGATTAAATACATATACTTTATTAATTCTCAAAATATTTCATATTATAACATATTAATTCCTTAGCAGAAAAAGTATATACATAGTTCCTAGAAGATAAATATATATAAATTACTTTTTTTTCAAGGATTAACATGTTAATAATCAATACTTTAAGGGCAATTTGTGTATAATTTTCCTGTCATGAAATATTTTGAGCACTAAAGTGTATGCATTTAATATTTTGAGAGCTGCAATGTTAAAATGAAAATCTATTAAGGACTGTAGATTTATTCTATAAAATTTTATGTAAGTAAAGTGTTGTATTTAATGTTAAATTGTGATAGGAGCCGAGTAAAGTATAATAAGTTGTCAAAGTTTTAATCATTTAAATTTTAAACATTGCAGGTAAAGTGGAAGGTGATGGGTATGCTTCTGCTTCTAGGAATCAGCATGATGTGAACAACCTTAATGCAAATGGAGCAGAATGGGTTGACTCTTTTGTAGGAGAAATGATGGTTTCTACTAATGTTGATGATGCTAAAACCCGTGCTGCTAGAATGTTGGAGGTTCTGGAGAAATCAATTATTGCTCGTGCAAATGTTGAGGCAACAAATGCTCTTCAAAAGGTATTCATGCCATAGAATTATTTAAGATTCATGTTAACCAATCAGTGTCTAATGTCTTGCATGCAATCGATGATTAACTCAATAGATGTGTGTGTGTGTGTTTTTTATCTATAATATTATTTGAAAATTTAATGGTAATAGGATGAATGTCCAAATGAAACATTTAGTTTTAGATGTTCATATATATATATATATATATATATAATAATGGCAATTAGATAATATTGGTTAAGACTATAACTTGTTACATGAAGAGTGTAATGAAGACTTAAGTTAAGGATGACTTATCCTAATTTGTCATTCAAATTAATTTATGTTGTTAATCTGTAACAATTGTATCATATGTTTATTAACCCCATTAAAAAATGCATGTATCTTTTTTAATTTGACTTACATATATTGATTATAGAACTGGGCCGGGGTGAGGATGAAACTTATTATGCTTAGACATCCTCTTCTATGGATTGTGTTTTAAAGTGGAAAAAATTGTGTTGCTTTCTACAATGAATATACAAGGTAGAAGTATGATGCTTAGGCTGCATATTTCTTAATGAATGAAATCTTCTATTTCCAAACCATATCCCCTATCTTGCCCCACCAATCATCTATTGTTATTTAAGAGATTTAAAAATTTAAAATAGTTATAAAATATATAATATTATCTTTTACATAGTAATATGTGATTAATGAGATAAGGAATGAGACATATATACTTTGAAATAGAAGATTTTCATTCATTTCTTAATTTCTTTGTGAGAATGAGTTTTACTTTTTCAATCTGACTACTAAGGTTTTAGCTTGTTCATAATTTTTGTGATGAATAATAACCCCTTCTTTGTCTATGCACTTTTTGCACTAATATTATATTCTTATATATCTAAGAAACTAGTAATTTGAGAATAATTGTGTATATTTTCTCCCCGTTATCCCAAGTTGAGCCTCTATAATAACCATAATCAAATGTTATGTTTTCATCAGGAAAACTTGATGCTCAAGGAGCAAAATCAGGTGTTGACTATGGAGAAAAATGCTTTCAAAAATGCTTTTAGAATCGTGCATGGACGTTGTTCAGATTATGAGAATAAGAAGCAAGAGATACTTCATTTGGAGCAGTTGATATCTCAATACAATGACCAGATCAAAAGCCTTGAGGTTAGTAGAAGCTTTGTCCCATTTTTGTTCCTAGTCACATTGTTCTCCCCTTTAGCAAAAGGCTTAAATGACTCTCATAGGTTGGTCTAAAAGATTATTTTAAACAAATGTTTGGAAATTGCTAAATGGAATAGAAATGAAGGAAATTGTATGACAACATAAATTGTAGAAATGACCTAAGGTGGTGATAATAAAGAGATTGTTTAATTCGTTTGGATAAATGACTTATTTTAATCATTTTGTAAAAGCAATTTTCGGAGTTAGTTGATTTGTATTTGTGTACGTAGTAATAAAAATATTTTTGACTATTTAAAAAGTTCCTTTGAGGAAATTGGATATTTTAATTTTTCAAATTAAAAATGACTTTTTGATAAATAATAAACTACATAAATTTTTTAAAAAATGACTTTTTAACTTTTTGTTTAAAAAAACAGTGCTATCCGAAAGGACTCTTATTATATCACCTCCTTGAACCACTTTTGTAGCAAAATCCAAGCTCATTGAAAGTTATTTTTGTGCATACTGGTGAATAATGTGTCTATGTGCTTGTTGACAGGTGAATAACTATGCTATGGCAATGCATTTGAAGCAGGCTCAACAGAGCAACTCCTTTGCTGGGAGTTTCCCTCCTGATCTCTACTAATGATTAGCGGTGTCCATAACAAAGGCAGCAAAGTAGTTGCATTATGTCAGTTTTATCTAATGTTTTTGATCTCTGAAAGGCAACAAAGGGATGTCAGTTTTATATATTATTTTGAACATCGTAATTTTAAGGTTGAAAAATCTCGATAGGTAACCTTTAACTAACAATAAAAAGTTTATTTTATGAAAATTTTACACGTTTAAAAAGTCAAAATTATTGAATAATAAAAGAGAATAAATAAATAATTGTACTATATCATAGCCATAGAGAAGGGACATGTCACCGTCTCTATTTAACATTTTGCCTCTCATCCCCATTTCTTTTTCTGTTTAGAATTATGTTAAAAATGAAGGTGTGCTAAAATTTTATTGATATATAAGTGGATATTTAAATTATTTATATAAATGAAAATTGGTGAGTTTCATGTGGTGGGGACCTTGTTCCCTGTACTTGTCCCAATTAACAAATAGAGACTTCACCTCCACTGTCGCCACTATGAGTAATCCTCGTGGGTATATGTTTCAATGGTTTTTTTTTTTGTAATCCTTAACCATTTATATCTTTTTAGAAAATTAAAATATTTAATTTATGTGATTTTAATTTTCAATTACACCTCATTTCCTTATACGTCTATTTAGTAAATTAAAATATTAATTTTAAAATATATGTTATAATTAGTAAAAAAACCATAAACAATCATAATTTTGGGTTCTCAACCATTGGAGTAATGTATCAATTATATAATTATTTTTTAAAAAAAGTAATGTAATTATTTAATTTTTTAAAAATTTAATAAATAATTAGTATCATTATCAAAGAAGTTTAACTTGTGGAATTAATTTTTTAAATATTTTAATGTTGAAAAATCGAAGTCTTTTTTTCAAAAAAGATTAATATGAAAAAATTATGAAATTGATAAGTTTGAATGTTTAAGTTGCAAAACATCAAATATGGTGTAGTAAGATGGGTTTCCTTCCCCTTTTCTTTTTCTCTTTTTTGATGGTAATTGTGACTATGGTTTTGGTTAGATGAAAGATTGGGTTATTTGCTATGATTTTTGTGTTGGTTTGAGATGGTTTGTGAGTAAGGCTATGTGGTGATGGTATGTGTAGTGATGGTGAAAGGATGATCGCCATTGCTAGTTGCTAGTTGGGGTCATGATTGCACAGAGGGCATCCTGGTGAGTGGTAGTGGTGAAGGGCGACGGTGGCATTCGACAGGTCCTGGATGGCTTTGCGAGGCGGTTGGCATTGTGGTTGTGCAACAAAAGGCTTGGCAACCACAGAAGGAGAGAATTGGGGAGGATGGTGTTGTGTTATGTTTGGAGAAAGATGAAAGGGAAAAGGAGATGGTAGGTGTGGTAGTTAGGTTAGATTAGTGAGGGTAATTTTGTCTTTTTAAATTGTTAGACACATTCCCTTCCCATGGGCATGGTATAGGGTGAGAATGAAAATGAGGTTAATTTCATTATGAGGAACAAAGCATTCCTGGAAATATTTTTTTTATCAGTGAACCAAACATAGGAATCTTTTATTCCTGATCTTATATTCTTGGAAATGTTCAAACATTTGGCGAACCTCATACCCCCTTAAAAGCATAATTATTTTTACTTTGCTCCCTCAATTTTTTTTCCTAATTTTGATCACTAACTTTTTAAAAGGGATTTTCTTGGGTCCCTTGAAGTTGAAGGTACTTCTACCCTTTGATACTCAACAACTCTAATTTGATCTAAAGTTTTATAAATTTTAATAACTTATGTTAGTGAAACATGTCACTAATTATTAATCATAAATAATTAAAGTGTACCAATACTTTTATTTTTTTAGAGGATACTAGCAAAATTCCTTTTTAATAATTAATATAAATAACCTATATCATATAGACAGGAAAAAAAACCAGCATTTCTCTTTAATTTTTTTTTTAAAAAATAACTACCCTTTTACCCGTGTTATGCATAGTAAAAATAAGAATTATGTCAAAAAAATTATTTTGAAGGACTAAAATAAAAGAAAATGTTAAATTTTTTAGGCAAAAAAGTATATTGAAGTTATTCTTTTATTAAAATTTATGACTAAATTACTTCAAAAATTTAATTTCAATGAACTATTACAGTCATTCAATTAAATCTTTCTATTTATATGATTTTTTAAGTAGCAAGAGTGAAAATTAATCATATTTATTAATGTGATATTAGATTATTAGATGGCTGTATAAATTTTTTCACATGGTCGTATATTGAAATTCCTTACTTCAATTCTAATTACTTATGATAAAGTTTATTAACTATGCTTTTCAAATTAAAATATAGTCTAGTTTTTTTGCTTTTACATTGTAATTTAATTTTACATGGTCATCTTCACCCTTAATTCTTCCATTAGAGTTATTTGGACATACAAGTTATGGAATATCACCGACATACTATTATCTATTACCCTATCAACCACCATTAGATGATTCATCTAAAGGTAGATGATAATGTGTTGACAAAGTGTCCATGACTTGTATGTCCAAAAGTCATTTCTCAATTCTTCCTTATGTACTTTTCATCTATTTGAAACAAAATCAATTAAGATGAAAATATGACCCTTTTATATGTATTTTACATAATCCACTCCCATAATGGTGGATGATAGTATGTCACATTATATTTCATAACTTTGCATGTCCAAAAATCATTTCTCAATTCTTTCTTATGTAGTTTCTATCTATTTGAAACTAAAAAGATAAAGGATGTGATGGAAATATGACTCTCTTATATATATTTTACAAATGAGAGGATTCATTTCCATAATAAATAATTTTAACTTTTACCTAACTACTTTGATAATTATACATACAAGAGGATTTGGTTAAATGTATCTCATCTCATAATCAAAATAGATTTTACACCTTTTTTTTTTGTCTTTATAGGTTATTCATTTAACGCATTGACTAATCTCCATGTATTGTAGACTTATTCAAAGGGTACGTTGGCCATAAATTTTAAAGCTATTCAATTCTTAAAGTGAGGATGGAACCCTCAACACACTAGTTAAAGATAGAGATTGTCATTATCACTTTACCTTGACTCTCGTACTTAAATAGATTTTACACTCGATTTCCCATATGACATCCACTTGGCATCATTTGATGAGCTTGTGGTTTCCACTTATCTAAGCTCATCAAATGGAAAATTCATTTTGTAGATGTCAAATTGCTCATATGTAGACTAATCTAAACTGTGTAAAAAAACTCAAAAGAATAGCGATCCACTTACTTCAAGAGTAAATTATGGTATATTTACTCTATCTAATAACTTTTTTTAAATATGAAATCTCATTAATCGAAGTTGAATTTAAAGTTTTTACAATATTGATTGAGCCTATATAGTTTCATACAATTTGAAAAATGATTTAATAATTCATCATTTTATTTTAATGGATAACATGTTTTTGAAAATATTAATAATTAAAATACATATATATTATTATATATTTTTTAAAAATTTGATATACTTAATTATCAATAATACATAATTCACCTATTATCTAGATTTAATTCAATTTCTATAAAGAATTATTGAACAAAATAAATGTAAAGAGTTACTCACGGATTAAATAAACTCCACTCTCTACAAAAATATGGAAAACAAAACGTCATACATTTCCCCGAAAAAGGAACGCAATATATCTGCAATTACAACATTGAACATCAGAATCAGCGTCTGCATACACATCACATCACATCGCCAACGCTTCTTTCACCACCGGCGGCGAAGCAAAGCAAAGAAAGGTTCTTCTTCTTCCTCCATCCATCCATCCATCCATCGAAATTCGACAATTGACGAAGAAGAAAAACCCTAATTATCTCTTCACAAATTTCATTCACCCACTCGTGGTGGAAGAGCCAATCAATCAATCAATCAATCGAATTGATCAATCAACAGCCAGAGGAATAGGAAGAAGAAGAAGAACCAATCAAGATGGTGCTGGGAGAGTTGGGAGGGAGCATATCGCGTGCTCTTCAGCAGATGAGCAACGCGACGGTGATCGACGAGAAGGTCCTCAGCGACTGCCTCAACGACATCACCCGCGCCCTCCTTCAAGCCGATGTCCAGTTCAAGCTCGTCCGCGATATGCAAACCAACATCAAGCGAATCGTAAACCTCGACGACCTCGCCGCCGGCCACAACAAGCGCAGGATCATCCAGCAAGTATTGTCTCTATTCGCTTCTCCCCATTTATTTATTTATTTAGAGGTTAATTAATTTTGATGCATTGTGTCTGAGTGTATGAGAAATTCTTTTATGTACTGGAGCGAGAGCGCTACGTGAATATGTTTCATGTCTACTAGCAAAGTGTCACTCCAACTAAGACCGGATGTTAAAAGTGGATCCTAGCTGAAATTTCACTTTTGTTTGTGGATATAGAATGTATACATATGACGCTATAGGTGCATCTAAGAATTTATCGCGAGTGTAAAAAGAGTGATATACACTCTCGTCGAACCGTATCTCTCAGTTTGGATGACTTTCAAGGTAGTAGTAATGTCTTTGTAAAACCTTTTTTTCATGATGAGAGTGCATATCGGTTAAATCCTATTTATTATTGTGTGTTTATCACTTTCTTGATGTAGACATCAGTTTTAAACTTTATTTTCATTTTTTCTTTTTTTCTTTTGTGGAAATGCTATTGTCACTATTTTTTATACAAGTAAGTGATGCTAAAAAGATGAAATCAGTTTAAATACAATGTCAGTGGAAAAGATTTTCACATTGTCACATCAGGAAAAAAGAAAAAGTTTGAGTTAACCACCTATTACCTTGAAAATCTTACAAAATGGGACAATAGTGTCAAACTATTTTTACACTGAATCTTTACCTTCATCCAAGAGTTGACAATCATGTCACATCATCATTATGGCAATAATATATATCTGGTCTTCTAGCACTCTTTTTATTTGGCTTTGAATTTTTTACCCCAAATCCACTAGGCTTGAGCTAATTTGGTTAAAGTCAGGCATTGTAGGGGTATAAACAAGTGTCTAACCACCTGAATCAATTAAATGAATTAAGCTTTAGTTTTTATGTTGGATTTTAATAAATAGAAATGAAGTGTGTTGTTGTAGTATGCATTAGAGGCTTAACGGGAACAGTTTAAAATTTGCTTTGTACTGCTACTGGTAGAAATGCTAGAATGCAGTTTGATGGTTTTCATAATTGCTTTTATTTATGTAGTATGGATGTAGGTAGTTTGTGGCTTGGCTACTTGATTTAGAAGGACAATTTGTTTGTGTCCTCTTAGCATTTACCTCTATTTTGGTAGAAGTTTGTTGAAGTCAACTGAAATTCAACCTCAAGTTTTGGAACAAATGGGAGTATGAGACTAATTGCTTGAATCTATATTTGGACGATGAATTCCATGTTTATACCATTATGCATTTCAACCCATCTTCATGGGCCATCTTAACATTACATCTACATGTGTTACCCACTTTGAAGTTCAAAGTGGTTTGAGTTTCTTGTTACTTGTTGTTTTGTGGTTTAATGCACAGTTGGGCCGACATCACATACTTGTATTTCTGGTAACTTCTTTTGATCTTCTCTGCAATCATTTATGGACTGCTTTGATTTTAGGCTGTGTTTAATGAACTCTGCAAAATCCTGGATCCTGGGAAGCCCTCTTTCACTCCTAAAAAAGGAAAAACAAGTGTTGTCATGTTTGTTGGTTTACAAGGTTTGCTCCCTATTAAATGAATTTACCCGCTGATTTTTTATGTCATACTTTTGTATCCAATTGAATCAGATGGTACTGGGTTGTAAATTAACCATCCCAATCGCTAAGCATATATACCTAATTATATACTTATACATAGTTTATACATCATCCTAAGCAGTAGGTGGCTTTCCTCATCTTATTTTGTTTGTCAATTTATTTTTAAAAGAAAAAATCATTTACACTTGTTGATGGATGTTATATGTTTCTTAAATGAATTCAGGATCTGGAAAAACCACAACTTGTACAAAATATGCATATTATCATCAAAAGAAAGGATGGAAGCCAGCTCTAGTATGTGCAGATACATTCAGAGCTGGTGCATTTGATCAGTTGAAGCAAAATGCCACTAAAGCTAAGATTCCTTTCTATGGAAGGTACTCATTGGCATTTATTATAGGTTAATATTTTATGTAAACTGAGAACCCTGTGGTGGTGTATTGCCTTATTCATGATTCAGTGGTGATTAGATTTTAATTAAACTGTAGATTAGTGTTATTGTTACTCATGGACTCATGGTGCATTAGAAATGAATGCATTAGAGAGAAAATTGGGGTAGTATCTGTTGTGAAAATATGGTAAAATACCGCCTTAGTGGCTTGGTCATGTGATGGGAAGACCTATGGAATTCCTATTAAGGAGAATAGATCAGATGGAGGGTAGATCAATAGGTATGGAATATGGATAGAGGAAGACCAAGAAGAACTATAGATGAAACCATTGAAAAGGACCTAGGTCCTGTTGAGTAAACAACTTATTTAAATGCTTGTAGAAAAGTAATTTGAAAAGCAACTTATGAATAAGTTATTTTATATTTAAATACATAATAGTAAAAGTGTTTGTTTTTAGTGTTCTAGAAATTGCTTCTTAAGAAGCTAGATATTTTAACTTCTCAAAAAGCACTAAGAATAACTTTTAGAGAGGTAATAATTTGTTTAGCCAACATGACAAAAAATAAGTGTAACTTTTGATTTTCAGAAAGTTAAAAAAAGTCATAAGTTGTACTATCCAAACAGACCCTTAATATTTCAATGGCTTGCCTATAGACGTGGTTCATGATAGCGTGCAGCGGCATCGTTTGATCTATGTAATTGACCCACCTCGTGGAAAAGACTTAATTGTTGTTGTTTGTCATGGTGCATATATACCTATTGAAAATAAAGTCAAGGTTGTAGATATTGATCAATCGCCATTATATTTCTATATGGCTCATGTCTTGGCTTCTCATATAAGGGAGATTATTTTGTGGAGTCTTAGAATTTAGTAATTTCTTTTTTGGGAAGAATTTGGCCTTCTAGTGAGTAATGGCATCCCAAGCTTAAGCTTGTTTTGGGATATGTAAGCGAAGACAAGGGTGAGAGTGGAGATGTAGGATAACCTTTAACAGTTGCCAAGTCTGGGGCCTATAGCTTGTACACTCTTTATTCCCCCTATCAAATTTCATTGTTTGGTATTCAATGCCTGCAAAAGGCATACTCCTTTTCTCATATTTTGAGTTTTGACGTTCTTGTGTCCTTTTTAAGATAAGGGTAAGAAGACTAAGGAAAAAGATTTGGTTGCCAATTTAAAACATTGTGGGATGGCAACTTATTATAATCTTTCTCATAGACTAGCTTTTCCTTTGGAAGATATATAACCAACACAAAACAAACATTAAAGCAATAATTGAAATTATTATTTCTTTTTCATCTCCTACATCAATTGCTTTTCATTGCCATTGGTCTTAATTCTCAAGTGATTGTTTGGTCGCAATGCCCCATACCTCTGCAGTTATATGGAGTCAGATCCTGTGAAAATTGCTGTGGAAGGTGTTGAAAGATTCAAGCAAGAAAATTGTGATCTTATAATTGTTGACACCAGTGGGCGGCACAAACAGGAAGCTGCTCTTTTTGAAGAAATGCGCCAAGTTTCTGAAGCAACGGTATTTTCAGTGGATAATAATGTGTATTAATGTCTGTTTCTAAAGGCCATTAATTTATAATATCTTTTCTTTACTCTGTTCAGAAACCAGACCTTGTCATATTTGTTATGGATAGCAGTATAGGTCAGGCTGCTTTTGATCAGGCTCAAGCATTTAAGCAGAGTGTTCCAGTTGGAGCTGTAATTGTCACTAAAATGGATGGCCATGCAAAGGGTGGTGGTGCTCTTAGTGCGTAAGTGTCATCAACTTGTGTAAATATGATGGTGTTGGTACGTATGTTTGTGTATGCATTTGGGGTTTGAATACTTAGTCTAACTAAATTTGGATCTTCAGTGTTGCAGCAACAAAGAGTCCTGTCATATTCATTGGAACTGGAGAACACATGGATGAATTTGAAGTTTTTGATGTTAAACCGTTTGTCAGCCGTTTGTTAGGTGTACTTTTGATTTTTTGTCTTGGCACCTGAATATTTTTTTTTTCCAAGTATATGCTGTAGTTCTGCCAGTTTCCTTATCTATTTTCCTTAAGTATTAATCTTCAGTCGTTTCAAAAAACTTTTCATCTAGGCATGGGTGACTTGTCTGGGTTCATGGACAAAATTCAAGAAGTTGTTCCCATGGATCAACAGCCTGAACTGCTTCAAAAACTGTCAGAAGGAAACTTCACCTTGAGGATAATGTATGAGCAGTTTCAGAACATACTAAAAATGGGTCCTATAGGCCAGGTTACCTCCTTATTATGTTTGGTTGAATTAATATACACACTAATTTTCATTTGATTTACTATACAGATACTAATGGACTGCTTGGTTCCTGTGTAATGAGGAGCTGCTCTTTTTTTTTTTCCTTTTTTTTAAGTAATTTTTTGGCTGATGTATGTAGGTCTTCTCTATGCTTCCGGGATTTAGTGCTGAATTAATGCCAAAAGGCCGTGAGAAGGAAAGCCAGGCAAAAATTAAGCGTTACATGACTATGATGGACTCAATGACAAACGAAGGCAAGTATTGCAAAATGGCTTATTGGCTTTTTGCAGAGATCAACTTTATGTATACTAAATTAATTGTACTAAGTGAAATAACACACCTTCACCTGCTGACCTTGAGTTGCTACTATTGTTTCAGAGTTGGATAGTTCAAACCCAAAGCTCATGAATGAGTCTCGAATGATGCGGATAGCTCGAGGTTCTGGTCGACAAATTAGGGAAGTAATGGAGATGTTGGAGGAGTACAAGCGCCTAGCGAAAATATGGAGCAAAATGAAGGGGCTTAAAATACCAAAGAAGGGTGATATGAGTGCCTTATCTAGAAATATGAATGCACAGCACATGAGCAAAGTTCTCCCTCCACAGATGCTAAAGCAAATTGGAGGCATGGGTGGGTTACAAAGCTTGATGAAGCAGATGGGATCTGCTAAAGACATGATGGGAATGTTTGGTGGTGGTGACAATTAGATTCACTGCAATTTATGAGCAAAGGATTGGTTCTGTCATTGACTACATACTCTTATGAGTCATAAGAGCTGGGTTCAACCCTTTTGCAATTTATGCAGTTTCACATTGGATTCAGATGTGCTGTCAACCAGTCTGCAGAAATCTCAATGGATGGAAGAGTTCCTTTCAATTTTATCTCAGCAGCCTTTTTTTCTGTATATTTATTTATTGGTCTTCAGATAGCATTCAAGGCAATTCTGTTGTGAATTAGAACTTTTCTTGATCGTAGTAACTTTTGAAAAAAAGGGGCCCTGGTATTGCTTGTTTCAATATAATATTGAATTAGGAAGAGATGACTTTGCATTTGCAATTTATGTGGAATGAAATGTGATAATCACAATGGCCAAACCATTTCTTTTTCTTTTCTTATTGCTTATTTGCTTTGGGATGTCAGCGTTGATTCCCTCTTGCTCAGATGACCAAGCCGTCATACTTATGATGCATAGCAGTTAATTTTCCACCATTTTTTAATGTCATCTATCTCACTGTAATTAGTGGAGTAATGTTAAAAGCAATATTAAAGTTTGATAGTGTTTTGGAGGTTGATTGATTCTTGAAGGGGGGCAAAATAACTGAAATATTTTATCTCGTGCGTTACTAGGATGGTATAAATTAAATATTGTAAATTATTATTTTTCAATATATAAATATTTTATATATTTTAGACTAAATTATCAATTTGATCCTTTAAAGATAAATATAATATCTGTTTAGTTTTTAAGATATTTTTTGCATTAATTTAGTCCTTGAAAAATGTATATGACATTAGTTTAATTTTTGAAAGATTTTTATATCAGTTTATTCCCTGAAATATACATGTGATATCAAATAAGTTTATTAATTTATAAAAAATGAGAGATCAAATAGATATTATATGTATTTTTAGGGACCAAAATGATGTTATATCTATTTTTTAGAAACTAAAATGATAAAAAAAATTTCAATGACAAAATTGATTTCATGTGTATATTTTCTATGGACTAAAATATGTAAATTTTTTTTAAGAGACTAAATTGATATCACATGTATCTTTGAGAAACCAAATTGATAGTTTAGTATATATTTTAACTTATTTAATTTGAAAGAATTATATTTTAATCATTTTAGTGAAAATATTTAATTATTTTTATATAAAAATAAATTAATGTAAATATAATTATAATATTTTAAAGTATAATAAAAAAATTTATTTCTAAAATTCAAAAATTATCTAGTTAAATTTTAATTCTAATGTAATTTTAGTATTATGTTAATAAATTAAATGAAAAGTTGTTGTCTTTATTTAATATTTGTAAGTGAATTATTTTTTATATGTACAAAACTTTTATAATATTCACTTTTTAATTAATTTTATAAAATTATTTTTAACTTAATATCAATCATATTTTAATAAATTTTCCTCAAATTAATTGAGTGTAAAATTTTAGTTTAGCATGTTATGTTATATATGTTTATAAAATATTGTATACATCTTACTGTAACATTAAATGCACGATTATGAAAAATTAAGGAAGATGTAAATGAAGAATATAGAAGATTAAAATAAATAAAAAACATTAATAGCAATTAAAATCAACTTAAAAGAAATGTCACATAATAGTTCTAATAAAAGAATATAATGAAATTATAAATTAATATTAAATAATAATATAATTTTAAAAAATAATAAATTCAAAATCAAGAGGAAATACTGCATGGAAATAGTAGTGGATTAACTATTTGGGATTTTTTTTTAATGATGGAAAAGAATGATCAATAGTGGAATTGAAAAGAAGGGAATGGAATGAATATATGTGCATCAAATTATTGTTTAAAAGTTTATAATATAAGTGAGTAGAATAAAATAATATATAAATTTTATTTTTCATTTTTATCATTTTATTTTGTAAGTATAGTTTTCACATACAAAGGTCAAAACAAGAAAAATAAAGAAAACAAGAATAGTTGTCCTTCTTAAATCCCAAATTGGGTTACTAAGGTAGCGTTTATTTCCTTCTCGAGACAAAATATAGAAATCCTGAGACACAAACTATTTAGTGGTGGAGATAGGAATAAGAGAGAAAAATACAAAATTTCTATACTTTCAAAATGTGGGAACATGATACAAAGATAGAAATTTAATATTTTTATCTTCCAATAATATCCATATACATATTTATTATTTATGTCTCTGTTTCCACCGTCTTCATTGTCCCTATATTTTTGTTTTTGTCCTTGTATTTTTCCTCCAAGATAGTAAATAAACACTACCTAAGGGCCTATTTGGTTTCAATTTTCAAATTTCATTTTCAATTTTTTAATTTTCAGAATTTTGTAAAAGAGATATTGAAAATTGAAAATGAAATCTGAAAAAATTTTTTAGTTTTACAGTTTTCATTTTCAGTTTTCCAATTTTCAAGAATTTATAAAGAAAATGTTGAAAACTTAAATAAAAACTAAAAAATAAATTTCAAGTTTAAAATTGAAAATTCAAACTAAATCGTTTAAATTACTGTGCTGGACAATTTGGAGAGGTGTTCATCAACCTTGTTGTCCATGCCTTTTCCTTTCAAAAATTCACTTTCAAGCTAATAAGTTGTAGCTCACATGGCACCACTCTTGATCTAAGTGATTAGAAGTTTATTGATATTGGATCAATGATTCTATTTCCATTTGCCCATTCATTTTCCCTTAACTCCACTAGAAGCTTCTCAGAAAAGAAAAAAAATCACTTTCAAACACACATGACATGAAATTTCTTTTGCCATTCCACATCACACACCCAATTTTCAAACTTTCAAACATATCTTTTTTTTTTTTTTCATATATCAAACACACCCTTAGTATTATATATAGAATATAAATAAATATTTTTCATTTTAGCTATTTGTACAATAATTAATGGATTTAAAATTGAGATTTGATTATGAAGTATGCTCACTCAAATATCTTTATTTAATTTCAGCATTTAATTAATTTTTTTTTAGTGAATACCTTATTTAATTTCTCAAGATGTTTACAAGACTATTTTATCTTTTAAAAAAGAAATTAATCCTATAGCCCTCAAGATTGAAAGCGATGGACATATTAGTCCTCTGTTAGTTTTTCATTAGGAACTTATACATATGACACAATACAATAATGACATGCCATTAAAATGTTAGAGCCAACCTAAATGAAGTTATTTTGGAACATATTACACTCATTTTGGTGTCTAAAATTGTACCAAATAAATCACTTTATGACTTATAATAGAGATTTAAATGACTCATTTTATAAATTTCAACTACTAAATGAGTTATTTTAAACTTTATTCCACTTCAAATGACATATATATCACTTATTAACATCATGTTAGTAGGTTAATGTGTAATTCTATTAGTGTTAAAAAATCAATATATACACAAGGACTAATATGTCCTATTATTAAAATCTTGAGGATTAGATTTAATTTCAATTTTTGGTGAATTAAATAGTTTTATAAAATTTTCTTGAGGAGCTACATAAGTTATTTCCTCTTCTTTTTTTATCAATATCATCATATAATAATATTTTATTTTTTGAACATTAATATGGATAGAATATCGTGAATGATAAAATTTAAAAATTAACTATAAAAATTTTATTAGTATATGAAAATAACAAATGTGAAATGGCAATCATCTGTCTTTTATGAGTTTATCTTGTCGTGTAGGCGAAAAAAAGATAATATTTCCTTTTAATAAAAAGTGTCTCATCTAAACAAAGAATAAATTCACTCATCTTTTATATTAAATATAAACAAATATAATATTATATACTCCACTCCAATATTCCAGTGAGAAATTTAATCAGTTAATTTATTACCTAATTTATATTTAAGTAAAGAGAAAAAAAAAGGAAGAAGAAAAGAGAAATTTGCATATTTATATTGAATAGTTATAAAGTGTGGAGTTTTGTGGAGTTTAGAAAGCTTAAACCCTTGAATTGGCTTCAGCCGCACCAACACAAAACACATTGCTGCTTCTTCTTGCTTCCTTCCCACCATCAATCCTTCGTTGCCGCCCTTCCATCATCCACGTCGGTAAGTAGGGTTTACTCTCTCTCTCTCTCTCTCTCTCTCTCTCTCTCTCGATCTCTCTCACTCTCTCTCTCTCTCTCTCTCTCTCTCTCTCTCTCTCTCTATATATATATATATATATATATATATAAATGTAACATGAAACATCACTGGCTTACGTTTGTTTTTGTGTTGTGTGTGTTGTGTTGTGTTGGTTCTGACGCGCAGTGTGAATTTCGGCACGTGCTCTTATCACCCTTGCGCAAGGTTCTCTGTCTCTTTCTGCCGTGTAAACTTCTAAATGTATGTATTGCTACTCCATAACTGATTCTTTTTGTTGTTGTTGTTGTTGCTGTTATGCGTTGTTTTGTCGTTTCGTTGTTTTTTTTTTTGTTTGGTCTCTAAATTAGTGAAACGTAAACCCTACTTGTCGTTTTTGTGATTGTTGTCCTGTGTGTGTGTGTGTGTGTGTGTCTGCGGCATGCATAATCAAGACTGGTTTATTGTTTGCTCTGTATGTGAATATCACTATGCCAAACCTTAGCGAAGCTATTGATGATTATCTGTAATTTGATGGATTCGTTGGATTGATTATAGATATGGTTTATGATACGATGCTGTGACGTTGTTGTCTGAGTCATGTAGTCGACTGGACTTGGTGGGACAAAGGCTTGATTGGTTGTTTGGTTGAAATTTTTTCCGGAGTTTCAAATGCAAATGCCAATGCATTGACAATCCACTGTTCTTCCAGAGGATTTAGCTATCTCGCTGTGTTAGATTATGTTGTGTATATTGTTTTGTTGATGAAAACAGAAAGCATGTATCAATGTAGCCAGACCCATGAAGTGGGAAAGGGCTTTTAACTTTTGTTGCTGTTGTAAAATTGTATGGTAATTCATTTGGTTAGTTTTTGTTTTATTAATTTAGGGTTGAAAGTTGTAGAGGTTGAGTCTTGATGCAATGGTAAGATTGCTGTCTTGTAACTTGGAGATTATGAGTTCGTATCCTGAAAATAGTCTCTTCGCCTACGGGGTTGGGTTGTGTAACCATCTGTGGATCTAATTAAGTGGAAGTCTCATGCATTGGGCTTCCCTTTAGGGTTAAAAGTTGTATTTCAAAACTCCCCCCTCCAGTTTGTATTCTAGTAACAAAACAAGAATGTAGAAAAGGATATGAAGGGACTGAAAATTGGAAAGAGCATCCCTACTTTTCCAATTGGTTATTAAATATGATTTGCCTCTACAAGAAGTATTAAAACAAACAGGTGGAAATTTCTGTCTTTTCCTGTAATGAATTGTGTTACCTCTGACAGTATTAGTGGATTTTTCACATCATGATTCAAGATTTTCATTTTAGATGATGAGGTTGACAGTTGAAGTTCTATGGCTCCTTTCTGATGCTTCCTCTTTCTTGGTCTTTTTTTTTAATCATTGTATTGTATTAAATTAAATATACTTCTTGACTCTATTAGCTAATCTTTGAGTTGTCCCTCTTATTCTAGGACTATACCTGCATTCATGGAGTACAGTGCTGGTGTTACTGCTACTAATGACAATGGGAAACCTGATTTAGAAGCACAACCCAATAAGCGTAAGAGAAAGAAGTCTATTGTGTGGGAACACTTCACTATTGAAACTGTTGGGGCTGGATGTACCAGGGCATACTGTAAACAGTGCAACAAATCATTTTCTTATATAAATGATTCAAAACTAGCCGGGACAAGCCATCTGAAAAGACACATTACTTTGGGAATCTGTCAGGTAATTCGGCAGAAAAATGAACAAAGCTCATCTCCCAAAGCTGGTGATTCTCCCGATACTAACAATCCACCCAAGAAAAGGACAAGAGCAATACCTGGATTTGCTGGTAATGGTCTCTCATTTAATCAGGAGCGTAGCAACCAAGACATTGCTAAAATGATAATTTTACATGATTATCCACTTCATATTGTGGAGCAGCAGGGTTTCATTGATTTTGTGCGGGTTCTTCAACCCCAGTTCAGTCCACTCTGTTTTAACTCTGTTGAAGAGGATTGTGTTGCTTTGTATGTCAGAGAGAAGCAAAACCTGTTGAATTTCATCAGCAGGATTCCCGGACTAGTTAACCTGACATTGGACTTATGGACTTCAAATCAGGCAATGAGCTATGTTTTTGTCCAAGCGCACTTCATTGATGGCAATTGGAACTTGCATCATCCTATTCTCAATGTTATTAAGGTGCCTTTTCCTGTTTCTGATGATTCCTTAAATCAAACGATAGTGACCTGCCTATCTGATTGGCATTTGGAGGGTCGACTATTTACCCTTGCACTTGATAAATCCTTCTCTAGTGAGACTTTGATGGGAAATTTGAGAGGCCTTCTCTCTTCTAAGAAGCCATTGATCCTCAATGGTCAGTTATTAAACCAGAATTGTTATGCCCGTGTTCTTAGTCGCCTTGCACTAGAAGCACTGCAAGCAATGAGAGAAACTGTTGGCATAGTTCGTCAGTGTGTGAAGTATGTGAAGTCTTCAGAATCTCATGTAGAGAAGTTTATTGAGCTGAAGCAACGACTGCAAGTCCCTAGTGTGGTGGACCTTACTCTTGATGACCAGAGTAAATGGGACACGACTTACCACATGCTTGTTGCTGCCTGTGAATTAAAGGAAGTTTTTGCTTGCTTTGATACTACTGATCCTGATTATAGGATGGCTCTAACAATGGATGAATGGAAGCAGGTTGAAACACTCTGCACATATTTGAAATATTTGTATGATGCAGCCAACATTTTGACTCTTCAACCATACCCAACTGCAAACTTATTTTTTCCTGAAGCGTCGAAACTTCTGGTGGAGTTGACTCATGCGGCCTTCAGCAGGGATCCTTTCCTTAGCAGTTTGATTATGCCTTTGCATGAGAAGTTTGACCAGTACTGGACAGAAAGTTGCCTCATCTTAGCAATGACTGTTGCAATGGACCCAAGGCATAAAATGAAACTTGTCGAATTCACCTTCGCCGAGATATTTGGTGAGAATGCTGAGTCATGGATAAGAATAGTGGACGATGGTCTTCGCGAACTGTTCATGGAATATAGCATCCAAATGCTTCCTTTTACAGCAGCAACCAATGGGGATGAAGCGGATGAGATTATGATAAAGACAGAGCTATGTCCAGAAGATTCACTTGATGATTCTATTTTTATTGCCGAAGATGGACTTTCCGACTATGAATTCTTTATATCTGATTTTACGGGTAACCAGCAATTCAAGACAGAATTGGATGAGTATCTGGAAGAGCCTCTACTTCCCAATGATAAAGAATTTGATGTTTTATGCTGGTGGAGATTAAATGGACTCAGGTACCCAACATTGGCCAGAATTGCGTCTGATCTTTTGTCTATACCACTATCCACTGTGTCTGCTGATTCTGTTTTTCATACAGAAATTAGAAAAATGGATAGCTACCGGAGTTCACTAAGCTCCATGACTCTTGAGGCCCTTGTTTGTGCCAAGGACTGGTTACAGCATATATCCATACCAAAAGATGATTCAAATGCACTTTTGAAAATAGAGTTTTAGGTACAGGTTTCTTGTAGGGATTAGATTCTCAAGTAGCCTTTAGGTACACATGTATTGAAACTGAGGTTGAGGTCAATCACTTTGTGTGATTAATTTTCTGGGTTTTTTTTTATATTATTATATATGTTTATAGTATAAGATTGATTCTATTCAAAACCTACATCTGTTGGCTAGAATAACCCCTTTTGTTAGCGAAAGAACAAAATTTTGAAAAGTGATAGTATTCAATAGTCACAGTTTCAATGAAAAAGGGATTTTGTGTCTGGGATTGGCTTTGGCCCGATGTATTATATTGATTTGCAGAATTGCAGTGCAAGAGAAAATTGGTGCTTCATTTTGGCTGATTCAGTGATTCTTCTATTGTGTTTATTTGGGTGTGGTTCCTTTAAACTGTATGTGTATTCATAAGGAGCTTCTACTAGAGCTAAGGGATTTGTGTGTGGGATAAAATTGAATAAAATAATAGGGACAAAACATATATATATATATATATATATATATATACACACGGCATGAGCCCCATTTTCATGAGAGTAATCGGTCCCTGGGGATGGCAGAAAGGATGGACGTGTGAGGGGAAAAAATAAAAGATAAGTGCTACTTGAATCTACTGCAACTGTATGGATGGTTCGTTTTAAACAAGTGAGATCATTAAAAAGAAAATCCGAGGAATAATATTGTTCATGAAATACTACATTGTTACGTGGCTGTCTTTTACAAGATTTTGAACTTATGATTTTTCAATAATTTTTTTTTATTTCTTCCTTTACTATTTGAAATATACTATGCGGTTCGCACTGTAGAATATCGAAGTCCACCAAAGTGAAGAAACGGGAATAAAGGTTGTTTCTGCAAATGTCGTCGGCACTTTTTCTTTTTTGGGTCAATTTGCAATGTGGTCACTTAACTAAAGCAAATAGTTTTACTTTTTTCCCTTCAAAATTCAGTTTTATTTATTTCAATATTAACTTTAGTTTTAAAGATTCATGGCTCAATGTTAATCTATAATTAATTTGCGAATAACATAAGAAAATTTTAATAGTTAATTTTTATATGAATGGCTAATATTCAATCATGTGACATTTTAAGGTATTCATGTGATTTTAAAATAATTTTCAATTTTAACTATCTATGGATAATCTAATGGTTTGCTCCTCCTGGTGTATTTGAAAAAAAAAAAAAGTGGTATGCTACTCTCACTTCACTTGAAACTAAATGATCAATAAAAATTATTATTTGTTATAGTTTATTTATAAATTTTTACTCATACTTAATATTATTTACAATAACGAAAAAAATAACTACATTGTAAAGTAATAACATATAATATCTTATATATTATAATACTAGACTTTATGTAATATTAAACATTTAATGAACCTTACACTATCATGCACAGTGAAATGGCCCTACAATAATTTTGCCTATAAAACCACATTCTGAGTGAGCTTGTTGTTTTGTTTTGGAGCATCTTACATTACGTATGTTCAAACCATGGTTATCTTGTCTTGTTGGATTCAGTTAGCATCATAAAGAAAGACCATAAATGTTTCCTTATGACATTGATCTTACAGTTAGTTAGTTAGTTAGTTACGATTTCAGATATTATAGCTTTGTATAGATGAAAAGTTCTCCGTGCTTTGTGCCTTTCCAGCTCCACGGTCTTTTTCACATGCAAGCTTCACACTTTCATCATTGTCCTTGTTCTTCAAGAGAATGATTTCTAAGGCTCCTGATATTACTTTAAAGTGTTCTTCACACTTTGACCCTCTCTTCTTTCGAGAATATGTAATATCATTGCTTGAAAGGTGCAAAACCATGAACCAGCTGAAGCAAATTCACTCACAAACAATCAAAATGGGTCTATCTTCAGACCCTTTATTTCAAAATAGAGTTATAGTCTTCTGTTGTACACAAGAATGTGGGGATGTGAAATATGCTCAGAAGTTGTTCGACACAATCCCAAAACCAAGTGTGTTCATTTGGAACACCATGATGAAGGGGTATTCTAGGATCAGCTGTCCTGAGAGTGGAGTTTCTATGTACCTAGAAATGCTGGCCAATGGCAACAAGCCTGACAGGTTCACATTTCCATTCTTGTTGAAGGGATTTTCTGGCGAATCCGCTTTGCGGTATGGGAAAGTCTTACTTAACCAAGCAGTGAAACATGGGTTTGATTCTAACTTGTTTGTTCAAAAGGCTTTCATACATATGTTTTCCCTGTGCGGTATGGTGGATCTGGCGTGCAAGGTTTTTGATATGGGTGATGCATGGGAAGTAGTTACCTGGAATGTACTGATATCTGGGTACAACAGAGTTAAGGCATTTGAGAAATCAAAGAAGCTTTTTATTGAGATGGAGAAGAAAGGAGTATTGCCTAATTCAGTTACTATGGTTTTGATGCTTTCAGCATGCTCCAAATTGAAGGATTTAGATGGGGGCAAGAAAATTTATAAGCTTATTGAAAAAGGTATTGTTGAATCTAATCTCATACTGGAAAATGCCTTGATTGATATGTTAGCGGCCTGTGGAGAAATGGATGCTGCGCAAGCTATTTTCGACAAGATGAAGAGCCGAGATGTCATCTCTTGGACTTCCATCATTACTGGGTTTGCCAATGCCGGTGAAATCGATTTAGCTAGGAAGTATTTTGATCAAATGCCTGCAAGAGATTATGTTTCCTGGACTGCCATGATTGATGGATACCTTAGACTGAATCGTTTCAGAGAGGCTTTGGCACTTTTCCGGGAGATGCAAATGTCAAATGTAAGACCTGATGAATTCACCATGGTTAGCATCCTAACGGCCTGCGCACATCTGGGAGCACTTGAACTAGGGGAGTGGGTGAAGACTTACATTGACAAAAACAGTAGTATTAAGAATGACACATTTGTTGGGAATGCACTCATAGACATGTACTTTAAATGTGGGAATGTTGAGAAAGCAAGGAAAAGATTTAAGGAAATGCATCAGAAAGACAAATTTACATGGACAGCAATGATAGTTGGTCTTGCCATTAATGGCCATGGTGAAGAAGCTCTGACCATGTTTTCAAAAATGATAGAAGCTTCAGTTACACCAGATGAGATAACCTACATTGGTGTCCTGTGTGCGTGTACACATGCAGGCATGGTAGACAAGGGAAGGAAGTTTTTTGCTAGCATGACCACCCAACATGGAATCAAGCCAAATGTGACCCATTATGGATGCATGGTTGACCTCCTTGGTAGAGCTGGCCATTTGAAAGAGGCCCTTGAAGTCATTGTGACTATGCCTATAAAACCAAATTCAATTGTTTGGGATCTCTTCTTGGTGCTTGTAGAGTCCACAGAAATGTGGAACTGGCTGAAATGGCAGCTAAACAGATTCTTGAGTTAGAGCCTGAAAATGGGGCTGTTTATGTCCTTCTATGTAATATATATGCGGCCTGCAAGAGATGGGAAAGCTTGCGCCAGACCAGGCAAACGATGATGGAGAGGGGAATCAAGAAAACGCCTGGTTGCAGTTTGATGGAAATGAATGGAATTGTCTATGAATTTGTTGCTGGGGACCAGTCACATCCTCAATCAAAAGAGATATATGCAAAGCTAGAAAACATGATGCAAGAGTTGAAGCATGCAGGGTATTCACCTGATACCTCAGAGGTTTTCCTTGATATAGGGGAAGAGGATAAGGAGACTGCAGTTTATAGGCATAGTGAGAAGTTGGCTATTGCTTATGCCCTTATTAGTTCTGGACCTGGAGTTACCATAAGAATAGTGAAGAACCTAAGAATGTGTGTGGATTGTCACCATATGGCAAAGTTGGTATCAGAGGCTTATAGTAGGGAGCTAATAGTTAGAGATAGAACTAGATTCCATCATTTCAGGCATGGTTCATGTTCATGTAATGATTTCTGGTGAACATTTTATCAGTGGCAAAATTCAAAGTTACCTTGAAATATATTATTATTTTTTATTTTATTGCTTGTGCAAAATAATTTCTTTCATAGACGATATAACCTGCCACTAGTTTAGAGCATCTTTAATGGAGGGACTCAATTTAGTTCTTTTCTCATCAAGCACATCATTAACGTGTCATAAAAGTTAAATGGAGACTCATATTGGTTTTCTTCTAAGGTAGGAACCAACTTTGGAATTTTGTAAGTAATTGAGAAAATAATTAAATTGATTTGGATCATTTTTTGTGAAATAAATGATAGCTAAAATTTTATTTGCTGAACAAGATAAGCATAATTTATATGGGAAAAATTGAGAAGTATTGGAATAGAGTTAGGAAAATAGAAGTGAAAATGAATGATATTTATAGAGTAAAAAAATTTGACCGTTGCAATGTAACAGTTATCAAACTGTAACGACTATTTCACATAAATTTGATAATGCTGATATTTTAATTTAATTTTATTTTTGACAAAAAATACCGTCAAAAATTGACACATGGTGCACTTTTATTGGAGCATTTTCATCCTTGCTCAGAGACGCACTCTCCTCGTCAAATAAGTTGCGTCCCACTTCAAATCACTCCAACGCGCGTCTCTCTTCGGCATTGCCTGGGACGGGACGCTATTTTGTTACCAATGGAGGTGCTCTGAGTGACGAAGATCAACAAAAGTTGAGTAGAAAATATTGGTACAAAGCTGATAGGTGATCTAAAATCCGTTAACTTTAGGTAATAAATTTAATTTTAATATATCTATGTATATTACATCATTATTTAATGTGCTTAAATTGATAATCTATTAAAATTAAATTTGGTGAGCTATTTTGTCACCAAAGAAAGAAGAAGAAACATTTTTTTAAAAAAAATATTAAGTACTTCTTACTAAATCAAAAGTTTTCCAAAATAACATTACATATTGTCCTAATAATTGCCTCCCCACACAAGACCACCTACCCCCCCCCCCTCTCTTTTTCCCCCTAATTTTATGACAAGGATGGCCATACTTTATTTAATTTAATTAAAACTTTAGAGGTAAGATATAAAAATACAAAAGAAGCCCTTCTCAGCTATATAGATTAAATAATGACATAGTCAGGGACGAGACCCCCTCAAAATTTCATAAAATACTATACATATTATAATGCAGGCACTAATAACACAAAGGGTTCACTAGCATAATGGTAGGTCTTTCACATTTTGGTGTTTCTTGTACTGAGTTTGAAACCTCCTCCCTTCAAAAATACTATACACCTAGAGGAACCAATGGGGAATGACCTTCACACATTTTGTTGTTTCATGTACTGGTAGGTTTCTAGTCACACCATTTTCTTTTTTTTTTTTTTTTTTTACAAACAAAAAAACTCATCCATATTATTTTTACTTGTTTACTTTACCTAAATTTTTGTCTTGAAACCAATTGCTGGTGAAGAATAATTTCAAACATTATTCTTTTATCTTCAATTAAAAATTATTTTTTTCATCTATTTATGCTTAGAGGGGTGTGGTTCGTGTCACTATTGGAGTAAAAAAGAAAAAAGGAAATTAGTAGGTATAATTATTTATTTTTTATATTAAAGTAATTAACTTTATTTATTTTTCATAATTTTATTAATATTATTTTGTATGTCATTTATTTTTGAGAATAGAAATGTATATATTTTATTGTAATCAAGAGAGAAGATAAAAAATAAATATAAAGCAAAAAGTAGATTTGCATTAAAAATATTTAGAATTTATAGCATAATTATTACAATAGGTGCTTATTATTATTATTATTTATTATATTTTTATTATAATAAAGGAGGAAAGAATGAGAGGCTTTTGTGTTAGATAAAAAATATAAATTTGATGTAAATTTTAAGGAAAATATTATGTTTAATTATATATATAATATTTCAAAATATTTTGTGTACTATGTCATACTATTTATTATATGATACAATTAATTAACTTTCGGCTCGCTCTTCATTTGTGTTCTAAATAAGTTCCTGACATAGTATTTCATCATATATCATATTTATGTTTAACTCTTTTATATTTAAATCTCTTCAAATTATTTTGCATATATATAGTTCTTGGCTCTTCTTCCATCTCTTTTTTGGATGAATCCATACAGAGTGTTTGGAAAATTTTAATAAGATAGAATTGAATTGAATTTCATCAAAAATTGTAAATTAAATAATTGAATTCAATTTTTTGATTTGAAATGTATCTAAAAATGAATGTATTTGTTTATTTTTACCATTTTGCCATTCATTAATAAAATTTAATATTTTACTAACAACTCCAATTATTTAGAGCAAACAAAAAGCTGTATCGAAGGAAAAAAAGATAATCAAATAGAGCTTTTCAAATTAACCATGTTTATATCATATTAATTCAATAATGAAACATAAGGAAAAGAGAAAGGATGAACCATGAGCAAAAGAGAACTCTATGAAAAAAATACCTCCAGTTGACTGGGTGCCGCGGAGGCACTGAGACTGGTGGCCAACTGGGGCAATAGAGGGGTGGTTGATGACAGGTTGTAGCAGACAGGGTCTCTTGATTTGCTAGGGCTTCATGTGATGTTAGCTACCATAGGTGAGGGAACATTATAATTAAGTAAGGCTAATTTGGTAATTTCAATTTTTTAGCTCAATTTAATCATCAAATCAAACTTATTTTGATTTACTTTTGAGAGTTTTTATGAAATTCAATTATGATGAGATTTAAATTCTTGGCCCAAATTTAATTTTAAATTAAAGAATTAAATTCTGATTCTCAAAGGAATTCAATTCTTGAATTTTCAAACACCAATATTATTCTCAATCGAAATTAGAGCTCTCTCTCTCACACACACACACACACACATGTGCACGTTTTACTTCTAGTCACAAAACCTCTCTGTACACATTTTAAAAAAATAAAACTCTTAAATAGATAATTAAGGGAAGGAGCAGCTACCAAATGCTATCGGTTGGCTTCTACAATGCCACCCAGATACAACTCATACAAGAATAGATACGCCATATCCTATGTGGCAACATATGAGGCCTACGTTAACGTAGGGACACCAACCTCAATATATGAAGCAACAAAAATTGCATTAAAAAACGAGAAAACAGTGGCTGCTACTTGCTAGTTTTGTTGAAGTCTTACACACACACACACACACACCCCTCTACCACTGATCATAACACAACCCAACCAACAATGGCATTTTCTGCTGTGTTTTCTCCCACTCTCAATCTTGCCACATCTTCTTCCACTACGCACTGTTACAGAATAAGAAGAAGAACAACATCAAACACAAACACAGTCACAGTGAGAGCTAGTAGCAGCTCCTCCACAGAAAAGGGTGGTGAGTCCAATGAGAACAAAGGGGATTCTTCTTCCCCAACTTTCAACCCTTTTGGATTTGTCACTGATAACCCTTCAAGCAGAAGTGCTATTCAACTTCCTGAAAACCCTGCTGAGGATGGCAACGTTGGCCAAATGCTCTATGTAATCATCTTCTCCTTCTCTCTCTATATATATATGTATGTTACTCACATGTTTTTATATATAATTGCTTTCAAGTTTTTTTCTTTTAAAGACATGGGTTTGTTTGTTCTTTTGAGTCTTGATATTGCAGTGGTGTTATTTTGAATATAGTTTTTGTGGACACCTATTTTGACATTTTGAGGACAAATATGTTATTTGTACGCCCCATTTTAGGGTCCGTTTGATTTCTAATTTCATTTTCTGTTTATATGATTTTGTGAAGAGAATAGTGAAAATAGGAAATGAGAGTATAAAAGATTTTATTATTTTTCTTGTTTTTACTATTTTCTTTATAAAATCCTGAAAATGAAAAATGCAGAAAATGAAAATTAAAAAAAAAAAAAGAAGCCAAACATACCCTTAATTTTTAGAGTTGAAAGGGTTAGATTGACCCTTGATTTTTAGAGTTCAAAGAGTTAGACAAGTGTGATGTGATAATGATATGATTGTGAGGACCGGTCTTTTTGTGCATGGCTGTCCATGAGCGTCTCTAAAATGAAGTGTACAGACAACATAGTTCTTTTGAGAATCATATATAGGCAAGATTTCAGTAAGGTTACTAGTGAATCTGCCTATGCACTTGGAATTTTTGTTATCCTATTGATGAATTTGGTGAAAGGATTTTTCATCCGTTATTGGTTCCCTGATCGCATCTGCTACATTCACCAGTAAGTAATGTAATTGAAATTCCAACTTATTTATGCTTAATTACCATATGTCGAAATGGATCTAAAACTTGTTCAAAAAACATTCCCCTTGTTATTAAGGCAGAGTGATTAATTTCATGACTATATATATATATATATATATGTATGTTTGGGCAAATGTATAATGTTCTACTACTAATGTTTGATTCTGAATAGACATAGTGATGATATTATTCATTACATAGTTTTGTGATTTGTGTGTTCCTAGAGGATAGAAGACAAGGGCAAGGAATTCGGGTCATATGTTAAATCTGGAAGTTAAGATGGTTTGTGAGGGAAACTGGTATTACAATTTCTTTGCTGAGAAACAATGTTTTCATTTTCATGTTCAAGAAATTCAGTACAAATATATATTTGCAGTTCTTTTTGTTCTGCTTATATGCAGGATCAACCAAAAGTAGACGAGGGACAATTATCTTCCTTCATGGAGCGCCAACTCAATCTTTCAGCTACAGAGTTGTTATGTCACAGGTTATCTTCATATGTTGATCCTCCTTCTGTTGTGTATCTAACAAGGTGAAAGAAAAATAGGAAAGTGAAAAGCAGCACAAGATAGAAGAGTCATAAATTCTATGGAATAACCAAAACTCCAAACCAACCACTTTGCATTCCTGATTCTTGTGGAGACATGATCTTTTGTGCTGAGGAAAATGATTTTGATGGTCTGACATAAGCCAATTCTGAAATGTGAAAGCCCTTAAACTCATGGGTAGTGAAATTATTTTCTGTTATCAATGCTAAGTACAAACATCTTAGAGGACTTTGGTGTTACTTTAGATCAATGGTGAGGCAAAAAATGTTTCTCTATCGGAATTTAGAAAATCAATAAATTTTTTAACATCCTTTGTTCTAGCTTTATATTATCACTTTATGCCATTAGTCATTACATTTCTTGCAACATCTAATAATTGCTGCTTTTATGATAGAAATCAATGTCATTGTTTAATCCACATAGCTGACCTCACCTAGTAGGGAAAGGCTTTGTTGTTGTTGTTGTTTTATCTAATAATTGATGCTACATCAATTCTATTGTCACTATTTTGGTTTTAATTCTACATCTGCCATCTGGTCATTAGTTTTATTTTAAACATTTACATGAATTTTCTTTCTCTTAACAGTTGGCAGATGCAGGGTTCCACTGCTTTGCACCAGATTGGATAGGATTTGGTTTTAGTGACAAACCACAGCCAGGATATGGTTTTGACTACACAGGTTTTCCTTATAGATGATCTCTTATCATGATCAATTTTTCCTGCAGAAACCTCATACAATGTTCTTTGAATTCTAATAGAGAAGGAGTTCCACGATGCATTGGATAAACTGTTCGAGGTGTTGGGCTTCAAATCTCCCTTTTTCCTAGTTGTTCAGGTATCTAAGCATGAACAATGCAATCTGTGGTCGCATTCCTTGTACTGAAAGTTCATTGAATTGAGTGCAATAATGTGAAACATTTTTTTTTAACATACTCATCGCTTTGGTTCTCCATTTAGGAAAAAATGCATGCTCTAGTTGCATTTAAGTTTTGTAAACTCCTTATTAAACATTGTGTCTAATCTAAGGTCACACTTGTCCTTAAGGGGTTTCTTGTAGGTTCATATGGACTGACGTGGGCCCTGAAGAACTCAAGCAAGATATCAAAGGTAGCAATAATGAACAGTCCATTAACAGCTTCATCTGCCATTCCTGGACTATTTCAGAAGCTAAGGTTTGGTTCTTATAGTACCTATGTATCCACTGCTAAACATCTTTGCTAATTTGTACTATAGTTTTTCGATGTATTTCTTGATTTTGTTACTTGTTTGAAGGCTTTGGACTCGCACTAAGGACAAAATTTTCTTGAATATACACCTCAAGGCTTCCAATTTCATTGAAGTGACCATATAAATCCTTAGTGAAGTTAGTTGAGAGTGGAACATATACATATATCCTTTGTTGTGTTCAATCTTATGTAGACCTATAACTTTTGATCTTGATTCTTATATCATATTCACTCCCTTGATTCCTTTTCTTTCCTTTTCTAGAATTCCTCTATATGGTGAATTTACTTGCCAGAATGCTATTATGGCTGAGCGGTTTATTGAAGCAGGTAGCCCGTATGTATCCAAAAATTTATTTGACTATTGGCTGGTAATTTTATGAATTAAGAGTATTACCTGCACCTTGTGATGTCATTTTCACTGTGCTGAAGAATTCTTCTATATCTTTGCAATTCAAATTACAATTAAATTAGCTTTGTGGTTAGTCAAAAATTAAATAAAGAACAATTTACCATCTCTATCTAGCCCTTCCTATGTCTTGCTTTATAAATTTGTTGCCCCTTCAATGTAAACCTAGGAAAGTTCAAACTAGGCCTACGCTATCTGCAGTTTTTCTTTTAGAGTAATGATATGTGTACAACACAATTGTATAACATTCATACAACATAGGTATAAAAGCAAAGAAGGTGGTGGGCCTATTTCAATTTCTTATTTTTGGGCCCACCACCTTCTTTGTTTTTATACCTATGTTGTACAAATATTGTACAATATTATTGTACACATATCATTATTCTTTTTTTTATTTTTCCCCGTTCCTTCGTTTGTTACATTGTGCAAAGGCATGGAGTATGGAGCATACAGCATACATGATCATTGTTGTTTTCACTATACCCTTAAAATGTTTTCATGTTTGGTAGATATAAAACCATACATGTGTTTTTACCCAACAACTTAATATTTTAGAAGAGATGGTTCATCACATTGTTAAAGCATCGGAATATGACTAGACAGGACATAATACCTTACACAACTTATAACTTTCTGTGTGGCTTGGTCCTATATATATATATATATATATACTCATTATTTTGCAGTTATGTCTTGAAAAATGATAAAGCTGATGTGTACCGGCTACCTTATTTGGCAAGCGGTGGACCTGGATTTGGTTAGTGACGTCTTCTTAATGGTTTTATTCTTTATTTATTTATTTATGTTGCATATATTCAAAGTATAATTAAAGAAATGTTGATGGAACTTATATGTCATTAACAGGTATAAAGGCAAAATTATGTGGTTTCAATTTCATGTCTATATCAATGAAAATTTTTATTGAAGTTTCTTATATTCTCCTTTACCTCTATCCATGCAAACCAATTTGAATCCTGTCGTGTGAATTTCACACGACTTAATCATGCGTAAATAATTACCATTGATCATATTTTCTTGTGTGCCCTTCCCACTCTCCATCTTCCTAATCAATGATAATTATGTGCACACAATACATGAAATTTGCTCAAGAGGATCTGATTCCTGTGAAAACTAATGTCATTAAGTTTAGCTGAGTTAGTAATAAAGTTTCTAATGTTGGGCGTTTCAGCTCTACTTGAAGCTGCAAGAAAAGCTAATTTCAAAGGTACTTTCAGTGAAATAGCAGAAGGATTTGGATCTGAGAGGTATATTACTGAATTTGAGCCCTCATGAAACATAAAAAAATAATGCATGTTTCATAAAAAAAGATAACTAAGTGAGCAATGCTACCAAAAGTGACAGGGATGGATCGCATGCCAATACAATAGTGAACAAGCATGCCACCAGCAGGAAAAAATAAAAAGAAAAATAGTTTTATAATATTTTTCTAACTAAATCCTCTTATTTGATGATCCATTAATCCTTATAGAAACTTACTATTATTTTCTTTTCTCAATGTAACTTCTTTACCAGTTTTGTAGCAAAATAATGTGCATGCTGCTCCTGTTTAATGTCTTCTAAACAATTAATGGAGGTAAGTGTCAAGTTTAAAACTAGGAGGGGATAAGTGTAGTATCAATGAAAAAATCATTCATGTGTCTCTATCTATCAATTTAAGTTTTTAGGAAAAGTGGTTTTATGACAAAAGCATTAAAACAAAATCCTCCCTTTAACCTGAAGTGATATAAATGAGTTCTTGCAATTTGCACTTTAGATGGGACAAACCAGTACTACTTGCTTGGGGATTATCAGACAAGTACCTGCCCCAGTCTGTGGCAGAAGAGTTTCAGAAAGGAAATCCGGCAAACATCAAGCTTCAGTTAATAGAAGGAGCTGGCCACATGCCACAAGAGGACTGGTGAGTAAACTTAACATAAGACTGGATTTGGTTCTATATTTTTAGAATTGATTCTAGGTAGAAAATTGATTTTAAAGTAAAGTGATTTATGTTTCGTAATTCTTCTAAAAATGATTGTGATAGAAAGCAAGATATGCCCACTTCTCCCAAAACAAATTCTAGAAGCAAGAATTGATTTTCATCTGTTACAACCAAACATGATTAGAAATCCCCCACCCCGTGCCAAACTGAAATCCAAACACTCTAAATGTGCTTTATTTGACCTCTTAAAAAACTACCCTTTTGTAATTTTTAACAGGCCAGAGAAAGTTGTTGATGCTTTGAGAATGTTCTTCTGATTTCAGCAGCCAACTCACCCCACAGGCATCCAAGCTATGTTGCATTGATACTTCATCACCTAACTTTGTGCGGTACTTAGACGTATCGTGGCGAATACCGATACCAATATTTCAATACTTCAAGATGTGTTAAAATTAATTTTTTGGATTGTTTTACAAATTGGTTTGTCTATAAAATGTATATATATATATATATATATATATATATATATATATATATATATAATAATAATGATAAAAGTTAAATAAATTTAATAACATGTTTGTAATATCACCATAAATTTTAATAAGTTTGATATATATATATATATACACACACACACATACACACTCTTAAATTTTCAGAATTTCACCATATCCCTATATCAATGTCAAATCGTATCAGTATCATATTTTATCTTCTTACTTCATAGCATCCAAGTGCTTATTGAATTGGAAAGGCATTCCTAAGTGTTTTTTCCCCTTAAATTGTAAATTTAGTGACCTCAATTTTTACACTATTCAATTAATAAAAGTATTGCCTTTATGAAGTGAGAATATTCTCCAATTCCAACAGAAAATGAAAACCTGATAGATACCTTTAGCAGAAAATTATCATGATTATTTTTAAATTTCTTTTTGGGAAAAAAAATAAGGAAGTGTGGAACAAACATTTAAAGTGTGAATGCCACTGTTTCTTTCTTTAGGGAAGTAATGGGATGAGAAATAACAATGCTCCTGCCAACCAAACCAAACCAAACATTCTACCAACCTTGTGCACACCTTAATAACATCGTTTGTAAGAAGCAGTGTAGTAATTAATCTGGGCATGAGGTAATAGGTATAGAGAGAGAGTCATGCCCGGTTTTCAATGCTTGAATAAGATTGTCTTCGGTTGGAGGATATCTGTGAAAAACAAGAAAAAAAAAATTAGTTTTATCTATACCTACACTTGCTTGATTCAAAAGATTAGACACTTGCTCCTTTTAAATAAGAACTCGGTTAGAGTCTGTGGGTGAAAAAACAATGCTAAAAGAGCTTTAGTCCTGTTATGGACCAATACATCTTGAATCAAATTAATTAGAGTCCAATGAATTTCAAATATTGAAGATTTGTACCAAGAAAAAGAAATAGTTTCATCTTTCTATCAACATATGAAAAAGAGAGAAGAGATAAATAGCTTCATCTAAATGTTGCAAATGTCCAATGGATACCTCTTCAATTTCCATGAATGAATCACATGACACTGAACCTTGGTTGCAAATAAATGGTTGCAATGATAATGCAATGGGATAAGAACTTGAGCTATCTTTATGCATCTAATTTAATTTTAGAATTGTATTATTTATACTTATTTTATGTTGACGCATTCATCAAATACCCCATTTAAATGTTCACACTCCATCAAATGATGAGAGTGTGGTGAGTCAACATAATATTTCACACATAATAAATATAAATAACATTTTTCTTACTTTTATATCATATTACTTGAAGGTAGCAAACCTCTTTGATGTAAGATACCTAAATATAAAATAATATTGATTTCACTTTCTGACCATAAAGGATCAAGAAAAATAATGCATACAAATTAATAAATTACATTTTTATAATATGAATTTTTATTGTAAGTTTAATCTATCTATTAATCAACTATTGGAGCCCTGCGTGTATTCAATCAAAGTATTAAAAAATGGAGATATAAAATCGTGTAGTATTTTTCTTTTGCCAAAATCTTTTGGTAATTTTGTTACGGATCAGTGTTACTTTGACCGTCAAATTATTATAATCTTCTAATAGAATTCCATTTTGACCGTCACATTATTAAAAAAAAGGTTTAATTCTCTAAAATGGTCAAATACTTCAATGATGTACCAATACTTCATTGATTAATAGTGCAAATAGTTTTACTTTATTCATGAATGAATCAAACTTAAACTCCACTATTTAACCCTCGAATGCATAATTCCACAACATGAGAAAAAGAAAAGTCCGAAGCAAATTTAGGTTTTAGGTATTTGTAAAAGACATCATAAGACCGGGATGATTTATAAATGCACTGAAAGGTTTTCCTAACAAATATAAAAAGAATCGGAAAATAATGACATAAAAACGTAAACTTTGTTAGGAAGTAATATTTCCAAGTTTTCTTATGATTTTATAAATTACTTGACAATAATTTTTTTTAGGTTATATATATATAGACAATATTTAAAAATTAAATCCTTCTATGATTCGATATTAAAAAAAATTATTAGAATTCCAATCAAAGTAATTAGAAAAATCATATATTTTAAATTAAACATTTGACAAAATTATATGTGTATCATTTTTTTTATTAACACAGTTTTATCAGTTATAGAAAAAATCTTTGTAAAATGAGAAAATAAGAGGCTAATCACTCTTAAATCAATAATTTTTATTATGTGTGAATTCTATCAAATGATATAAAGATAATTAATCCTTATTTTTTCACTATATAAACTCCTCACTTTTAAATAAACAAATCCTTTACAAAAGTAAATACACATGATTTGTCAACTAAAGAAAACCCATGAATCAAACTTAAATTATGACAAAGTATGAGAGCAAAGGTGAGTGAATGAGTTCACTCTGTTACTTGTTTACAAAAATTTTCCCTAACAATTTTTTCTTTGATTTTTTTCATTTCAAATGGTTATGTACATAGTGAATGAAAGGTATTCTATAACCTTCACTTCCTACACAACTTTTATCATAATTATATAATATTTCTAATAAATATTCTTCCCAAACACACTTCATCAGAAAAAAAAAAAATAGTAGTTTATCTTATGTTGCTAGCATCATGTCAAAGCGTCAGCGTGAAGAGCAAGAGTAATATGCTATGAGAATAGATTATTTTTTGTTAAATTTTTTTTATACTTTCGTATATAAAAATTAAAGATTTATCTCCTTTAGGAGTTAAAAATGGAAAATTTTACTTTGAGAAGTCAATATTTTGTGTTTTCTAAATACGAGACCCATTAAAAAATTTTGATATTTACTTTTCTAAGTTTTTTTTTTTAATCTTGAGGACATTGATTAGAAAAATCTAAACATTAAAATCAATTAGGTAGCACATGAAGTTTAATATTGACCACTATTCTAGTAAAGTTTATGGAGTCCAACCAATAGGTGATGACCAAACTTTTAGATGCTATATACATACATAAACACTAGATATGCGATGTTTGGCATTTGAGAAGTGTGGACCTTCAACCTCTTCTAGCAGTCAATAGGTTGGGCCTATAAGTCTATTTAGTCCAACCACTAATTATAATTTATAACTATAAGTAACGGACACGATTTCCTTAAATTGGGAGTACCTCTCTCACTCACAAACGATCTTTAATGAGTGAATGAATAATTTAGAGATTTTTCTTAAACAATGGTTGGTTTAATTAGTCGGCCTTGCACTTATGTATCTCTAAGATTTAAGTTTGATTAATCAGTGATCTATAAATAGTTTCGTAAATGCTCAATTAATTTAGACATATTGATTTTGAATTAGAGTCTCTTCTCAACATAAGGTATAGATTATGCATTAAAAAAATGTCAATTCTAATTATGTTTTAATTATATAAAATTGGATTGAGAAATTATAATTTCATTCATATATACTACTCCAAATATGAAAATTAGAATAAAATTGTCCAATTTCAATTTTAAGCTTTAATTCTGCATTTAATTTTAGATGTTATTAGATATAAAATCATTAATGAATTATAATCCAACATCTTAAATTTTTAAGAAATTATTTCATTACATAATATCAAAGCCTTATAATAGTTTCATGAGAATGATAAACCGTATGCTAAAATTTTATTTAACTCCTAATAATTTCACAATCAAGTGAAAGTAGACCAAAATAACTCCTAATAATTTCACAATCGAGTGAAAGTAGACCAAAATATCTCAAAAAATAATAAAAAAATTGAAGAATCTTCTTGATCCTTGTATTCATAGATACTTTTCTGTTGGAAATGGAAAGTTTTGCTGAGTTTTTTATTTGGACGGTATTCATTTGAAGTCAAATGGACCTTAATTACACCAAGCTAATTAATCACTTTTGAAAAGAGTGCTAACCTTAATTACCCCCAACTTGTCAATTCCATGAATGAATTAGAATGCTGAAATTGAAAACAGAACACGTTAGGACCCCAAGTGATTGACTAAGCAGTAATTAACAAGGAAATGCATCCATTAAGAATGTGACAAAGCATTGGCTCACTAATTAGACTTGGCCCCTATGATTCTGTGTGTGGTGCCAAATCAACGGCCACCAGAAACTCAAGGCCTAAACATGTGATAAAACAAAATTGCATCTGCCACCACTATTCACTGCCACGTGGCATGTGATCAACGGTCAGCTTCTCCCCACCACTGTCCTGTTTTGTCTCAGCCTTATACTTTGGCATCTTCCCCTTATAATATAAGGTTCTTCACGCATGGTTCCACACACATATACATATAGAGAGAGTGTGTATATATGTGTGTGTGAAGGGCTATCAGGTTATTAGCAACAAGGAGAGGCCAGGATTGCTCAAAGATCCGGAAAAAGGCTTGAAGGCCCTTATCCTATCTTCTTACTTTCAACACAATTTCACAAATATATCATAACATAAAATCTCTTTCTTTTATTCCCTATCCTCTCTGTGTCACACATGTAAACCTTATGAAACTCTTTCTCTTCACTCCCTTTTCTTCCTTTCTCCTTTCTCTTTTTCTTCTCCCAAAAGTGGTCATTATTAATTCACTCAGTTGTTAATTGTCTTTCTCTCTTTTTGGTGCCTTCATCATCAATCCAATTTGGATATTGTTAATGGTTTTTTTGAAGTTGGTTTTGTGAGCTTTTGTTATACCTTTTTTGTACCTTTGGCAGCAAGAGTGAAAGGAAATGGCCCCAAGGTCAGGGAAAGGGAAATCAAATAAAGCTAAGGCTGAGAAGAAGAAAAGGGAAGACAAAGGTTACACGCTTGCTCATTTTTAGATGAAGAACACTAAAATAAGATAATTTTTGTGTCTTCTATTTTTTGGTGCACTAAAGTATATATATAACTGAATTACCTTTTCCCCAAAATTTTGTTTGTACTGTGTTTTTAGCAGCAGCGCCCTCTCTTGTTGACATAACTGTTCTCACTCCATATGATTCACATATTGTACTGAAGGTATACATGTTCTGTTTATTTCACATTCCCTCAAAAAAAATTTGTATTTTAATCATTAATATCAATGAAATGCGGCTTAAATGTTTAATATCACTAATAATTGTGTGTGTGATGAAATTTTTCTTAAAGGGCATCTCTACTGATAAGATACTTGATGTGAGAAGGCTATTGGCTGTGAAGGTGGAGACATGCCATGTTACAAACTACTCTTTATCTCATGAGGTTGGCATTTCCTTGTGTTCAATTTTGAGTATTTTTTATTATTTGATTAAATTATTTAATGAATAATTTATTCTTTATATGCCAAATCCTTCAGCTTTCTTTGTTTCCTGAAGTTCTGCTTAGAGTCAATCAACTAATTCAATGTTGTTTCCTCCTTAGGTTAAAGGTCAGAGATTGCATGACAGAGTGGAGGTTGTTGCCCTAAAGCCATGTCTTCTAAGAATGGTTGAAGGTAGGTGTAGCAAGCACACTTGTCATTCAGCATCAACCACCGTTTCAGTCTCATTTACACTTGCATTGAATTTTAGTTGAATTTGAAACAGTTAGGTCCATTCTCTCAACTGCAATGTACTTAGTTGTGTTTAATTAAAATCCAACCATAGCATATTTGATTCATAAGGAGAAAAAGCTTTTATTCAAATCACAGTTTATGCTTTTTCCAAACAGAAAACATTATGTTAGTATAAGCTTTTGGGCAGTATAGTACAACTGATTCATTAGAAAAGAATAAAAAATAAACCCTTTTATTTATAATAATAGTGCTAATTGTATAGCTTAAGGGGTGTATATAAATAATGAAGGTTGTGTTTTGGGTCCTGAGTTGTTATGGGGTTGTACCATTTTGGTTGTAGTCAATGCAGCCAGCCATTTCCGTCTCGTTTAATTAAATAGATTTGGTATCTATAGGAGTTTGAAGTAGAATGCAAGTAAAGCCAAGAAAAATGTAGTAGAACGAATTTTAGATATGGAAAAACCAACAAATTTTTATGGAATATCGTGCTGTAAAATTTTATAGGTTTTTTAACAAGTGCCCTTAAGATATTAGTTGAAGTTAAAAAAAAAAAAAAGTAAATTTTCATCATAAAGTGTGATCATTAATTTTTCAATATGTGGAATTTATTAGAAAATTTTTAAATTTTCCTATTGTAAAAAATCTTAACTCAGTGTTCTAACTCACAACTTTATTCGTCCTTGGTCCTAATGTCAAAACTTCTAAATCATAGTTTGATTAAAAGTTAATACTTATTTTATCCATAACTTTACACTAATGAGTTATTCTAGTCCCTAAGTTTTAAAATAAATCAATTTAGTCCTTGACATTGTAAAAATTTTAGTTCCTCAACTCACTTTTATTTAACATTCCATCAATTAAATGATGATAGGTAATCTTAAATGATACATTAACATACCTTATATCATTTGAAGCGTAATGGAGTTTAAAATAACTCATTTTAATATCTAAAATTATACAAAATGAGTTATTTAAATTTATATTTTAAATTATAAAATGACTCATTTTGTGCAATGTTAGACACCAAAATGAGTTATTTTAAATTTCATTATACTTCAAAAGACAAATGTCATGTTAACGTATCACTTAAAGTTATTTATTATTATTTAATTGATGAAATATTAAATAAAATTGAATTGGGGACTAATATTACTCCCATTACTAATTTAATTCATTTAAAAAATTAAGAACTAAAATGACTAATGATTTTGAATAATTATTACAAACGTGTTTGTGATTGTGAAGATCGTCCCATCCGAGTCACGTGAGTGGGGGCACAAGTAATATACTACCTTATCATTTTCATGCATTGTGCTATAGACATGGAAAGATTTATTTACCCTTTTAGATATAAAACTATGTCGTCACTTGAAATTGCCATTTGATATAAAGGCATGTGAGGAACCTGACATTGTAAATTATGGTTATGAGGTACTCTTAAATACCCTTCCATATTGGAAGGGACACAATTTGGTTGCTCCATAGAAGTGAATTTACCCATGCAAAAATGTTCAATTGAAATGGAAATCATAGATGGTTATTATTTAGTTCAATTGCTTCGGTAAATTTATTTGTTTCAAGTGCAATCCGTTAATTAAATATTTCATGTATTAGAAAATTCAATAGAGTATTTTTAAATAGAAGTGAAGACCATAGTAATGCATCAAAACATATAGATTTTGATTTATTTTAATTCTTAAGATTTTTTTAATCTTTCAAAATAGAGGTATTTTTGTCACTTTGGCTGTCGTTGATATTTTATTTTTGTGGGAGACACTCATCAGATTCGCCGATTAATTGTTGGCATTTAATGATGTTGCATCTTGCTGCACAGTACCAAACCCCTTTCTCTGTTTTTTTTTTTTTTTGTCTTTTTTCTTTTTGCCATCACCATCTCCTATTTATAGCTCTATCGTAATTTGACCTTTTCTACTTCGCACCTATTGCTTGCGACTTTTATTTAGTCAATTCAACAAGTTATTTGTTTTAGATTTTGGTAGAATTATTTTTAAAATAATTGATGTCAAAAAATTTATTTTGAAGGAACTGATTTTATAAAAGTTGATTTATGTTTGGAAATGATATTAAAAAAGTGAGTTTAAAAAAGCTAATATGAGATTAAAAAAAATAAAAATTAATATTTATCACTTTTTTCAAACCAATTTTTATCACCGCAACACTAAAAACATGTAGTACCCAAACATGCAAATCGGTCACGAAAACATTTCTATTATTTTCCTTTTCAACGCATTATAATAAACGCCAAGTTTAGTCATAATTAAAAAATATAGATTTGATTTCTAATAGATCAATTATATTGATTTAGTCCACAAGCAATAGCAAAGTCATGTGATGTCACTTATCAACCTTTTGAGGATTAAATTAATACATAATAAAAAATTAAAACAAAAGTTAATTTCGGTCTTTAAAACGTGCACTTCACTTTGATATCTAAAATTTGAAAATTAACAATTAACAGTCTAGTTATTAAAGTTATTATAAAAATAATTCAAATTATTTTTTTAATATAATATTTATAAGGACTAATTTAAATCATTAAAATGATTAATTTTAATAAGTTTTTCCTATTTCAAATATCAAATTGCTAATTTCTCAATTTTAAAAACTAAAACGCAGTGTACATATAATTTCAAGGATTAAAATCAACATTTTAGGTGAATACTAAATAATGGTTTGGATCAATACATCAATATAAACAATTATTTTTTGCTTCATTTATTTGTATATTTTAGTCGTTCAAATTGTTAATTTCTCAATTTTTATTTACATTTTTATTTTTTTTTGTTCATTCCAGAGGATTACACAGAGGAGGCCCAGGCTGCTGTGCACGTGCGGAGGCTCTTGGACATTGTGGCCTGCACAACAAGGTTTGGGAAGCCCAAACGAGGCCTGTTAAGCCCAGATTCTAAGCCCAAGAAGAATGGGAAAGCCCAAAATCAGAAGAGCCCACCTGCAACGCCGAATGGAGAAATGCGGGTCGGTCACCGCCGTCGGATCGGGTCGTATCGCCGATATCGGATAGCGTGGGAATGGTGGCGATTCACCCAACGCCGAAGCTCTCAGATTTCTACGAGTTCTTCTCTTTCTCTCACCTCTCTCCTCCAATTCTTCGTAAGTGTCCTTTTGTCTATGAGCAATGTTAATTGTACAGAAATATTTTTTTCCTCTTTTGACTCACAACTTCATGGATACTATGCGACACATTCTTATTTAGCTGTGGATGAGATATAAACTCTACTCTCTTTATTTCTTAATAATAGTCGTAGTGGGATACAGTGTCAATTTGGCACATTGAAAAACTAATATATCTAGCCATAATAATTAATGTATCTGGTCATAATATTATGGTCAGATACATTAGCTTTTCAATATAAGGTATCCCACCACAACTATTATTAAGGAATTGAGGTAGATAAGAGTGTGCCAAGTGTTACGTATTGTGAGTACAAATAAAGGAATATTATTTTGACTCAACATGTGATATATTTCTTATTACTTGTGCATTTTTGTTTGTTAGTTGATTTTCTTGACACCATTGACACAAATATTGGTAATGTAGAATTTAAGTTTCATCAGTGGTAGATCTAAGAATTTAGGATGAAAGATCAACTATTAGTAATTAGAAATTTTAGCTGTAATAATAGTGAATCTATGCATGAAACAGTCTTAGGAATAATACATCTTTATGATAAAACTCAAAAACGAATTTCATATTGATTATTAGTTATCTTTCACTTCTACCATATTCAATTTAAATGTAGCTAAAATTCAAAGTTATTTATACAACAATCTTATATGTCTAAATTAATGACAAAATTGGTAGTTATTTTATATTTTTAATGACTAAATTGATGTAATTTTTCCTTTTTTAAAAAAAATAATAATAATAATTTGATGGCTAGTGTATCTTTTAAGAATTAATTTGAATACTTACTCTTTTCTAAGAGTCTTTTGACTGTATCTGGAACTTAGAAGCTTAAATTCAGTGCTTAAATGATAACGGGGTATGGAGATCATGGTTAAACTTCTGATTTTGGGCATATGGGTACCTGTGTCTTTCTGCAGATTTGAAGAGATGTGAACTGAAGAGTGAAGATGATAGAAGTAAAGGAGATTACTTTCAGCTTCAGGTTGTAGCATTTTTCTTTTTAAATTATAATATTTAGGTCTGTTATATTTCTTATAGGTTTGAGTGGCTTGAAGCTGAAAATGGTGTTGGTGAATGCAGGTTAAAATCTGCAATGGGAAGGTAATAGATGTGGTTGCTTCAGAGAAAGGGTTTTACACTGTAGGAAAACAGTCTCTGCAATGTCACACTTTGGTTGATCTTCTGCAACAGCTCAGCAGAGGTTTTGCTAATGTATGTTTGTTTCTTCCTTGGCCTTTTGTTTTCAAGGTTATGTCCTTGTTAACTTAATTGATATAAAATGGTGTGTGAATAAAATTGAGTTGTAAGTAAATAAATTATTGTGAATTGTAGTTATGTATACTTTGCCTGTTTCTATTTCATAGTCATAATCATGACCTTATGTATGATCACATTGAACAGTTAAAGTAATATAAGTCGGGTAAATTGTTTCCATATTTTGGCATTTTTTCTGTTTTCACTACCTTACATAGGTGGCTATCGGAAAGCACTACATATAAATCTCTGCTAGTTATATATTATTGCATTAAAGCTGGGATTTATCTCCAGCAAGTAGTTTAGATTTTTTTTCACTTGTGACTAACAAATAACTGATTGGTGCAGGCATATGGATTGTTGATGAAAGCCTTTTTGGAACATAATAAGGTTCACTTTTCACCAACTGAGATTAATTATTTACTTTTCTTTTTACAAAGTGTTTTTCTGACTATTTATCTCCTTCAGTTTGGCAATCTTCCATATGGATTCCGTGCAAATACATGGCTTGTCCCTCCTTCTATCGCTGAGTCTCCATCAAATTTTCCTGCCCTACCTGTTGAGGATGAAAATTGGGGCGGTAATGGCGGTGGCCAAGGTAGAAATGGTGAATTTGAATGTAGACAATGGGCTTTAGATTTTGCGATATTGGCTTCCCTTCCTTGCAAAACTGAGGAGGAGAGAGTGGTCAGAGATAGAAAAGCATTTCTGCTACACAGTCAATTTGTTGATACCGCAATATTTAAGGCTGTTGCGGCTGTTCAGCACATCATTGAATCCAAGGCAAATACAAAGAATGAATTGAATTCTTCTCCAGGTTCAATTCTACATGAAGATCGTGTAGGAGACTTATCCATTGTCGTCAAACATGATATCCGTAATGGAAATAGAAAGTATGGTTCTATTTCTGATGAATCTAGTCTGCATAAGGAGGATACTCAGAGGAATTTACTCAAAGGGTTGACTGCAGATGAAAGTGTAATTGTACATGTAAGTCATAAATCCTGTCTTACGTGCGTATAACACATTTTTTCTTTAAATTGATGTGTATGCGACGACATTATTAGATATGATGGATTCTTGTGCCTTGTCTTGATTGAGTACATATCTTGGCTGTGACTTCAATAAGCCAGTATAGATAGTCTACTTCCATCTCCCATTTTTTTTATCTTCATGCAGAGAATCACTTGAATAGCATGCTTTCACTTTCCCACTCATAAATGAAAGTTTTTCCCTCCTTGTTGAAAGGCACATAATTTTTATTTTTTTTTTCCAGGACACATCTTCATTGACTGTTGTTGTTGTACATCATTGTGGATATACTGCAACAGTGAGAGTTGTGGGTGACTTGAACGTAAACAAGCCTAAAGTTCATGATATTGAAATAGAAGATCAACCAGATGGAGGGGCTAATGCTCTTAACATTAACAGGTTTGGACAATAAGCATTTTTTTGCTAATGTTAATGTATGGATGATCTCAAAATGCCTGCAAACTTTTTTTACTTGCTAGTGGAATTTATGGCAATGCATTGCCATTTGGTTTCTTCCCTTCTTTTCTTCTTTTGTAAATTGAAACTTAGGACAATAACTTTCGGGTTAATTTGTACTAAACGATTTGATGATATTTACAGCTTGAGGCTACCGCTTCACAAATCTGTAGATGAACCCCCAGAAGGAACTTTATCATCTCTGTCAAATTCGGATGACTTAGATGGATATCTTGTCCGGAAGGTGGTTCGAGAATGCTTTGAGAAGTTGAAGGAGGAACAAGGTTTTTCAGAAAGGTCTATCCGATGGGAACTTGGTTCCTGTTGGATGCAACATCTGCAAAAACAAGAAAACCCAACAGATGATAGTTCCAAAACATAGACAATGGCAACGATGCTGAGCAAGCAGTTAAAGGTCTTGGAAAGCAGTTTAAATTTTTAAAGAAGAGGGAAAAGAAACCAAGCAATCTAGATGATACAGATTCGAGTGAACAAAATGATTCTAGACCTGGAAACGTGAATGGGGGAACTGATAAACTTGAGCCATGCTATGATGAGTTAAGTAGCTCATCTGAGTTGGAGAAAGTACTTTCTAAAGATGCATTTTTACGTCTCAAAGAATCTGGCACTGATCTTCATTTAAAGGTTTGTAGGAAACTTTGAAGATTGTGGTGCTTCCAGTTGGTTTATTTTTGTATTGCTACTTGTTTTTGTTTTGTTTACTTTATTTTTGTAATCCGTGAATTATTAAGTATATCTGTTACATCTCTTGTGATTACTATCATTTTCTGATGTTTTATAATTTTGTTGGTAGTTTATTTATTCTATATATGCAAACCATTTTAATTTGTTTATTCTTGCAACAGTCGGTGGATGAGCTTATCAACATGGCACACAAGTTTTATGATGAAATTGCCTTGCCAAAGCTGGTAACATTACTTTTTTCCATGGATTCTGCGTCTTCTGATATAACTTGAAGGTCGTTGGCACGGCGTCAGAACTAAATTTATTACTTTTTTAGGTTACAGACTTTGGATCACTTGAACTTTCTCCTGTTGATGGTCGTACGCTAACTGATTTTATGCATTTAAGGGGATTACAGATGCGATCTTTGGGTGAAGTGGTGAGAATACTTTTTTCTCTCTACTTGCTTTCTCTAGAAACATCTTTCCTATTGCAGATGATCCTATTTAAGTCCAGTAATGTTCCTTCAGCAGCTCTCTGAATACATGTTAACATTTCCCAACCATTACGTTACCATTTAAACTAATTTTGATAATATATTTTGTATTTCTTGGATCTGATTTCTTGTCTGAATCAGGTTAAACTTGCAGAGAATCTTACACACATACAATCCCTTTGTATTCATGAGATGATTACTCGAGCATTTAAGCATCTACTTAAAGCCATAATTGCCTATGTTGGCAATGTAGCAGACTTATCTGCTGTCATTGCATCAACTCTGAATTTCTTACTTGGAGGGTCTCAAACGGAAGATATTGACAAAACTTTGGAGGATGACCACCGTCTCAGGTTTCAGTGGTTACGTATGTTTTTGTCCAAAAGATTTGGATGGACATTAAACAATGAGCTTCAACATTTGAGGAAGTTGTCAATTCTCAGAGGGCTCTCCCACAAGGTATAAACACAATTTGACTTTAGTTCTATTATTTTTACACTTGGCATTCATTGATTGCAATGTTATTGTTGCTGCAGGTTGGACTGGAACTGTTACCAAGAGATTATGACATGGATTCTTCCAAGCCCTTTCGGAAATATGATATTATTAGCCTGGTTCCTGTTTGCAAGGTTGGATTCAGTCTATTTGTCAGCCTCCAAGGCCCCTAGCCCCTTTTATGTATAATTCAATAACTAGCATCTTCAACCATTTAAAGCAAAATCATATGTTTTTCAACAGCATGTAGGGTGCTCCTCAGTTGATGGACGCAATTTATTGGAATCTTCTAAAATTTCTCTTGATAAAGGAAAGCTTGAGGATGCTGTAGATTATGGAACAAAGGTACCAGTTACTTTGTCCAGTCTCTGCATGAAGCATCATTCTATGATTAATTTCAAGCATGGCATAGTATTTGATCTTACTATTATATTGCAGGCATTAGCAAAGATGATGACTGTTTGTGGGCCTTATCATCGAACTACTGCAAGTGCATACAGTCTTCTAGCTGTAGTCTCTACCACACTGGAGACTTCAACCAGGTGAAGAATCTTTCAGACTTGTGCCTAAGTTATTGTAGAAATTTGCGATAACTGTGGCTAATTTTTCCTGATACTTGGTTTAAGCATAGCCATATTAAAACTACTTTCTTTTGGGCCTGTGTCATCTTAACGTACTGGATGGTTGAATGTCCTGTATGCATATTAAACTTTTTGATTTTACTTTCTTTATTTAGGCCACCATATATCAGCAAAAGGCGTTGGATATAAATGAGAGGGAGCTTGGGCTTGATCATCCTGACACAATGAAAAGCTATGGGGATCTTTCTGTCTTCTATTATCGTTTGCAGCATATTGAGCTGGCTCTGAAGTAAGTAAACATACTTTTTTTTTTATCCGGTAAAGAAGTAAACAAACTTTGTGTAATTGGTATAGTTGCTTATGCTGTCAATTTCTGTCGATTATTTAAAATATTCTATTTTCACAATATTCTCTTTGCCTCGCTCAATGTAATCTATATTCCATTATTCGTGGACAGGTATGTCAACCGTGCTCTATTCCTTCTTCATTTTACATGTGGGCTGTCCCATCCAAACACAGCTGCAACATATATAAATGTGGCTATGATGGAAGAGGGCTTGGGAAACGTTCATGTGGCACTCAGATACTTGCATGAAGCTCTTAAATGCAACAAAAGATTGTTAGGAGCTGATCATATACAGGTATCTCTCTCTCTCTTTCTCTTCATCCGCAACCCCTCTGCTGGAACATATAATTCAGGAGCTGACCATGTACACATTAATTCATTCTTTAGACTGCTGCTAGCTATCATGCTATAGCTATAGCCCTTTCATTAATGGAAGCATATTCTCTGAGTGTTCAACATGAGCAAACTACGCTTAAGATACTTCAAGCAAAGCTTAAATCTGAAGATCTTCGTATACAGGTCATTACTTCTCTTATGGTTTTCTTGATATTTGAGTTGATCGATGATAGTCTTTTCCTTTTTTCAAAAAAAAGCTTTTTCCCCAATGTAGGATGCTGCTGCATGGCTTGAATATTTTGAATCAAAAGCCATAGAGCAGCAAGAAGCAGCTAAAAATGGAACTCCAAAGCCAGATGCATCCATTGCTAGTAAAGGTCACCTTAGGTACTGACATGGTATCCCCGTATTACTGTGTTTCAAATTGCTTATATTTAAGGGTACAGAAATGTTTGACATTTTTTCATGCAGTGTGTCAGATCTCCTGGATTTTATAAGTCCTGATCAAGACTCAAAAGGAAATGATGCTCAGAGGAAACAGCGACGTGCAAAGGTGGGAAGATATTTCATAGCTGTTTTTAATTTTAAATACAACCAAACACATGCCCTTTTCCCTTTTTGTGGGCATCTTTGTTTATTTCAGCACTGATCTGATATAATTTAAACGGTGTTCTCATGATATGCTTGGGTAACCATGCTTTCTTGCTTAATAAATACCTCATGTTCTTGCTGCATTAAAGAGAAACAATAAAGACTATGTTCCAACGAAAATTTTTATCTTTGTTGAAGTCAATTTTGAATGGCATTCAACCTAATATAGTTTGAAGTGCTTGATAAGTTTCAAATCAGATGCATTTATGAAAACTTTTCATGACATGTAACCTTATTATTTGGTATGTGTGATTTTACAGACACTCCCAATAAGTGATACTCGTCAAGATCATGATTATGAACTAGCTGATGAGGGCATTCTTTTTGATGACTCAAAAGATGCTACAAGTATGGTACAAGGTAACACAGAAGAAACAAATGGAACAGTTGATTCCAAAGAACTAAAAGAAAATAGTGGTTTTTACAAGCCAGTGACAAGTGAACTTGTTGAGGAGATAGCATCTGATGAAGGTTGGCAAGAAGCCAACTCAAAAGGGCGGTCAGGAAATCCTGCTAACCGCAAGTTTGGACGCAGAAGAAGACCTCTTTTATCAAAGCTCAGCATTAATGGGTCTGATAGTTCCAATTTTCGAGAAGGCAGTCACAGGAATGACCTTGCTTCACCACCACAAAAGGGAGCTTCAAAAGTAATTTCAGCTATGTTATCTCCGTCGAGACAATCAAAAGTTCGAAACCTTAACACGAATGAGGATTCTGTCACGAAAGCTTCTGCGTCCAAAATTTCTTCTACTCCACCATCTTTAAGTTCTTTGGCTTCCAAGTCTATATCTTACAAAGAAGTGGCTCTGGCACCACCAGGTACAGTTTTAAAGCCATTGTTGGAGAAAGCTGAGATGGACAATGTAAAGACTGAAAATGATATGTCCAGCAGTTCAACTGTGATATCATTAAATGAAGGTACTTGCCAAAGTTCCATTGTTGACACAGTTCCGGGGCACGATGAAACTGAGGGAACTCAAGAAATTGAACCTGAACAAGAAACTTGTTCCTCAGAACCTGAGAAGGTTTCTCTTGCTCCTGATCAGGTAAAACCTGCAGAAACAAATGGAAGTAAGCTTTCAGCTTCAGCCAAACCATTCTCTCCAGGAACATTGTCCATGGCTCACAATCAATTAAGTTCAGTTTCCATGACAAGCATATATGATGCCAATATCAGTCAAGGCATGCTTGTGGAGCCTGTGCTTCCTCCGGCTGCTGCAAGGGTCCCATGTGGGCCGAGATCACCTCTATATTATAGAACCAACCACACGTTCCGCATGAAACAGGGTTTCACAAAGTCCCTTACCGCTAGAAGTGCTCCTAGAATCATGAATCCTCATGCACCTGAGTTTGTTCCCAGAAGTGCTTCTCAAGTAGAAGCCAGTGATGTTTCTGAAAAAGATAAGCCAGGTGGAGAATTTGTTGAGGTCAAAGAATGTGCTCCAAAAAACAGCATCTCTGAATCGGAGAAGTCAGAGATAGCAAGGCAGATATTGCTCAGTTTTCTTGTGAAGTCCGTTCGGCAAAATATCGATTCAGTCGATGAATCTAAAGTTAGTGAAGGAAAGCATGACAGCTCAGAAAACTCTGCAGATGCAATAGCCAAAGACAGTGCTATCATTAAAATTATGTATGGGAATGAAGAGAATGATAAGATGGATCCTAATTCAAGCGATGTTGAAGATCAAGAAAACTTGGATGTAAGCGGGAAAATGAATGGAGATGGGGAAGGTTTTATAGTTGTCAGAAAGAGGAGAAAAAACAGGCAGAAGATCACAAATGGAGTATCTGGATTGCACAACCAGCAGTCCTTATGTGCTTCAGTTCGTTGAATTGAGATATGAAATGAATCACCAATGCTCCAATATTTTGTCTGACCAAAGATCTTGACATCCTATTTTTAACAATATATAAACCATGGCATGGAATTTTGGTCATTATATCTGTTTGTTCATATCAGAAGTACACTGGCTTTGTTTCTTCTTCATATAGTAATAAGAGGCTAGTTGGCAAGTTCATTTTAGTAATATTAATCTTTTTTTCTTTTGGGGCATTGATTGTTTATCAATGGTCTTGTGGGGTTGAACAGTAACTGCTTGCAATTCCTTCTTGCCAGCTCAATAAAAAATAACAACAACAATCCTTTTTTTTTCCTTTTTGTGCTTTTGGTCAAACAATCTTTTTTTGGTTGATTTTTGTGTGATGTTTTTCTTTTTACCTGGGCCTCTTTATTTTTTAAGTAGGCAAAGCCTAGCCTGTGTCTTGCTGGGCTTTGGTAAATCCAATCACGCATGAGCTTGTGCCATAGGAGGGACCCAAACAATTACAGTAGAAATCATCCTGAGTTTTGTGAACTATATTGCTCAAGGGTATTAGGTCCTTTGATGGATTCCGATGCCTGATGGATCCATGTGACTAATAAACCATCCACCATTTCAATTCCAAAACAAAAAACATCAACAATAGTGAACCATATTTTGGATATTATGATAGTTAACCAATCAGTGATGTCATGTACATTGTTATATTTGCACCCAAAGTAAAGGAATAAAAGAGAAACTCTAATACAACAATGTTGATTTCAGTTGCTCTTTCTGGATTAGACAGTATGTGAATAGCACACTGGGGCAGTATTCCACTTTAATTATGGAATTTGCCTCCTCAAAAAGTGAAGGATAGCATTGATTTTCTTACAATTGAAATTCTGAAATTATATACTTTGCTCTCTAAATTTCACATCACATTTTAATTATGAAGATATTTAAACAGCTTGCCAAATAAAGTTGAGGTACATCACATCCAAGTGGGTTATAACCACTGCATCGTGAGAATAGCTTGAAGGAGAAAACACACAGCAATCATTATATGATTATCATGGTGCATCATACCAGTTTGTGACTTTTAGATGGTGGGGTTCCCTTGAACAATGTTTGTCAAAATAGAGAGGAACTAAAAGGACCAAAGTTATTGGATTGATGAACATCTTAATATTTTATATTAGATATTATGCACTTTTCTTTGCTGGATACTAGAAGACGCGCCTATTTAATTGTTCAATCACTAACAAAGCCACCAAATTCGCCCAATATTATTGTTAATCGATGTGTACAACTTTTAAACAGAATCTGATTAGAATCTGCTCTCGTGATCATTATTTAGTAAGGATTTTATTGTCATGCATACCAGTGTAAAACTTTTTTTACATAGTTATCCTAACATATATTAATACATAAACCATGATAGTTAACTTTTACATTCATTACTTGAAAAGTCATTCAAATGAAATATTTAATTGAATGACGATGTAAAATAGTTTTCAACTATTAATGCATCAAAATTAAATTCATTTAGTAATGTATATGTGTTGTCCAATTAGTGACAAGAAAACGTAAAATTTGTAATAAAAGAAATATCATAAATTATAAGCACCAACTAAGGTTTGATCTAGTGGTAAGGAGCTAGTCTTCCACAACTTAGCGAACCACGATTCGTGAAAATTTGAAAAAAAAAAAAATCATAAACAGTATGCTACATGGTTTTAAGTTTAACAAAGGTCTTTGATTTACTCATCTCAGATAATTTCAACCCATTGCCAACTGGGAAATGGAATATTCTGCATAGTATTGGGAAAAAGATTAAAACAAAAAATTGCAATTTACCATTCTCACTTGTTGTAGCAAAAGAATATTATTGAACTTTAAAGAAAGCTTAGTTGGTTTACCTCAAATTTAGCAACAATATCACCATTTTTATTTAAATTCAAAAAATTACACCCTCTCCATTTACTTTGAGGGAAATGCACACCAAAAATGAAATTCATACTTCTAATTATGAAGAAACAACTCATATTGCATTTGGTTTCATAAAATAGTTTTTAATTTTTATTTTTTATTTTTTCAATTTTTAGAATTTTATGAAATAAATAATAAAACCTGAAAATTAAAATTAAAAACTCAATTTGATAGTTTTCACTATTTTTCCTACATAAAAAAAAAAAACCAAACAGAAATCAGAAAATAAAAATGAAAAATTATTTTCTAAAACCAAACACATGCTTAACAATTGAAGTACCATGAGAGAAGAAACTTGTGATGTAAGGTAAATACTAGCACTAGGGTTGTATGCATGCATCTATGTATGCAATTGTTTCTCTGATTTGATCACTAGTAGGACCCTAAATTATGAAATGCTACCCAAAGTATCATAGAATGAATATGGTTCAAGAATTGTTTTCTTTGTTAGAGTTTGATACTATATCACAATCCAAGTGAAGTTAAAGTTCAATTATGTACTAATGTGTTTATCTCATTTTCAGTTCAGCACGTCCAAATCGTGATAACATAACAAAGATCACAACTTATATGCATTACCTTTCTCGCCGAAATGGATAAAAGCAGTAGGTGACCTGAAATTGTGTGCTATAATCACAAATTTAGAGGAAGCAAGTATGTCCCTTTCAAACAACTGTACTATATGAGCTTCGAACCAAAAAAGAAACAATTATATGAAATTTTCGTTTTTTCTCCTTCCTTTTATGTTTAGAATACAAGGTAATATTTTCATGAGTTTGGTATTATTTAAGCATGCTATAAAACTAAGGATTTTTTACACATTTAAAATATAAAAAACTCATTATTTATGAATATAAAATGATAATAACATTATTTTTCAGGATTTACGTCATTTTGATTTTATTACTAGTTTCATTGCAAATCAATCGTTGGAACTTCCAGCTATTTTAAGTAATAAAACTAAAACGACGCAAATTCGTGTAACTGATGTTATCACCATTTTAGTTCTATAATTTTTTTTTCTATTTTAGAAGGGTTAAAAATCCATAAAACTAATCCTCATTTAACTGCAGAAAAATTAAGAGTTATGCAATTTCTCTAAAAAATTCTCTCTTCCAATTTAAACTCGTGCTTATTTAAGAGGTCAAGGTTAACCTTAATCAATTGTACGCACAATTATTTTTTCATTTTTTTTTTAATACATGAAGGTCAATCAATAGTTTCATCATCTTTCATAAGAGTTTTTTTTCTTTTGATGTCCACCTTCGTTGTATGTTATTATGTGTTTCTTGCCTTGTCTACCGGATGACGTAATTGTTTTAATTATGGTTATGATTTTGTGATATAATAATTTTTTTACTAAATATAATTAAGTTGTCATATTTAAATTTAAATAACTCATCTGTAACCAAGCAAAGAAACTCCACCAAGGGAGAGCCAGATACTTATGATTATTTGTATATCATAGTGAATACACAAAAGTTGTGATGTATCTCAAACAAATAACGCTATTTCCCATTATTTTATAAAAAATAAAATGATGTATATGTTGACTTTTTATTTTCTTAAATAAATTAACGTAGAATACAGATATATTACCCAATGAACTACTAATAGATATACAGATATATATAAGAACATAAAAGTAAAATGTATCTAAGTAACTAAACCATAGTGTGTTACATTTTCAACGGTCAATTATTTTCTATAATTAAGATAACGTTTCAAGCTCCCCAATGGGACGAGCAAAACAAAGGAAGCCTAAAAAGGCCAAAAAAAATAAAAATCACCTGCTACTCAACCACACAAAGTAAAACACCAAAGTCAAACACTCTCAAACCATGTTACACCCAGGTACATGAGATCAAACCCAGATAAATGCACAAGGCTAAAATGCAACTACACCATATCAAAATTAAATAGATTCCTTATTTTTGGCTTTTCTTTTGTCTCTTCTTCTCAGTGAATCACACTGATTAACTGTATCACTTTTTTATGTTCTCAAATCTCGAACTCACGCCTCAACCAGTAAGGGTGGGTTTGGTTATGCTTTTTGAAGGAGTGTTTTGACTTATGAAAAATATAAGTCTTTTTTTTTTTTTTGGTAAACTGAAAAATTAAGATACTTTTACTCCTTAGAGATTAATTACTGTGATTTTTTTGAGTGCAACAATAATACAAAACCCACCCTAAATCATCATCTTGTTCTTAGCCCAAGACTTTACCAAGCTCCGATTATTCTTTGACTAAGAAAAAATATATCGAAAAACATTTTTAGCAGTCATGTAATGTGGTAATAATATATTGCTGAATCCAAAATTTCAAAATAAAAAAATTAAATTTTTTTTTGAAAAATTTGATTTCTTAAACTTCAGTTAAGCATTCAAACAAATACCCGTTGGGAGTGGAAGAGAAGAGTTTATAATTATGAAGTATTTAATTCTTATTTCAAATTTTTCTAGTATGCGCGTTCTCATGTCTCCTTTTGAATTTCAATTTCAAAGGTTGCCGTAATTAATAAATAATAACTTCTTGTCTTCAATTTATTTAGTTGCGAAGGACAGAAAAAATTTATAGTGTGGTTTACACCACACTGACTCATTGAGTGAAAGAGTGATCAATGCTCACCTTCGCCTACACTATACGCAAATGTTTCTCACCATATATGAATATAGTATTTGACTAAGGACAATAAGTTTTTTAAAAAAGTAGCTAACATCTTTGGAGAAATTGATTTCGCCAATGTTGTTAATTTGTCTTTACATCCCGAGTCTCACGAAAAAATTCCACATAATGAGTTGCGGGATTCACGTTAGAACCCATCTTCTTAACTAATAGTAAATTAGTTTAATTTTTATATGCTGATATTATAAAATATTTTTGCATTATCATCCAATTAAATTATTTTATTTACATAACTTTTTAAATAGTAGATGTGAAACTTATTCATTTTTTCTGATATGATAATACATTATTGAATGAAGTTAAATATCTTTTATACTTCTGCATAGAAATTAAACTCATATTAAAATCATTATGGATTTATCTAATGAGTATCCTAAAGATACTACTTAAGAAATCAAAAATAAAAATTTGTGTGTTGAAAAAATAAGTTTTGATGTTTTTTGTATATGAAACCCATTCAAAAGCTGTAAAACTTTTTTTTGACTCCTAATTAGTGCCCCAGAAAAACATCTTCGCATCATGGCATTCCCATTCACACTAGATTCTTTGTAATACGGATAAGCATCTTTAAGTGGATAACAACTTGTATAAAGATTCAATAGAAATAAGTAACCATAAATGGTATGCAGTGATAGATAGAGTGAGGACATAAGAATTAAGCACACCCATTTTTCTTTGTATTCTTGTATAAGGAACCAAAAGTTGGTGGGGAAATGATTGTGAAACGGACCTTGGTAATGATTGTGTAGTCTAACTAAACGAGAGACCTTATATCTTGTTGCAGTAAAACTAAAAGTACTTTAGCGTTGTATATCCATTTATATGTGAAAATGAAATGATAAGAACATTTTTTAGTTTTGCAATTGCTATAAGATCGAAACAAATTACCTTACGTAAGTGAATTTTATAACAAGAATAAATGGGGCGCAAATATTAGATAGTGAAGCATCCATCCATGGGAAACACTGTTTCAGATCTATAAAAGATAGTAAGATGTAAAATTTAGATAGTAGTTGACAAATTTAGTAATGCAAAAATTAAGAAGCAAATACACTAATATGCAAAAGAGGGGAAAAATACTTAAGGGAGGTCTGGTTTACAGAATGATTGTTCATGGACAACATAGATTGGTGGGAATGTTGTTGTGGGCGATGAAGGGCCAGGGTTTCAGCAGGTTGTGTTCATATTGATGCAAGAGTGGCATTTAACAAGAATTAAATTAAAAAATATTAATAAGAACATAAGAGTCATCATTTCATATTTTTTTAATCTTTTAAAAATTAATTTTGCTGTTATTATAAATATATATACTATTATTCATATGGGGGTTAATCACTTCTTTTAAATGCATTTTAACCCTTCATAATTTTTCAAAATATGTATCGTAATACTTTGAACTTATCAAACAATGCAAAACATCTATTCTATTAAGTTGACATCCATTTCTATCATCTATTTTGTACAACCCAACACTTTGAATAATTCTTTTGTATGCATTTAACTCCTTAAAATTTTTATTTTGTATAACCTAATACCTTATTTATCTTAAAGGAAATGGATGTCAACTTAACAGAAAGGATAATTTGCATTGTTTGGTAATTTCAAATGTCATAATGCACATTTTAAAAGTTGAAAATAAATTACACGTGACTTAAAATTTAAAGTTTAAAAAACCATTTAAATAACAAAGGAAGTCATGTGCAATTTTAAAACAAAGGAGGGAAAATTATTTAATATCCAAATTAAATTTTTTAAAATTTTTTAAAATTTTAAATATATTAATAGTATAAATTATTAAGTACACGGTTATCAAATCACATGATATCACCTTAAAAGTCTCTAGCAAAATAACATATATATATATATATATATATATTAGTTGCGTTCTCGGGTTCTAAGTTTCATCTATTTATTGGCATATCTCTTAAAACTTGCAGCGTCGAATTGATCTTTCCCTGGCATTTACGTTAAAAAAGCTCAAAATGAAAATCCACTGATCTCAAATGAAAGGCTCCAAAGTATCCAAATTACTTAACGTAGAAACAAACAGTCACGCTACAGCTACACACGTACACAAAATGCCTCTACAACATGGACAGACAACTCTATTAAATAAAATTATATATATATATATATAGACACTACTGATAAGCAGAAATGAATCCTGCTATGCTTTTTATCCGTAAGATTATGTTATATTGAGAGAAAAAGAAACGCAAGCATTTTAAAAAAAAAAAATACAAACACTTTAAATTCAATGGGTCCTATTGAACCTATGAAGTTAATTTAATTATTTATATTATTGTTCCAATAAAAATAATTATTGTATAAAATAAAGTAATATAATAATTATTTATTCATAAAAAAATTATTTATATGTCATATCATTCGTGCAAGTCAAACTAAAACAAAAGTTACCGACTCCTAATTATTTAAAACGTCGAGTTTGAATTTTATGAGGTAAAAAAAGAAATAATAGTAGGACAAGTGGATAACTTTTATTCATAATTACTTAATTGACTCGACAATTTGTCGGACTGCAAATGCCGTGGATTATAGAGAAAAAAAAAATGGACAAAAAATTTTCATCTTCCTGAATAAGATACAGTACAACTATTCTCTTAACAAGTTCACTAGTTGTGTCGTAAAAACTACCGTAGGAACAAAAAGATGAAATATCAAATCCCACAACTAAACAATAATAATAATAAGAACAGTTGAATTAATACTCAAACAAGTAAAAGAAAAAGAAAAATAATAAAGTTCACAACAAATACCAATACACCGGGTTAGAAAGGAAGAAATTTCTTAATGCAACTGGAGCTTGGGGTGCATAATCAAGGAGGTTGGAATAAACCAGAAAGTGATGAACCTCTCACTTCCCTCCTCACTTGGTAACTTATATATCCAACAATAAGATAACACCTAATGTTGGTTAAGAAGGAAAATAGAAAAAATTTTCATGGATAAATATTATCCAAAAAAATTTACCATCATTTTTACTCTCTAACCAAACATAGAATATCACTGGAGCATCGCAGCATGAGCAGTATGTATATCATGAATCACACCTCTACACAGCGAATCTCATCTCGCTAAGAACAAGAATTTCTATTGCATTAATAGTTATTAAGGCTGTTCTGAGGATCGAGAACTGGGAGAATGCAAAGGGAAGAGTGGCAACAGCTCAGGAGGCTCAGAACCTCTGGGTGTAGCCAAAGGGCTAATAATAGGTCTCAGATAGAACCCTTTCTCCGCTATCACCCTCTCCTCTTCCTCCTCGTGCGGCGACCTCGGGCTCCCTCGCGCCGCCGCAGCGTCGAGCGGAGACACCGGAGAAGAGGCAGCCACCACCACCATCTTCCGGACATAAGAAGAGGGAGAAGAAGAAGGCGAGACGACGTTCACGTTCATCATGTTCATGTTGAGCATCATGATGGTCTTGTCGGAGAGTGATGGTGATGATGATGATGACGACGATGCTATGGTGAGGTGTTCGAGCTTGTTCTTGCGGCGTTCGCGGAGCTTCAAGAGTGGTTTCTTCGCGGCGGTGGTGGTGGTGGTTGGGCGGGAAGGGTGGGTGAGGGGGAGTTTGTGGGTGGAGGGGTCGTCGGAGGCGCCGGTGAGTTTCTGGACGACGGCGCGGAAGTTGGAAGGGTCGGCTTGGACGAAGGTGGTGTTGGGTGTGGTTGTGGTTGTTGGGTGGTCGGGCATGTAGGTGGTGGTGGTGGAGTTTGAAGCCATTGGAAGAGAGAGATTTTGGTGAAGGGGCTTTAAGGTGGAAGAGATCAGGGAATGGAAGGAGTGTTTATATAGTCTCCAATCGGAAGAGGGAGAGGGAGAGAGGTGTGTGTCAGAGAGAGAGAGAAAGGAGTTTCTTTGAGGTTTCAAGTTTGGAGGAAGAGCGAGAGAGAGAGAGATTAGGGGTTGCGTTGCTTTGCTCTGCTTTATGGGGTGGCGTGTGGTGCAAGTGTCACATATACGGAGGAGTTGTGTTACCCATGGTGAATTCACACCATGTTATGCCAACTTATATGGACAATCCAATTCCAATTCAAATAGGATATATATTTTATTTAATAATAGGTAAAATATAAATTAATATGATATTTTATATATTATAGATTTAAGCTTTTTTTTTATATGAAAAGAGAGTAATAAGAAACTTGAAAGCATGAGATTTTTTGTTCGGTTTTAATATTTGTGTATATAAAAAAAAGGTTATTATTGGATGGGGTTTTTACTCAGGGTTATGACAGTATATATGCCAGATGACAAGATGTTGTGGGAACAAAAAAAAAAGCTCGCGTAAGAAGCAGCAGCAACTAATTATTCATACTTCATGATTCATGTATAGTTACATTACTTTTGTTTTGCATATACATTTTCATATTTGATTATATTCGTGGTAAAATTGATGGGCGATTGTTGTTGACGATCTCTATGTCCATATTATTTTTACATGATAAAATGTAACTGATACGATAGAAAAAAAGGGTAAAAGTTCAGAAACAAAATATTTACATTCACAATAATCTCTCTGCTTGATAATATAAGTACAAGCACAATTACCACTTTCACACTCTGAAAAATTTAAATTTTTTTTATATATCATAAATTATTTTGTGCATATTCATCGGCTTATTGTATTCCCACCACTATTTCAATTATGTTACATTTGTTCGATTGAGATTAATGTCAAAGTTGGATCTTTCTTTTGACTTATGTGAGATGCAAAATGAAATGAAATCATGAAAAAGGTAAATGTAAACTTTGGCTAATGTATATAATCAGTTAATTGCCGAGCTTTTTAGATAGCATCTGCCTTTGCCTCTTTGCTTTTTCATAAAAATGGGGAAACTTTCCCATGAGTGGAACTAAAGATCTTTCTTTTATCCTTGTAAGTAAAAATTCATTATCATGATGGTTAAGCTTTAATGTGAGTATTATTCAAGTTTACCGCAAAAAGTCACACGATAGCTTGTTATAAACAAATTCAAATAAATAGAGAGAGAAAGAAAACCGGATGAGATTATGGTCTAATCTCACAGCAAAGCACATGAAGGCAACTCCAAAGTAGCCACATATATATATATCGTATGGCTTCATTCATAATTTTATGAGCATATATACATGAAATGATTGCTAAAGATACACAAAAGACTTTATGAAAAATATCACTAATAATGCAATGATAACAAATACTCAAATAGCAACGACAAAAGTTTTTCTTTTTGTCACTTTTTTCTTTGCTTGATGACCTATGAGAAATTAATTGAAGAGTGAAATTAATTAGTGAGGATCAAACGGTGGTCCAGTTTGAATTTGAAAAAGGATCAATGAATGAGGCCAAGCTGGCATTGAAAGATGAGTCATGCGGTGTCAGCGGGGCATTGAAACAAGAAACAACTGTGAGAGAGAAAGAAAGACCATTTGCAGAGGCAGAGTCTGAGTTTGGTCAGAGTCTCAGAAAAACCCTTTGTGCCTTGTGATTCTGTCTTTCTATAATTTAAGAAATTGTTAGATCCCCGCCCCTTTACTAAAAAACATAAGTATTTTATATTTTTTTACTTCTTAATATATTAAGTTCGTAAGTTATTATTATTATTATTATTATTTTCATGATATTCTTAACATACTTTTTAAAAAAATTTCAAATTTGTCAATGTGATGTCTAGAGTGATAATGAATTTAAATTTGAGATTAATTTGATATAAATTTTTAATATAATAAATAATTAAATCAAATAATTTTATTGATTTTTTTTTCGCTTAATTAGAAGCATATCCAATGGGAATGGCGGTTAATCTTGAGCTGCCTTCTAATTCTATGCAATATCCTTTTCTTTTTCTTTCCTTAGTAGTTTTGCGTGAGGAATTGCACTTTGACATTAAGGACAAGAGTTGTCTGAGGCCTTGCTTTTTGGCTTGGTTCATTGTAGTTTGTTGTTGATTTACTCTTCCTTTCTTTAGTCTTCGATTGCTTAATTTGCTGGATGGTTTACTTTTTTTTAATTTCTTTTTTTTTTTGGTCATGTTTTAGTTCCTTGCCTTTACGCTAGTCTTCCCACTTTTTCTTATTGTTTTCTTATGTATTTATTTTTTACAAGTAAATGAACTAACAATAGTGTTTATGTATTTTAACAGCTATTTGTATGATCATTCAAATATTTGATGATGATAAGTTAAAGGCAAATTACACGGCCCTCTCAAATCTATTAATATTACACCTACAACTTCTTAGATTTCAATTTAACACCCAATCACCTTAATTTATTCAATTTCATTACAATAACTTTCCCTAATCTTAAATTCCAAATTCTAAAAGATTTTAAAAATACATATATTAAGTGCCTATTCTATCTCTACTAATTAGTTCTATTAGGGTACCCACATCATTCCAACACCCAAACCATCTGCATGATCCCCACTGCAAAACAACCCAGGAAGATGGAATTGGATACCACTCACACTACATTCTGCTACTACAATAAACCCGGATACCATTTAATTGAATTGATTTATATCGCTATTAAGAACAAATTTATTAGATATTTTACCCCTTAACCCATAATCCCAGTCACATTCATGTTGCATGTTGCTGCCTAATCAAATAAAATAATCATCCTAATGACCACCTATTTTTTGAAAAGCAAATTTAAATGAAGATGTTTACGAAGGCACCTTTTGGTCAAAACCACACTATAGTAGAACTAGAAGCCGTTTAAGCTTGGGCCCTCGCATAGTGAGGGTTTTTGTAAAAATAGAACAAAATGTGGCCAGTGTCATAGCCCCTTCTGTGCGGTTGTAGATATAGAGGTGGAAGATGATAAAAAGGAAGATATGAAAGCTACAGAAGTAGAGGCAGAAGATGATGGGGATGGGCAAACTTAGGATTTTAAAAATATGTTAAGAGAAGGGAGGTAAGTGTCAAATTGAAATCTAGGAGAGGATGGTATAGTATTGAGAGATCTCAAGGGAGATCCACGTAATTTCCGAGGGTTGCTAAGTATATGACACGAAATCTTCGTTCGGTACTAGATTGTCTTGTTGTTGACTTAATTTCTTCTCAATTGTTGTCATCGCTTCAAACATAGTCTTTTCATGCTCACCGAATTGTTCCATTCTAGAATACTATCTCGGACCACTAGTAGTATTGGTTTAAGCTGTTCTATCATAGCATAGCATCTACTATATGTGGAAGAAATTTGAAGTTGCTATGTGGTCAAGCTTCTCGATTATACATATTTTGGTATTCTCCTTGATGCGAATTCACAGGAAGTGGAAACTGCATACTTGTGACTGCCTGTTGTGCTCTTTTGCAGAGGAATCGATTGAGCACCTCTTTTATTCATGCTCAGTACTGTCTAACAAATGCTTAAAATTTTTTAACTCGTTTACATGTTTGCCACCTAAATAATCCTATTTGTTTTTATGATGATTGTTGTGATACCTTTTAGAGGATTTAATAGAAAGATTTAGTTGTCTCTTCTTTAAGTTTTTAGCCAGTCTATTTGGTGGGTGAGGAACAAGATTGTGGTTGAAGGTTTTAAGCTAGATTGAGTAATATTATTTTGATGAGATTGGGCTATTGGAGCAAAGACTGGTGCAATAAACTTCCATTTGAACCTACCTTAGCTTCTCTTCGTATTTATATTATTACCTTTAATTTGACATGTATGCATGCTAGTTTTTTCATGGTTCCCTCACAACTTCACAATATGTATACCATGGGATCATGAGTTGTGCATCATGGCATGAACTTTTCATGACACTGTCTGATTTGGAGATATGATGCTCTATGTGCAACTTTCTAGATGGTGTGGTTGTGGTTATGTGTTTGGAGTTGCATATCTATCAGGTTCCATGTATTTTGATGACAATATCAAACGAGTTATTTATGGTATCTATTCTTAGCTTGTTTTGGTCCTTTTGTTATGGACATTTCTTTTGGTTTCCTTTGGATCATGTTTTTTGCATTAGACTTTTCCTCACCAACACATTTGTTGGTTGGAGCTTTCTTTTTTGTTGGTAAAAAAAGAAACACAACGTAGATAGCGATATATGCGACCTCAAAGACACAGCATTACACTTAATTAGAATTGCACTTGTATTTTTTTGGCTGCTTCTGTCATGAACTGTGTATATAGCTGTGAATGATGAAGCATTCCAGTGAGAAAATTTACTACGCTATAAATTAGATGTTGACAAACATATAGAGAGGATGTAATCTACCAAAAAAATATAGAGAGGATGTACTCTATCTTTTGGGACTAAGAGTCCGATTTTTGTTTTTTTAGGTTTTTTTGGGGAAAAAAATATAAAAGATATTTTTGAGAATTGAGTTAAATGCAAGGTTATAAAAATCGGATCAGAGATTAACCAAATAAAGTCCTGGTTTAAAGGTTATTCAATTCAATTGAGTTTAATCATTTACTTTGATTTTTTTTAATAAAAAAAAGCAAAAACCCAATTCTTTTAACATGCTTCAACCAAATCTCCCTAAACACACACATATAACTTTAAGTAAATTTACACTCTGAATAACGTTTTATAAAATAATTTTTATTAATCTAATTGTTGAGTTACAATTACCTACTATAAAAAATATTTGTTTCATAAAAATTAAGTATCAATAACAAAGAAGTCACAAAGCTCTTATTCTTATTATTTTTAAGTATATACATTATATTGATTTTGATATATATATATATAAATTATCTCAAATAATTTTAAATTAACTTAAAATTTTATAGGTATAATTTGTATGGCGTGAACTTGGGAAAATTATGTGCATCTTTGGTCACAACCGGAGATAATTTGGGGATATTGGTCAACTAATAGAATAAGGGAATAAAAATTGAAAAACATGAATAAAAGGGTATAAGAAAGAATCGCGAAACTTTGACATTTTACCCATTTGGATCAACCTTCCATTTACACCAAGAAAAATGTAGTGTAGCAATTAGTAAGCGAGTTACATTTTAAAGAAACCTACAAGGTTCAAATTTTGAAAAAAATAGTTATTAGAAAAGTTTATTAATCATAAAGTCATAACAATAGCCAAGTGTATGAACACAGAGAAAAAAAAACGCATTTAGCTTAAAAAGAAAAATAATGGATTAGATAGCACAATTTTCTGCTAATTTTTTATTCAAAAGTAATAATGTGTACTGTGACAACACTTGTGATTGAACTCATGATCTTTTCCTTTTACTAGTAGTTTAATTAGAACCACACAATAGAGAAAGATACAAATGCTTCCCACAGCTTGATATTTCCCATGACAGGGACCCTAGGGCTATCCACCCTCTCCAATTATATATAGTTCCATAACCAGACTACATAGCCATTAATATATCAAAAATATATTATTAAGGGTATACTTTGTTGGGATAAAAATGAGGTGTAAAATTGGGTAACGGTATTAATATATTTGGTTACACATTTGCAACGCTTAAAATTAATTCTATGAACTCAAAATTGATTTTAGTCGCTTTGTATCTTGTTGGGTTTCAATTCTAATTAATGTTAACCTCAATTCTAGCCTTCCAAAATCAATTTCAATGGAAGTGATAAATTATCACTTATAGGCCATTTACTCTTTTAATCTTTGTCAAAATCACTTCTCATATGAGACTACTAAACATAAATTACTTTATCCCAAAATCAATTTTAAACAAATCTATTCTAACAAAATTAAGGGTGCATTTGTTTCAAATTTTGAAAAAAAAAATTTAAATTTTTTATGTCCTAAGTGTAAAATATTTTTATACTATCATCCAATTATCACATTAGGTTGATTTTTCAAGTAATGAATATGAGACTTAACTATCTTTATTGATATGGTAACACATGATTGAATGACAATGTAGGAAAAAATTTACATTGCAGATAGAAATTAAACTAAAAAAAATTATAAAACTTAAATTTTACATATAATTGAAAAAGTTGAAAAAATATTTTTTTAGAAGCTATTTTTTTTAGCTTCTTAAAAACAAACAAAAAATATTTTTTAAAAAATATTCTGATAGTTTTAAAAAATTATTTAAATATATAAAAAATGATTTTTTTGGAAAATAGTGATTTTAAACCTAAAAAAAACCGTATCCAAATGCATCCTAATTCCATTTAAGATCAATTTTATTACAAAAGTAGATCCAATTACACACGTAGCTTATTATTAACTTTCACCAGGCTAAAATGCTAATGTTATTTCCCAAATTCGAAAGTTAATTAATTAGGCTAAGCAAACTTGTATTGAGATGCCACTCCTAATAATAAAATATTAAAATCTAAGTAATAACTGATTAATCAAGTCATAACATATGTTAATTTTGCACTTTTTTTCCCATTTGTTTTTCATTGTAAAACTTATACTTACTTGTTTTAGGCTACCAATCTCCCCTCCCTAAAAAGAATCCTGTATCCGTTTCTATATATCTCTAATGTAACTTCATATAATTTGAACAATTTTTAGATACCATTGCACCGCCATCATGAGATTGAATAGAACTTCTCATCCAAACCCCATATATAAACCCCCAAACATACTTTTCACTTTCTAATATTTATAACTTCATATTCAGGAAAGGAAAAGGTGCCAAGAATAAATATAAGCTTCATTAGATTTAGGAATGCAATTGAGCAAACCAAACCAACGTGAGAATAAGCTGTCCTGTCTTTGTCTGAAAACTGCATGTAAAATTGTAAATAAACCAACCTACTATCTAAGTAGCTATGCACACACACATAATATATATATATATATATATATATATATATATATATACACACCGACCACGTGTACATTTCAATTCAGATAATGTGGTCTCTGGTTGTTCGGATTTCTGACCAGTGCCCCCCACTCTGTGAAATTTGCTTAAATTAAGTGCGCAACATATGTATACATTAATTGGTCATAAGCCAAGAAGTTTACAAAAATATATATATACTGTCTCCGTTATCTAATAAGTGTCTCTATAAAATTTTATTTTTTTATTATTATCTGTCCTTTTAAGAATTATAAATAATATTAATTATTTTTTTTTAATACCCTTATGAGAGAGAAAATTAGTGGATAGATTAAATATAAGAGAAAGTGTTAGAGTAGGTGATAAGGGTAATATTGTAAAATATACTTAAATTTACTCTAGTTTTAAGTTTATCAAATTATTTTCTTAATATATGTGCATAAGTAAAGATAGATATTTATTAAAGAACTGGAGATGAACAGAGGTGGAAGTGGTAATCTTTTTTAGAGTCAAAAAGGCTACTTATAGAAAACCATCGTTTTCAATTCCATTCAGAGTGTGAATGATGCCAAGGGAACATTCAATCATAAGAGCTGTATGTGGAGGACACTATGATTGCCAACGAAGACTAGGTGACTAGGGAATTTGTGGAGTGGTGTGTTTACTAACTTAATTAGAGACCCTAATTCAATTCAATATTTTAACAAGTTTAATTACATTTTCCCAAACAACCCACTACATTGAACTATTTAAGTGATTTTTTTTTCATGACGTGAATTAATATAAACAATTATAGCCAATCTGATGATGAACTTTCATACTTGTTTTCTATTAGAGACGTGCCTTTAGTGGATGGATTTTGCTCTGGGGACCACTGTTGTGCGTCTAGGACAAAACAAAAAATCATGGGTGTATTGGTTTTAGTGGACCTACAAGGAACGTACTATTCATATTTAAAAATGTGTTTAATTTTAAGAGTAAATTACACTCACCTTTGTTTATGAAAATATAACTCAACCCCTCTTTGTACACTAACACCCCTCTCCTTGTCAAATTTTAAGTATTTATATTAGGTTTCACTCTTCATTCAGAATCCTGATAATAAACTTAATAGAATGACATTTTGTGATATTAACTATTTTAATTAATAAAATTATAAAAATACCCTAAACTTAATAGAGTGGGTATATATATTTTTTATAATTTTATTAATTAGGAAGTTAATATCATAAAATGACATTTTATTAAGTTTATTAACAGTGCTTAAATGAAGAGTGAAATTAATATAAATATTTAAAATTTGACAAGCAGAAGTGTGAGGTAACAAAATTGTGAGTTGCATTTCCACAAACCTCAAGGAGGTGAGTGTAATTTGCCCTAATTTTAATGTACTTGTGTAAAAAAAAAATTATTTTATCATTTATTTTTTATAATTTTTCAAGTAATAGGTATGAAATTGAACTACTTTTATTGATATAACAATGCACTTAATAACCACTGCCAATGTATAGAAATTAAACTCTTTAAGAATAAGGTGACACAAAAGATGTGTTTTTATATGTACTCTTACGATCCATAATATAAGTTGATTTTGAATTTGTTGTCTAGTTCAAAATATAAATTGTTTACATATTTAAGAAAAAATATTAATTATTTTTTACATATTTTACCCTTATATTTATGATAAGTAAGAATAAATAGATGTGAATATAATTATTTAATAAAAAGATAATTTATAATAAAAAATAAAAGATATTTTCATCTTTTATTTTTTTAAAAGTAAATAAAATTCGATCATTATCTTATCCTCGAGCATAACCTTAAACTACTTATATATTATGGACCTGATGGACTATGGACTATTTAAATTTGCATATGGTTGATTATTAAATTCTCGATCGGGAGATGATTAAAAGCATCTTTTGTTAAGTTTGTCAAGGTAAAGTCATGAAGAACGGAACGATAACGTAAACCGATATAATCCCATACTTGGTGATTTATAATATATATATATATATATATATATAAAAAAATTTTTCTGGTGCTCAATATTGAAAAAAAAAAGTGCTTAGTATGTATTTGAAAAAATTGTGAGATTAAAATTATATCAATATCTGATTATAAATAATGTAATCACTTTTTATTTATAAAATTGATTATGTAAAAATTAAGTTATATGTTTGGTTACATTAACTTATTTTAAAATAGTGCGTTTCGTTTGGATTGTATAAACAAAACTACTTTTTAATTTGTATGATAAATTAGTAAAAATCATTTATATTAAATAATATATTTGATACCTGGGGTAAATTGGAAAAATTATCATAGTTATAAAATAATCAACTTCTTTTTTTAAAATAAAAAAATTCAAAAATCACTTACAATTATAATTTGTTTTCAGATTTTTTTTAATTATAATCCACAATTGAATTTTATCCAAACATAACTAATTTTTTATAAAGCAGTTTTACTTTGAAAAAAAAAAACCTATTTTGTGTGTTTCCAAACACACTCACTCTACTTCTCCTCCCATGCTCATAGATTTCCACCATTTTTTTTTCTTACTAGGATATATTTGATTTGAGGATAAAAATAGAGTAAAATTTTATATAAATAAACTTCATATATAATTTTATATATAAAATTTATACATAAAAAAAAATTTATCACATAATTACCCCCTCAACCAAAGATATCCTTAAAAAATCAATGTCGGGAGCAAATTTTAGAAGTGAGGTACAGCATAAACCAAATAGCCCCTTTTGTCTTTGGTTATAAATAGCCCAGTTTATATACCCAAAGAAAAAATAAAAGCCTAACCAAATACTAATGAGTAATGCTTCGCCAGAAATAATATAACTAAAAATTTCTACAGAATATATTATGTGGTCGAATAAATTATAGTGATATAATCCATCTATTCATTTAAAGATTATCAATCACACCACATCATTCTAACATCTTATGAAAAAAAAAATTGGATGTGTAATATTTTACAATACTAATAGCCCACAAAGGAATAGCAGTTAAGACCCACAAAAAAAAAAAAGGTTTCTATATTTATACTTTTTGGTCAGAGGTCAACAAGGAACGCAGTTTTGTTCGACCCTAGTACAGTGTATTCTTGCCAAACGACGGAAGGCCCAAAAAGAGTTGAGGAAACATTTTTGGTACATAAAAGGGGCAAAAGCTGACCAAACAAAAAAAATTGGACAAAGGTATTGCTGATTCCGTAAAGTCTCCATAGGCATGGTATTGGGAGAAGCTAAATATTTTGGGCCTATATTCAGACTCAAATGCTCTATTATTTCGGCTCAAAGAAAATCTGAAAGGAAAATGCATTTTTATGGTTTTATAAAATTTTAATTGGGCTTTCATATGTTTCAGATTTTTAAAATAAATCTTTACTTTCTTTCTTTCTTTTTTTTTTGTTGGTTTTGCAGTATCCTCTCGGCCAATAAATGAGAATAATCTTTCAAAATATGATCAAATAGCAGAATGAAAACTCCTCTCAACTGTTTCTTTTTCATCTACTTGCAATTGAAGAGAGATCGGTTAGTATGGGTGTAAAATTTACCATATTTACACATCAAATGATTTTTTATAAAATATAGTTTTTATCAATTCATCCATTAAATTATAACTACATGTTATATAGATTGTATGTGCAAAATTTTATAAATAAAAATATGGAAAAACATTAAACATGCACAATTGTTGGTAGTTGATTTAATGTGCGTTTGTTTTAGTTTTTTTTAAACATTATTATGAAACTTAAATTTTATATGTAATTAGAGAAGCTGAAAATTTTATTTTTATTAGAAACTACAATTTTTAATCCCTTCAAAAAGCTAAAAACTGGATTTTTTTTTTAGATTCTTATTATTTTTTAAAATTTATCCAAATATATAAAAAATAATTTTTTAAATAAAAAGTGATTTGGAGCTAAACAAAACCTCATCCAAATGCGTGCTATATTAATCAACAAACTTCAAAAGTTTATCTAATATTTTGATTGAAAATATTAAGTCATTGATTAAATAAATTCAATATCTTCAAATAGAGATAATACTTTTGTTAATATTTAATATAAAAAGATAAATATTTATAGAATTCATAATTATCCAAGAAGAAGAATTTCTTGTGATGATGCTTTCTTCTTTTTTTTTTTGCCTATCCATTGCCAATAGTAGTAACTTGGGAGGTCTTTTAAGAAGATAAATCTCTAGATATTCTTTTATACACATTGACTAGATGTTCAAAGAATATATCTAGTTATGATGATACTAATGAGATTATAAATTATGAAAATATTAGACAACCATAAACTTTGTCATGATCTTGTATCTACAATAATGTATCATAATTATTAACCTTTAGATGAATTAATGAGTCATATCATTTTATTTCATCTAAAAATTACTATGATTTTTATCAAAAATTCTATACATTTTTTTCTAGAGATATATCATTACTCTATAAATTATTATATTGCCTTTTTCATTTTCTTTTCATTAAAATTTTAAAAAAAATTTCTCTTATTTTTTTATTTTCATTTTCTCTTTCATTTGAAACATAACATCACATGCAAATGAAGCTTTATCACCTTTTTTTTTGGTGTTATTGGTAAGTGGCTTCTTCCTCCGCCTTCTTTTTATTTTTTTTAATTATCCCGAAAGAGATATGTCAAATAGGATAAAAATCCGTAGTCAATTACACATGGTGAGATAAGAATAGCCTAAAACTTAAAACTCCTTAATTGAAGAAATCATCCATGACCATGCAAATAAAGCTTAATACAATAACTCCATCCATACATTAATCATAAAATTAACATTCTTAATACACTAATACAATTTACAATTTTAGAAGCTTTTTTGATATGCAACTTTCTCTGCGTCAAGTCAGGTGTGTCGGTGTGTGTGCAGAGAAACGCCAACAACTCATACCATTAGATATCATACAGTGCCCCATGTGCTCCACTTTCTCTGAATTTGGTAGTTCCCTTTTGACTAAAAGCTCAAACTAATTCAATGACCGCATAACATTAGTTTTTTTTTTTCATAAAAAAGTATGTCATAATTTTAAAAATCAACTTCTATTTTACTTTGAGAAAATAATTACGTGACAGTATGTTATATCATGTAATAAGATATGTACCAAAAAAATATATCATGCAATAAGATTAATCCATTGTTAAGGGTTTGGTCTCATCTATAATTTTTTTCACCCATTTTTATTCTCATATAAAATACATCTTGAAAAGTTAATTTTAATATATGGATGGCTGTATGCTGTTACCCCTCAAATATTTTTATTTACATAATCTATTTTAATAATAAGTTGAAGAATTAATTATATTTATTAATATAATAATATGATTAACCGATAATATAATTTTTTTTAATACTTGTAGATTAAAATTAACTAAAGAATTCCAAAAATTGATTTGATGATAAATTGACATAGGATTTTTAAATGAGTGTCTTAAGAATGCTGGTTAATGATACCAAAATAAGCAAATTTCAAAAATTTTCCATGAATCTCATACTTTTAAAACATAAAAACTCATCTTTTCCATATAAAGTTTCTTTTATTATTATTATTAGAGTAAATAACTCATGTAGTTTCAAGAAAATTTTACAAAATCATTTAGTCCTTTAAAACTGAATTAAACTAGGGTCCCTCAAGATTTTGATATTAAGACACATTAGTTTTTGTATATATTTGATTCTTTAAAAAATAATGGAATTACACATTAATCCTTGAACATGATATTAAGTTATGCATATGTCATTTGAAATAAAAAAGTTTAAAATGACTCATTTTGGAGATTAAAATTCATAAAATGAGTCATTTAAATCTTTATTATAAGTCATAAAATGACTCTTTTATGCAATTTTAGATACCAAAATGAGTGTAATATGTTTCAAAATAGCATCATTTAGCTTGTATTTAATGTTTTAATGGTATATCATCATTGACCGTCACGCCTTGCGAGTCACTAATAAAAAACTAACAAATTGACTAATGTCTATCATTTCCAATCTTAATGAACTATAAATTTATTTTTTTTCTTCTTATAAAATCTAACATAAAAACCTTGAAGGACCAAATAAGTATTCACTTTTATTATTATTCCTCCAATAAATTCATCGATATATATTTTGCTCCCTCTTCTAATATGAAATTAGGTTTTAGCGCGAAGCCTTGTCTTGGAATTGGTCAATTGGATGATGGGACCACAATGTCTCACACCACTCAAGCACCCCATAAGAAATTTGTTCTTTTACATGCTCCCGTGGATGTTTTCAATGTCCATTAATTATTTAATAATTAAATAGTAACACTTCACTTACATTTGTGTTAGTATTAAATTAAAAATTTTATACTTAGATTTGTGTTAGTATTAAATTAAAGATTTAATTTGTTTACAACTATAATTTTATGCTGTTACTTAATTAAATATTTTTATTTGTATTATTTTTGAATAATGAGAGAGAAATATGACTATATTTATTAATATGATTAAATGATAGTTTGAAAATATATTATAATGACATTACATCAAATTAATGAAGTATGTCCAAATGCCAGAATGAGGATTGATAGGAAGATAAAGTTAGTGGCAGAGGCAAGGGGCTACTTGGTGCACCCTCCAAATTCTATATTTTTATTGCATAATTATATATATATTTATATTATATGACCCATTTAGAAAAGCTACTTATTGTATAATTATATGTATATTTATATTATATGACCCATTTAGAAAAGTTACTCACCTTTACACATACTATTTTTATTTCATAGTAATAGTTCTTTTAGATAAATTAGATTCATTGAAAAATTACATGGATGGAGTAATGTATATAACAAATAATAAAAGTATCTCAATACAGTTATATGGTATATAAGTATGAAATATATACATATTTTTAGAATATATTTTTCAGAATTTTTTTCTTATTAACTTTTTTTATTAAGCACAAAAGATGTCTAAAAATAAAACTATTGTCTTATTTGTTAATAGAAAAGAGAGGATAGATGATAAAATAAACTCTAATTTACCAACAATTGAGATAAAATACTATATTATGACTGATTTTATACCCAATAATTTATTTTATTTTATTTATATTAATTAATTTCACCTCCTCTCAAAATTCCTGACTCCACTCCAGATAAAATAATCAAATCCTACTTTCACTTTCACTTACTATAAAGTAAGAGTATATATTATTTTTCTAGGAGAATATCTCGATCCTATCACACTCTCTTCACGAAAAATTCAATTCAATTTGACTCATAATCATCTCTCATAGTCTCACCTTCACAACCGCGTCTGCGTTTATGGGAAATTTCCTTCTCCCTCCAGCTGTACCGTGTGAATGAAGGCTAACGGTGATGTGTTCAGTATTCCTCTATAAATGGAAGTAATCTCTGTCATGTTTTCATCATCCGATTAAGTGCAATTGAGCACATACTAGTGCTTTTCCTATTTTTAATGGTGTTTCTTGCTCTACATAAAAATGTGTATTCTTCTACTTTAAAAGGAGAGAGGGTTATAGTGCTGTATCTTGTATCCAGGGAAAAGCTATGATATTATCTTGGTAAAAAAAATTTCATTTAATTTAAATGTATCAATTAAATCTTTTTATTTACATGGACAGGTTATTGCCAAATTTCTCTGGATGATATTATAATATATAATTAAATAGTTATAAAAAAAATTTATAATATGAATGTATCAAAATTATTATTATTATTTTTTTCTCATAACCCTCTTTCTCAGCATCATGTTTTCACAAGTTAAATATTTTATAGGAAGTTCTAGTCTTCTAACTCTATTTTAGCTGCATGATAATATTTTGGTAGCGCTAGTAACAGCAAATATACTTGCAGTACATTGATACAACTAGATGGAGTGGCCCTTTTTTAGTTTAAGATGTCCCTTGTGGATTGTTGTTGTTGTCTTGTTGTTTGTTATGAATATGAAGGGATCAGAAAGCTGTTTGCAAGAAGAAAGGTTAGGCCTGTTAGAGCTCAAAGCCTTCTTAAATTCAAATAGCAGCAGTGATAAGCTTCCATCATGGGTTGATGACGGTGATGATGCTGATTGTTGTGCTTGGGAGCGTGTCAAGTGCAATCACACCACAAAACATGTCATGGATCTCTTGCTTGGAGATGATGCTATCTTTATAACTGATGTTTGGCTGATGAACTTTTCATATTTTGCTCCTTTCAAGCAATTAGTCCGTCTTGACTTATCAGCTGGCAATTTTCATGGTTGGGTTGACATTGAAGGTAAATCAATTGGAATTTTACTTTTGATGCACACTCCATCTAAAAGTTCTTAACATATTTATTCAATAATGTATTGTAATACGAGTAAAAGTGCTTGACCTTTATGTTCACCGTTTAAAACGTCAAACATATAGCAGCATGTAACTAGATATCAGAATTGATATTTATGGTTGTGAAACTCAAAGTTAACTCACTTGAAAAAACTTAATAGACTAACGTGAACTTCGATAAACTTAGATAAACTAGAGGTAAATTTGCGAGTTCATTATTTTAATTAGACTTACCAAACTTAAAGATATGATTTCTTAAGTTTTTAATTTCTAACGTTTTGAAGTTATGATGTGTCACATTATGGTGATTTTTTTATTTGCATTTCATATTTTATGACTAATATTTGCTTCATTATCAAACGCAAGTGAAGTTTTTAACAAATCTTTATTTCATCATTAATTTAAGTTATTATAATTACATGTTATAAATATTTTTTAATATTATTGTTTAGAATAAGTAAACTCTGAATCTGAGTTTATCTAGACTATTTTCATGATAAGTAAACTCTTGCAAGTTTGACAACCTCCATTATAACCAAGCTTTCAGTTTGCTGTCAACTATTGTGTATTGAAATTTGAACTGGCTCCATAATGGCAATAGCTAGTAAGTGTCACTGAAAACAAATATTGTCAGGACTATGTGGAATGAAGAATCTGCAGGAATTGGACCTCAGCAGAAATGTGTTCAGTGGAAATCTTCCTCAATGCCTTGGCCACTTGACAGGCCTCAGAGTACTTGATTTGTCATCAAATAACTTCAGTGGAAGTGTTCCTTCATTCATCAATAGTCTCAAGTCCCTTGAATACCTTTCTCTCTTTGACAATAACTTTGATGGATCTTTCTCATTCAGCTCTTTGATTAATCATTCTAAACTTGAGGTTTTCCTGTTGTCACCAACATCAAATAACTTGCATGTGGAAACTGAGAATCCATCATGGCTCCCCAAGTTTCAGTTGAGGGTTCTCCAACTTAGGAATTGCAACTTGAATTCAAAGAGAACTGGAACTATTCCCAGTTTTCTATTTTACCAGCATGAGCTAAGACTAATTGACCTTTCTCACAACAAGCTGGCAGGAGAATTCCCTCTTGGCTCTTACAAAATAACACAAAGTTGGAGACCTTCTATTTGATGAACAACTCTTTCACTGGAACTCTTGAGGTCCCCATCTTCAAGCATGCTTTGCTTGATTTGCAAATTTCAAATAACAACATTGGCGGTCAACTCCCTGACAACATAGGTGAGATATTTCCAACTCTCTTTTATGTGAACCTATCTAGGAATAGTTTTGAGGGCACCCTTCCATCTTCCATGAGTGAAATGCAGACAATAAGGACACTGGATTTATCCTATAACAACTTCTCTGACGAGCTTACTGGACACTTGTTCTCCAATTGGACCTCATTGATCCTATTGAGGCTATCCCACAACAGTTTCCATGGGCCTGTGATTCCAATGTTCTCAAACTTAACAAGATTGGGATGGTTGTATCTTGACCACAACTCCTTTAGTGGAGAAATTGAATATGGGGTATCAGACAAATCTTCTTTACATGCCTTAGACATATCAAACAACATGATATCTGGCAGGATTCCTAGATGGATCAGCAGCTCTGAATTTCTTAATGTCCTTTCACTGTCAAAAAACCAGTTGGAAGGTGGCATCCCTAATGAGCTTTGCAACCTATCCCTCATCACCTACTTAGATCTTTCTGAAAATAGTCTTTCAGGGCCTTTGCCTTCTTGCTTCAAATTCCCATCCATGAGTTTCTTGTATTTGCAAAAGAATTCTCTCCAAGGTTATATGCCGCATGCATTGTCTAATCTCACCGACCTTGTATCACTTGATCTAAGGGACAATAATTTTTTTGGGAACATTCCAAAGTGGATCAACATGCTTTCAGAGTTGAGGGTCCTTGTACTGGCAGGGAATAAACTAACAGGTACAATTCCAAATGAGATGTGCCAACTGAAACATGTCAAAATTATGGATCTTTCCCGTAATCAGCTTACTGGAGCAATACCTTCGTGCTTTAGCAATGTATCATTTCAAATGGTGGAACATCACAGTGTTAACTTGGGGTCACAAGGTGTGGAAAAGTTCCCGAATGATAAAGTTATGTATTATCTTAACACCTTAGAGTCCATATTTCTAGTGTATGAAACTTGGTTCATCCCTGGCAATACCTTCCACACTTTCTACAACTGCACTTTGAGCTTGAACCATCTTGGTGGTGACGAATACATGATATCTTATGAACAAGCAGAAGTGGAGTTCAGAGCAAAGAGTTATTACCACACATACAAGGGAAACATCCTGGACTTGATGACAGGATTGGATTTGTCAAGTAATGAATTGAGTGGTAACATAACACCAGAGATTGGGGAGCTAAGAGAGATTTTTGCCTTGAACCTTTCGCATAATCGATTATCAGGATATATACCCCAAAGCTTTTCCAACTTGACAAGCATCGAGAGTTTAGACCTTTCCTACAATAACTTAAGTGGTGCAATTCCCCTTAATCTAACTGAGTTGTACTCTTTAGCCATCTTTAATGTCTCATACAACAACTTGTCGGGGATGGTTCCTATCACAGGACAGTTTGCAAACTTTGATGAGAACAATTATAAGGGTAATTCATATCTTTGTGGAGTGACTCTCAATATAAGCTGCACTAGCACCAGCTCTTCACCACCGCCAACACATGCAAATGAGGCAGCAGAAGATCACACTGCAATTGATATGGGGTCCTTCTATTGGAGTTTTGTTGCATCATATGTCACTGTGGTCCTTGGTTTGGCAATAGTTCTTTGGGTCAATTCTCATTGGTGCATGGCCTGGTTTCATTTTGTTGATTTGTGTATATTTTCTTGCTTCTCAGGGTGTTTAAAGAATGCTTTTCACCAGTGATCCAGATACAGATAGGAAGAACCTTGCCCTGTACTGTACTGATATTTTAATATTTGATTGATGTGTGTTTTGATTTAGTTGCCTTTGTCAGTCTTTGATCCATCTTGGATGAATGAGAGAGAAAGGAGGAGAGGAAAACATCAAGGGTTGAGAATGGGTGTATATGTTTGTGATTATTTTGATTAATAATTTTTTTTTGTTTAAAAATTTATTTTTCATATATTTAGATAATTTTTAAAAAATAATAAAAATTAAAAAAATTAATTTTCAGTTTATTTTGTAAAAATTAAAATTAATAACTTTCAAAAAAAATTAATTTTTAACTTTTTCACTTATATATAAAATTTGCCAATATCATGGAGGAAGAATAGATTTCCTCCAGGATCATAAAAGAATTCTTCGTCCAAAAGTGGGGAACATAAGAGAAAAAGTAAAGAAAAATGGACAGACTTGCAAGAAGACATTCAAAGAGTCTACTTCCTTTTTTTCCTCACTTCCTCGGTCATCTTAAGACTGAATGCAGTAGCATTCTTCATCTGGTCCCCAGAATCGAAAACGGCACCTTCTTTTTAGTTTTATAAAATTAATTATGTAAAAATCATGTTATTTTTTGTTACATTAACTTATTTTAAAATAGTGCTTTGTTTGGATTGTATGGACAAAAACCACTTTTTGTATGATGAATTACTAAAAATGATTTATATTATATAATATATTCCGTCCTTAAGGTTAATTGGAAAAATTATCATAATTATAAAATAATCAAATTCTATTCATAATAAAAAAAATTAAAAATTATTTATAATTATAATTTGTTTCCAGCTTGTTTTTTTAATTGCAATCCACAATTGAATTTTATCCAAACATAACTAATTTTTTATAAAGCAGTTTTACTCTGAAAAAAAAAACACCTGTTTTGAGTACTCATACATTTTTTTTTATTTTTTCCTGGGTGTATTTGATTGGAGTGTAAAAATAAAGTGAAATTTTATATTAATGAGCTCTATTTATAATTTTACACTTGAAAATTATATAAAAAAATTTTTGTCACATTTTTACCCAGTCAACCAAAGATATCCTTGAAAAAGTGTTAGGAGAACATTTTAAAAGTAAGGTACAGCACAACCAAATAGCCCCTTTTGTTTTTGGTCATAAATAGCCTGATTTATATACGCAAAAATATAAAAGCATAACCAAATACTAATGAGTAATGCTACATAGCGAACATAATATAATTAAAATTTTACATAGAATACATGGTGATAGTTGAATAAAATATAATGATAGGATCACCTATTCATCCAGAGGTTATAATTATGTATTCATGGCATATTATTCTATTCCTATATTCGGTTCTCAGGAGTCAGGTCAAATACCTCCTATTTTACCATGACAGATTGGAGTCTCGTTGCTTCACTCTCATTCAAGTACTTCTTTTCATCTCCAAACACAAGGAAATGAAGGGCCAGGTAGACACAAAATGTCTAAATTATTTGGTAATTAACATTAACGTATATTTATAAAAGAGAAAAATAGGTATTAACTTCAAATTAGTCACCAAGGCTAACCGTTGTCACTAGAAAAAGTGAAAACGGTTTAACCAGAAGTGGAGAACTTAAAGGAAATGTAAAGAAAAAATGGACAGACTTGCAAGACATTCAGAGAGCAAGATCAGCTAAGTCAAAAGTTCTAGTAACAGCTTTGGCCCAAGAATCCACTTTCTTTTCCTTACTTCCTCATTCATTTTAGGGTGGAATGTAGTAGCATTCTTCATCTGGTCCCCAGAATCAAAAACAAAATCTTCTTTCCAAACTCCAGCAGCTAATCCAGCAGCAAAGGCTGCTCCACGTGCTGTCGTCTCTATGTCAGATGGTCTAATCACTGAAAGTGCCAACAAATCAGCCTGTAGAACATTATCAACATTGAATTCATCAGGTATGGGTGTTAGGAATAATACATGTGATTAATGTAATCAGTCATATGATAAGTATGATAGTGGGAATGATAGGAACATTGCATTGGAAATAGAATGAGTCATGGCATTGGAACAATTGGAGTTGTAGGAAATGGCTTTAATCTTTATTATTGTTAAAAGGTGACCTAGTGCATACGGCTTCCACCTGATAGAATCTGGGAGAGTAGGTATAAATAGTTTACGATACTATTCGCCAAGACTCACCCTCAATGTTTATTATTACTCTTGAAAATATAAATTGTACTTATTTCTTCTTATCTAAAAATATCAATATGCTAAATGCAATATCACTCAAGCATTGAACCTATTGAAGCAAAGCTATTCAGCTTAGATCCTCCTCCTCTTTCATTTTCCTACAAATTCAACAATGTGAAAAAGTAGGAGGACTACCCACCAAATCTGCCTGTAGAGCATTATTAACAAGCTATCTGTTCAAAGTAGAAGAAAGTGCAATTTGCTCAAACCTGAGTCTGCATCAACAAGTTGTTAACAGTTGCCCCACCATCCACTCTGAGCACAGGCTTATCTTTTTGGGATGCATCGTTCCCTGAATCTTTCTGCATTGAATCCAAGACATCTTTCACTTGAAAGCACATGCTCTCAAGCACAGCTCTAGCAACGTGAGCCTTGGTTGTGAACCTTGTTATTCCAATACAAACCCCACGAGCATCATCGCGCCACCATGGAGCAAACAATCCATTGAAAGCAGGAACAAAGTACACCCCACCACTGGATTCAACCTGTGATGCCATAGCCTCAATCTCTGAAGCACTAGAAATGATCCCAAGACTGTCTCTAAGCCACTGCACTGCAGCTCCAGCAATAGCAACTGACCCTTCCAGTGCATAATTGGTTGGAGATTTTGGGCCAAGCTTGTAGGAAATAGTAGTTAGAAGGCCATGCTTTGACTGAACTACCTTTTCACCAGTATTCAGCAGTATAAAAGCACCTGTGCCATAAGTGCTTTTAGCCTCCCCTTGGCGGCATGCTTGTCCTAGCATTGCTGCATGTTGATCCCCTAAACACCCCGAGATAGGGACGCCGCGATCGGCCATCCAGTAGCAACTTTTCCTATGATCTCTGAATTGCTAACAATTTTTGGCAAAATTTCAGCAGGAATTCCAAGGGCTTTCAAGGTGGATTCATCCCAGTCAAGGGTCTTTAGGTTCATCAGCATTGTGCGGGATGCATTGGAAACATCAGTGACATGCAATCCTCCTTTCACCCCACCAGTTAAATTCCATATCAACCAAGTGTCTATGGTTCCAAACAGTGCATCCTTTTTCTTTATGCCCTCCTTGACAGCATCCACATTCTCCATCAACCACAGAAGCTTCACAGCACTAAAATATGTGCTTATAGGCAAACCACAAGTCTCCACAAAGTGGCTTCTACCGCCAGATAACTCTTTTTCCAATCTCCTGTTCCAAACCAAAACAATCCAATGAAATCTGTTACATTCTTGACAATGACAACAAAATATAATGGCTTACAGACAATAAAGGAATGAAAGTGTGACCAACTTAAAACATAGAACATAAGCAATATAGATATACATCGGAATAGGTTAGGTCCATATAAAAGGTTAGAAACAATCAGAGTATCTAACAAACAGATGCCAATCACTCTGATTTACTTGAAATGAGATGACCTGCAAATCTTGTCAAGAGTGTCAAGATTTACAAATCATGAAATATTTCCTAGTCTTAACCACCAAACCATTTGCAAAAAATCGAATTCATAAACTAACAACTTTCTCAATGCAATTATACTCTACTTGCAATTTATTTTCAAAGTCTAATTATTGTATGAATATGAATACACAAAACTTATATCAACTCATATCTTCATTGAGACTAAATCAATGAATAATTTTACAAGCACAGCATCTAAAATGAAATTCCATCAAGGATTCACACAGCATATGATGTGAAACAGAAAAGGGACAAAACGGGGGACCTGCAGATAGAAGCAGTACGGACATCCATCCAAACAATGGCATGGTGAAGAGGGGCACCAGTGGATTTGCTCCAAACAAGAGTGGTCTCCCTCTGATTGGTGATGCCAATAGCCTTCAAACCCTTATCCACGTTGAACCCATCAGCGGTTGCCTTGTCCACTGCCTTAGTAATACACACCCTCACACTCTCCAATATCTCCATTGGATCATGCTCCACCCACCTACCAAAAACACAACAGATCAACACCAAATTCAAAACCCACAAAAATTTCCCAAAAAAGATTCAAACTTTGAATAAAAAACAAAGTAGGGGGGGTTGCAGCAGCCATGCATGTCTTTCAGGCATGCTTGGTAATCAATCAAATTAGAGAAACATCAGTTTTTTTTTTTTTGGCCCATCAAAAACTGTCTAAAAAACTTAGATTATTGAAAAAAATATTAATCCAAACACAAAATTAGATTAATTTTGATGATATAATAGCTTTCTATTTTGATTATAAGCTATTTTGAACTCAGAATAAGATAATCAATACAAACAAATATACTTACCCTGCTTCAGGGTAGAACTGAGTGAACTCAACTTGATGAGATCCAATTGGGTGAGCTGATTTGTCATAGATGATGAACCTGCTGCTACTTGTTCCTTGATCAATTGCTCCAACGAAAACATCTTCTTTTGACATGCTTCCCTTGTTGCTCTTCTTCTTGCTTGGACTAAGAAAACGATGACGTTATGTTGTGTGTTTTTTGGTTGTTAGGAAAATAGAGAGAGAGCTTATGATTGTGTACATGAATGAATTAAATATTTATATCTTAGCATTGACGGGGATACCGATGTTAGTCCTTGTTTTTAGCGAAATTGGATGATGATCAGTGATTTCAAAGACGAAGTTGATCTCAAGTAACTATATGCTTATGATTTCTCCATCAATCAAAATATTTTATTTAAATAACATTGTAAATAATGAGTCCAAAAGTCAATTATTATAACTTATATGATAATATATAATTAATAATTATGTAAAAAAATTTTATATTATCCGTTTATAACAATGAAATTCTATTATTAGTAGTAGATGGTTTTTTACATAGTTATATTGTTACATCAAGTTAACTTTTGCATCACTATTTGTAAAATTATTCAAATGAATTAGTCTAACAGAATATTATATTATCAGTGTATAAAAATTAAACTTTATTATTAATTATTAGAATTTAATTTCTATGTAGGTTTAACTTTGATGCACTTATATAATAATTTTTTATATTATCACCTAGTCATATATTATATATCAATAAAAATAATTAAGTTTCACACTCATAACTTGTAAAGTCATACAAATAAAACTATTTTTATACAATGCCAGTGTTTTTACACTACCTTTCATATCCATTATCTCAAAAATAAATCATTTTTACTTATATGATAACACCTAATTAGATATAAAATTTATCTAAGAATACTAATTAAAGAGTTAAAAATAAAAAATTTAATATTAAAAAGATAAGCTTTGATATTTTCAAAAGCAGGAGATTTATTATTATCTTTCACGCTATCCCCTATGATTTGGGAATTACACAAATGGAATGTTACCTGCTCAATTTGCCAACGTACTTCTTCCACATGGAGCACTACAACTTGTGAATTGCCCAATTGCACATCGGGAAATAAATAGTACTCACTACTAGATAATTTTCATTATTTATAATTTTTTTTTGAGTGAATGTAAAATGCTTATCCATAAATAGGGTCATCAAAATTCAAATTAATAGGATAGGCACATTTTTTGTGGGGCCAGTAAAGTGAATGGCGTTGCGGCTCCGTCATTGCAGGTGGGCGGTGTTCAACTGCCACGTGACTTGCCTTGATCATATCTTTAAGGTAGTTGACCTTTCTGAGCCTTTAACCTTGTCAAACACAGCGCACCACCGTTCTCGTGGATATCTCACGGACTATGTTAAAAGAGTCAAAATTAGAAAAATTCTGAAACTCACCCCGTTCAATGCGTTAGAAATTAGAAGTTTTACTTTTTCATCAAAAATCTCTCATCTTTTTGGTTCTTAAAGAGTACGGATATTTTTATTTGATGAATATGTAACTGTTAAATAATTTTATATTATCAGTATATTAAAATTAAATTCTCTATCTCTTTTTACTCTTTTAATTTCTTTTTTTAGCATAGTTTAATTATGATATATTGATTCTTTACATGGATATTAAAATTAAACTTTTTTGTTTACATGATCATTTAAGCAAGTACTTTGGTACACCTACTAAACTATAGTACACCACACACCAACTCATCCAATGGTAAGGATATTGTAGGTGTATTGATAAACTATTTATTTGTGATACACTATAAAATTATCTCTCTCCCAACTCATATCAGTTCCAGGATCTACATCACTGCCCTCCACTGTTACTGCCTTCGCCCTCTGCCGTTACTGCCCCCGATGCCACCCAACGCACCTCTCCCTCTGCCACCAACCTGAGTACCTGACCTTGAGCACTCCAATGATGCGGATCATTTGCTCTAAGAGAAGGAAGGTTCTGGGATTTTGGAGCGCTGCCAGTATGTCGGGAAAACTTGTCGAAGCTACCTCTAGGGTAGGGTTGTGGGTAAAATACCTGAGTATAAATAACCCAAAAGGACCTTGAATGACCTTCAATGTTGCCCTTAGGACGATATTCTAAATCTCATAAATGCTAGGTGAGAACCAAAACGTAAGTTTTAAAATTTAGCTTTGCTCTCATGTTGTTAAGCATGACCATTGTCTAGTATTTTGTAAATATCTTGAGCTATAAAAGTCCAATTAATGTTTTTTTGTGTTGATAGAAAACCAATTCAATTATCTATAAGTGCTATTTCTAGTCCCCAGGTCAAATTCCAATTGTATTGAGAGTTAAGGATGAATTAAGTTACAACACGCTTACTGTCACGTGTATACTGCTATAGCGAAAAAAACTCTACAAGTGCCGTCAAAACGAGCAAACTGCTAGACCAACTCATTTACTCGCAAAAAATAGGTGGTCGAGCCTAAAAACATTGAACCATTTAGGAAAAAAAAAATCGTTTTAGCCTCGTTCACTCATAAGTTAAAACCAGTGTAGGAAGGAGACACCCATTTACCCGTATATTTCTTTTCCCACCTTACTTATTGCAACCTTTAGTGAGATGTTAACTAGCAAAACATACAATGGGGATAGAGTCTATAGAATAGGAAGCACAATACTGAATCTATCATCAACTTCTATCACTTTGACAAACAATATATCCTCAAAACCATACACCAATCACTATTCAACTTTTTTTTTTGGTAATTGATCATTATTCAACTTTGATCACGTGATAGATCACAAATATGATATACCACAATGTTGATCCCTGTTATTTTTATTATCAAACATAACTTACCCAATCACATTAAAACACGTACCACAACATCAACACTCGAAGTTGAAATCGAGGCACACACTTATGTTATTTTACCCAAACAACACTCATATGTCATCATAGAAGAACTTCTTGAATGCTTCCGCGTAAGTTGTCTGCAAGCGAATGGCAATGGAAAGAGACCCACCTCCTACTGCACTTGGCATAATGAATGCCTTGCCATCTCAATACTGGGCAAGTGCACGGGTAAATGGGTTGTTTGTAGTGCAAAGGAATAAGGAAAATATGATCAAATTATTAAAAAACAAAAAGGGGCCAGGTTTGGTCCAAAAACCGCACTTATACGGGTCGGGCTGGAGATTTTAGCTCCTTGGGCAACGGGCCAGCCCATTTAGGCCCATTTATTCAGCCAAAACAGGTGGCCTAAGCGGTGGACCCCGCCCGCTGATAGCCCTAATAGCAAGTCAATCTGAGCACAGAGAATAATTTTTGGGGTCACATTCGTTGCAATGACCCTTGAGCCTTATATTATTAACTCTTATCCTATTAGCCTGCAAATCCTTTAGATTATAGCATTACACTATATATGACACACAATTCAGGTAATGTGTTTGGTAAAATTCATTCTCTTAAGGGAATGATTTTTGATATATTCACTTCAAGAAATATACAAATATCTTTATAAATGGAGAAATAATCCATTCACTTCAGGAAACGATTATTTTTTTATTTATTTATTTTTGGTATATGTATTATTCACTTCTGGAATGATTATCATTCACTTCAAGAAATGATTATCTCTTATTTATTTTATTTTATTTTGGGTATATGTATCATTTGCTTTTGAGAATAACTACCATTCACTTTAGGAAATAGTATTAAAAAGAAATAGAAAAATAATAAAAGAAGAATAAATTATGACATAAGATTATAATAAAATTAACAAATAATATAAATATAATATATGAAATCATGGCATGCAAATAATAACATATTATTTCAAAATTAAAATAATATATTATTCATTTAACATAGACATAAAAGTCCAATGATAATCTGCGAATAATATCCTACTGGTAACATAAAGCAATGTAAACAAATTCAAGAAAATTTATTACTAATCAATACTCTGATTTATAAGGATAATCTAAAATGGGAGAGGGGGGAGACTTAATTAAATGGTTAAAAATGTACAGATTACATGATAAGTGCAAGGAAATAATGAGATATAGTGTGATAGTGCATCATTTGTGTGTTACATTTAATTTGTATTCCTTTTTTTAATTAAAAAACACTGTTACTATATATTATTTCTAATTCATCTTAAATGGAAGAATTAAACTTTGAGGAAGTGACTATACTGATAATTTTGAAAAAAAAAGTACTCACCTGACTTGAAATATCGATTACCAAATCCAATTCACACAACAATAAATGGAAAATTTGGTTTCCATGTTCCTCAACAAAAAAGAGAACCCCTTTCGTGAATGAGGTGATAAACAAATTATAAGAATCAAGTATCAACAAGAAAAGGAATTCTCAAACTCAAAAATGGGGATTACCTTATCGTGGATAGATAATAATGAGCAAACTCATGAGATAACATATTATGAAATAATAGGTAGAGAAAGGGAAAAGTAATTAGAAAATAAGAGGATCTCTATCTATGCAATAATGTTACTCTAGGTCTCTATTTATAGACTCTTAAATATAATAAAACTAGAATGATTTATCAAATTATATTAATAAATGAGATTCTAATGGACATCCATAAAATATTTGATTTACAACAATAATTGGCATGAGAACTATTGCTTTTGATGGGATGAATGAGTTTACAAAGCACTAGAGTCTGCGTACAAAATGTTCCATAAACTGAAAGGTACATCTCTAGCCCAGCCCAAATTTGCTTAGTCCTCTCTTTAGCAAGGTTGGCTAACTGGTCAGCAGCCCTATTGGACAAACCATAGGACAATTTGGACTTTAAATCTAAACTACCTTACCAAAAAAAATAAATATTAAACAGACTATATGCTCTCTCATTGTTTTTCAGTTAAAAACAAATTAATTTTGTTTTATTGGTCTTGAACAAAATCAATATGCTTCAGGCAGGCTTAGAGTTTAGTGGGCGCTTTAAGTGGAGCAATGGGTTCATGCCCCAGATAAACTAGACCCACATAATTAGCCCTCCAAACATCTACTCCTATGACTGGATCACTGTGGAGTCCAAAGCCCACAAAACTGCATTATGAAATGGGCAACAATCGTGGTGATTGTTCAAATCAAATGAAGTGTCTGACCAAAAAAGATACAAATGAAGTCGTTTAATTCATTTATATATATATATATATATATATATATTTATATATATATTATTTTCGATAGGTATCTTATCATCGACACTAATCATGTTCCAACATTTGAGATCTCATAGAGAGCATGACTGTCCCAATACCAATATTTTTATATCTAGGATTTGAAAGTGAGACCACTGATTAAGAGAAAGAGACATCTGTCACTTAAGCCGATCATTTGTTGGTAATTCATTTATTTATCTAAAAATTAATAATTATTCCATATTATTTTGATAATTGAAATTTGATAAAATTTATGATTTTTTTTTCATTTTTCTTAAAGAAATCACATGCTTTTTCTTATTTTATTAACATTACGAGATATTTTTATAGTTTCAACCCTTATTAATTATAGTACAACTTTGTCCTAATAATTATTAGATTTAATTTTAAGATATTATAAGTATAAAATATTTTTAAACAGTTATTCAATTAATTTTAGTTTTGTCTTTAAATTTTTTATTTCTATCATAATTATATCAAAAGTGGCATATGAGAAAAGATAAATTATTATATAAAATTATTTATATTATCAATATATTAAAATTAATCTCATATTTTTTAAAAAAAAATTATTCCTTTGAATTGTTAGAACTGTCAGAGGCAACTCAAAATAACAAATATCTTTATCAATCAACTAAATAAAAAATTAACTTTATACTACAAATTTTAGTGAATTTAACTACTAGGACATGCTAGTGATTTGAATTTTGGAGGAAATTCCAAACTCTCACAAATGTACCTCTATAATCATACAATTCTAACTTAATTTATTATTAATTAATGCAATTATTACTCACACTTTATATTTTTAACACTGATTCAATATTTAAAATTGTCTCATTCTAGAGAATACAACTTTAAAACACGTAGTCAGTGACATCTACTCCTTAAATATGGTTTACAATACATGAAAGAATTGATTACCGTATCCACCGGTGGATACTTTGAAAAACTAAAATACCACCTAATCTAAATTATATTTGTCTACGTCAAAAAATAAATAAATTATATTTGTCGATCTTTGATGTTACCACTTAGGAATGAAATTTCATTTCCTATCATCATGTGGATTGATGGGGGAAGTAACAGAAAATTTTGGGCTATATAAAGAAAAAAGCCAAAAATAACGAAATTGCATGCAATATTCTAAGCTCTAAGCTCGAACATATTACTGCCACGAATACCTCCACTCGTGCATATGCCCTGTCCGAATCAGCCTTTCCCAGTAACAACGTATCCCAAATGCTACTCAAAGTCTCAACCACCAAACCACAGGGAAAAAAAGACAACATGTATATCACAACAAAAACAAATAATAAAGGTCGACAATAATGCTCAATTATGTGATTAACACTTGACATAGAGGACCATTACACCTAGATGGTTGATTATTTATGAAGTATGAAATTGAATCCCGACAAATATAGCAATTATCAAAGGTAATTTGTATTGGCACAGTAACACAATTTTCATAATAACAAATTTCAATTATAGAGAAATATCGTTTTTTTGGCGTTTCTAAAGAAATATTTTTGGAACTATATTCACATACCACTTGAGCAACTATGTGGAAAAAAATAATAATAGTAATCTACAAGAAAACTAAACGTTTAAAATTTAAATGAATTTAGTGTAACTCAAAATTTGTCATATCATAAGCATAAAAAAATAGTGTCTGAAAATAAATATGTAAAGAGAATATAAGATAAAATTATATCAAACAAAACTTAATAAGGATGCAGTGCAACCCAATATAATGAATATATTTCATTTTTTTGTATATATATGCATGAAATTTAATATTTTTTATACAATTTGATTATCTTTTATATATCAATTTACCACCACCACCACCGCTATTACTCAAAATTTTGCATATTTGTATAATTATATGTATATTTTATATTATGACTCTCCTAAAAAATTTTGTTATCTCTATACATAATACACATAATAAATAATAAAAGTCTTTTGATATAGTAGCACATATAATATAAAAGTATGAAACATAAATATTTATAGAATATATTTTTTAAGATTTTTTCTTATTAACTATCATGACCCGACTTCGGTAAGGACGTGAGAAATCACATCTCTACGTAAGCCTCATGAGCAATGCACTGTTATATGCATACTTTGTACATAAAATTTAATTTAAATCATAATCAATTCTCATACTCAACTCATAGTAAGTTTGAATAACTCTTTTCATAGATAAAATCTGAAGCGGTAGCTGTATGTAAATCGTCCTAAGTTGCTCATTTACATAATAAACCATGAATCCTAAACCTTTTTAATACAAAAGAATAATGGTAAACAAAGTGCAAAACATAAGCATCCATATATATATATATATATATATATATATATATATATATATATATATATATATATATATATATATATATATATATGTATATGTGTCGTCATATCACTGGAGTACTCTACAAATAATCTAAACACTGAGGCTCAACGCCAATGTGAAGCTCACCCACTATGAACAAATCTATTGCTGAGGGGAGGAAGAAGATCCTGAAATACACCTATCCTGAGAAAAGGAAGAAAGAGGGATGAGTTTTATTACAAAACTGGTGAGTAAATCCTCACTTATAACCATACATGGGACATGAAAAGGGATACATAGTGATAATGCAATAAGTATAAATTACCTCATTTATAATTACATACTAATTACAAACCATGGTTGATGGAATGTAAAACATAATAGTTCTCAAAGAATTACAAAAGGAACAGACTATCCATCATCTGTAAGGTAGGTACTCTGTCTTTGGTGAACAAGAGCCCTAGCTAAAAAAGATCTTAACGGTCCCTGGCTAACCGCATCCTAGCAGCTGATCTAAATAGGGATAACTTGCCCCTAAGGCCTTGGTATACCAAGGTTAACGGATTAACTCGTTAACTCAGTTTATTCCTCTAGGAATTCCCTATCTAAATTCATATTGAAGTCTAAAAAGGGGATTCTAAACATTCTAAGTTTAACCACTCTAATTTCTTATAAAGTCAACCAAGTTTAAGATCATAAATAAATCATGTGATAACAATTATATTCCAAGTGTTGTCCCATGCATTTTAATAAACATAGATTTTCATGCTAAACTCCAAAACATATTAACTAACCTTTTCAAAATACAAAAATATCTTGGTTCATGACAAATCTCAAGTATGAATTCCTATAAACATTTTTATAAAGGTAAATTACACTTACCTCCCTTGAGATTTGTGAAAATGCAACTCACACCCCTCAGTTGTCCAACTTACACTCACACTCTTCTGTTTGTCAAATTTTAAGTATTTATATTATTACACTCCTCATTCAATGAATACTATTAGTAAACTTAACAGAATAATATTTTTTGTGGTATTAACTTTTTCTAATTAATAAAATTATAAAAATACCCTTAAACTTAACAGAGCAAATAAAGATATTTTTATAATTTTATTAATTAAAATAATTAATATCATAGAAATATCATTATGTTAAGTTTACTAATGATGTTCTGTGAATGAGAAGTGTGAATGTAACATAAATACTTAAAATTTGATAAACAGAAGGGTGTGAGTGAGCTGGACAACTAGAGGGTGTGAGTTGCATTTCCACAAACCTCATGGGAGGTGAGTGTAATTTACCCTTTTTATAATGCTAGAAAGTAATCAAAAGATGACCAAAATAGGGTCATGAGATCAAACTCACTCACCTAGAGGAGTAGACAGTGATGAAACAACTCCAGGAGAGCTCCAGGAGGAGGAATGACACCAATGTCTATCATTACAACCATCAAACTCATAGGCAACCTTTGGGAAGCTCTAGATTATTCTAAACATACTCTAACAACATTGGGGAAGTACCCCCACTTGATAACAATGAGAGAAATAACAAAGTCTAACCTAAGATTATGGAAGCATGGAGAGAATGAAGACATAATCTAACAACATACACTTACCTTGATGATTTTAGGGAGCTAGATTGGAGTGTGATAGGGGAAAATGAGGGTTTGGGGGTGTGTGTGTGTGTTTCGATTTTTGCTTGGGGAGAAGGGGCCCGATGAGGTTTATAAAATAAGGTTAGGGTCATAATTGAAATGGTATCGTTTTACTGATACTATGCTACATAGGGTGCTTCAGCGAGCCTATGCCACCAAGCTGGCATAGAAAGGTTTGCTAGTTCGCTGAGCGAACATGTTCTGCATAACTCTGCAGAACCCAGGGCTTGCAACTTAGTTCCTATCCGGGCAAAACCTACTTGGATGAGTCTCTGGGACCTAGGACTGGAGAAACTCTACAACACGTGTACGCAAGGTATCACATTAACTCATTTTATCCACTTAGTAGAGTTTTTACTTACTAGTTAGTTATTTATTATCGATACTCTATTTTAATATTAAATAATATATTGATATGTATTTTTTTTTATGTTAAACCTAAGAGATGTTTATAAAGAAAATTATTGATTTTTTTATTAAGAGAAAATTAAGAGGAAATAAATAATGAAATAAACTCTAATTTATCAATAATTTATATAAAAAATTATCATATAATGACTCATTTTATACTTTTTATATAATAATTTATTTTATTTTATATTAACTAATTTAGCCCCTCCTCCAAAATTTCAGGCTCCGCCACTGCCCATGGAGGTGAACCCCTTTTATTTTGGCTTCCATGACCCTTTTCTCTTTAAGTAGATGTTTTGTGATAATAAAAAAAAAATTGTGTATATGCTTTCTTTTCTTTCAACTACATGTTATGTAGTTAGTCAGTGTTAGAAACTGAGAATGAAAAAATAGAAACATAGGAATTTGGCTGAATAATACGTATAATTTGATGTGCTATGTTGTATATGATACAATGGATAGACCTATTTACAAGTCAAAAATAAGATCAAAATATAATAATAAAATTAATCTAATATTAAATTAAATTAATCTAAATAATCTTAGATATACCAAAATCTATTTAAAATATGCTAAGATATTATTTTATTTCTAACTGTTAGTTTAATATTCCATTCAACTAGCTTTTCTTGGCAGGGGCGGTAGCTAGATTGTGGGAGATAGCGTGAGGTTAGCTCATACATATGTAAGCTTTAGTCTCACAATATCAAAAAAATTGTGCGTGGATCAATGACCTCTCCTTGTGGAAATTAGGTGGGAGTTTTTTGTTTTTATTTATTTGGTGACTTTATACATATGTTCCAAGGATTTGGGCCCCTAACTTTGACAATTCTGCGTACGATCTACGTTTGTTAGTGTGTTGATGTGTAAATATCACGAAGTAGGTTTAGTGGCCTCACTTTAATTAATATGTACTTTGTGATTCTTTAGTTGTTTATATTGTATTTTATGGGCCGGTCTAAGTGTGTACGCGTCTTGGGCGAAATGAATATTTACTCAATAACTTGCTATGTTTTTCATCCGACACCAGCCGCATATTGTGCGAACTTTACTTTTGCTGCAGATGAAAATACATACATGTAGTTAATGTAAAATGTAAATATTTAATTGTTTAAGAATGTTCATTCATGGCATGGGGCAGATGGCATGACCCCATTCCAGAAACGGAAATTAAAGACTGAGAAACGTTGCTTCAGATTAGCCGACAGCACAGTGAGGTGGAACTAAGTTAATAATCCATGCATGGTTTAAAGTATAATTCTTTCATGATCATCATATCTTCATGACCACATGGTCACTATGATTTTGTACCAATAAAATATGCATAGAAACTGTCGCAGTTAATAACTAGTAATTAAAAATCACCATGAGTTACATGCATGACAAAAAGTCGGGTGCAATGGCAATAATACTAACTTTTGGAATTATTTTATGAGGCGCTCCCAATGAATGGAAGAGCACGAATCAATTCCCAAGCCCCAACTTTCTCCCAACTAATATTCGCACACGTTAAAATCTCCTATAGTATGGGGATATTGACTAATAACTAAAGATAAAGATTTGTTCCTATTAAGAGTATATTAGATTTTTTTTTAACTAAGATATTAAGGGATAGAGATGGGAATGAGTTCAACTTGACTTCCCTTAACTCATTAAATATGCAGGAATCTACTGAGACTACGTAGTGCCGGAACATGGTTTGATTAGGAGGGATAGACATGGCGAAACTTAAAAGAGAAAAAAAAATTAGGATATTCTATAGAGAGATTCTTATATGATTACAAGTTTAACATATTACATTTAGGCACACTCATAAAATAAGTGGGTTTCATTAATTTTATTCAACATATACTCACTTATATATGGGTATCACTAGTTTGTTTGAGTGTATCAAAAAATGAATTTTTAGAATTGTGTCTCTTTAAGAATTTTTTTTAATTCTATATCAATAATATTATTTATATATTCAAAAGTAGATGTCTTCTTACACACAACCTATTACTATTGAATGCGGCAAATGAGCGGAAGTGAGTGGATGTCTTATTTGTATATTCAAAAGTGGAATCTTATTAGGATATACAACTTATCACTATTGATGAGGCAAATAAGTGGAAGTGAGTGGGTCACTGTCACATTCAATAATAATAATAATTGAGACACCCACTTTTAAATGTGCAAATATTATTATTGATCAATATTATAACGTTTGAGATGAGTATAGTTGAGAAAAATGAGTGAAATAAATTAGAAAGTCTTGAATTTATTATGTATTAGTGGTTTTTCATATAATATGATATATTAACTCTCTAATAATTACAATAATCACATATAATTATACAATAATTTTTTAAAAATATTTATATCTATATAGTAAAATAAAAATTAAAAATAATTAGGGGAGGGGGGAAGTTGCCCCCAGCCCCTATACTATAGGTTAAAAAATATATGAATGAGTTTATATGGCATTTAACACATAAAAGATTTGTTTTAAGCCATAATATGCATGTCCTCGCGCTTACTAAGCATGTTTATCTGGTCTGCTCTTTGTTCAATATGTGCATAAGATGAAGGGATGAATCAAGTTAAGTAAGTTGATCAATTTAGGGAGAGAGAATAAACTTAAAAAATTGCTGGCTCGATGGAAATATTTGTATTTGGACGACCGACCGCTTACAATTAGCATAAAAGTTATATAATTGTTAGTCATGATATAGCTTCTTCCTTTTTTTTTGGTTTATCTAATCAGGGCTCTTGAGGGGATGGTTAAAATTTTCAATAAAGATAAACATAAAAATTTAGTAATAAATCCTACACCTTAAAACTTGACAAAACACATATTTTCAATAAAAATTTACCATTTAAAATCTCTTAACCAATGCCTTTAGTTCACTAGTAGCAAAATCATTTTTTTTTAATTTAGAGTATAATGCTATATGACGAAACGAAAATATATCAAAAGTTGAGAATTTGACATATTGAAATGTGAGTGAACATAAACTCTATTATTTATATAAATCACTATGGGAGATGGAGAAAATTTACTTGTTGAGTCATTCGTAGATCCCTCCATACCTAGTATCTATCATCTGTGGTCTATGGCTTTTTGGGAATGAGTTGTGTTATTTATAATCATGATTTAGATATCATATCGACTCACAATGCATTCATCACTAGATGAGAGTAGATCCCATTTAAGTAGAGTCATATCTCATTCGATAGTGGATGAGGTGTGACTTGACGCGGATCTCAATCTATTAGTACAATTAATATTTCTCTTTGGGAATTGAGTCTCTGATTCGATCCACTTGACATTGCTAAGACAGAATGTCGACATACAACTAATATTCCCCTTCTGGCTCCTATTGGCTATCTCCACCTTTTTAGAAATCCAACTTGTGACTTGATTCTAATACCACTCGTTGGATTGAATGCTTATTATTTGATAAAAAATTATAGCTATTAAGCATAACTCTTTTTACTAGCTAGAGTCAATTATCAAATATCATGGTCAAATTTAACTCTGATCCATCTAAATTTTGTCAAGATAGAATCCTAGTTCACGACTGGGTGCCTGTAGAGCCTGAGGGGAAATGCCCCCCTAAAAATTTCATTTCCATTGTATAAATGTATATAATTTTTATCTAGCCCCTCTTAAATTTTTTATTTGATTAGTTTTTATAAATTTTTAAATTTAATTAAATGTTTAAATACTACAAATAGACATTATATTATGTATATATGCATTAGTTATAAAACTTGAATCGTACCAATCTATTTAGATCAGAAACTGATAAACCGGCTGCCAGACCAACCTAATTTTTTATTTGGACCGAGTCACACAAGTCAAACAAGGTCAAATCGGTCAACCTTGGCCAGTTAGAGTCGCGAACTGGTCACGTCAAATCGCAAGTCCGCAATGAACCAGCCTTGAACCATGCACACACAAATGGGAGTTAATGGATGGTAGGTTCACATGCACTTAGGTGCCAAGCAACCACCAGGCTAGCGACTTTGATGTGTTAAAGTGTCTCAAAAATTATATTTATTACATATCTAATATATTTTATATATTTATTTAATTAAATCTGATTGATTTATTTGTTAAACTAATGACCCAATGATGCGACTAAGTCGGTCACTAGTCCAAGTTTAATAACTATGTATATATGTGTGTATCTTTTGAGTTTTGGTAGTAAAACATTTTTTTTATATATATATTGTGATTTGTATTTAAATTTTTATGTTAGAGTTAAAATTAGAAAATAAATATGAGTTTAATTTTGATACACTAATAATATAAAATTATTTTATATTGTGATCCAATTAAATATTTTGTTTAGATGACATTTCAAATAATGAATTTAAAAGTCAACTATCATTATTTATATGACAATATATGATTAAATGATTATATAAAATATTTTACACTGTCATTATGATTATTATTATTATTATTTTATAAAATTGGTCCTCCTCCTGGCTAGATGGTGTAGCTCCGCCCCCGTTCACGACCAACATAATATAGACACCAGAACTAAAATTATGTGAGTCTGTATAATAGATTTCGCTCTTTTAGCTTGTCATTTACTCATTTATTTTTTTCTATTTCTTTTTTATTGATGATAAACATGTACTATTCTGTGACTTAATTTAATCCTTCAATAAGATAAATATTTTCTCTCGACTCAATACTTATCTAAGAAATATCAGAATAAGGACAAAAAAGAATCTTCTTCTTCTTCCTTTTCTTTTTCCTTTCACTTTTTTTCAACCCCTTTTCTTTTTCTTCCCATGAACTGCAAGGCATGCCCCAGTTCGGAAAAGCCTAGAGAGCATAAATTCTTTGTGCAGAGTATGCACCCAACACACTGGTTAAAAAAGCATAAAGATGGCATGGGGAAAAATTCTCTCAATTTATATGGTTCATGAATCCGGATTCAAATCCTATTTTAACGAATTTGCTTTTCATTTGAAATTTAAATATGTTTAGTGCGTGGATTTAAAATTTAAATGTTACTAATCAAAACTACAGTAGTCAACATACTTTTTAGAGAAAGCTCTTTAGATTTTGAAAACTATCTATTAATAAGAATCTTGACTTTAGATTTTGAATTTTGAAAAAATATGACTTGAAAGCAGTTTAATTTGCAGTATATATGAAACGGATCTTATGATCAATGTTTATCCTCTTAGAGGACTTTCACCTCAAAAGAATTAATCATTATTGTCTATAGTGAATACTAGTAAAAAAAATAAAAAATTTTAAGAATAAACTCTATGTGTTATTTACAGAACTCATTTATGAAATTTTTATCCCAATTGATATTTGTAACCAAACACACCTTAAGAATGAAAGTGCTACCAAAATATATTTGACAGACTAATATATTAAATTTTGTATGAATTAAATTACGTATCAACTATTATAAGAAACTTAATGAGTTGAATATGTGAACACATTTCATAGTTTGAAAGTTTATATTAATTAACTCTCAGCTCTCTTATATTATTGACTATATAATATAATTAATTAGACATTAGATTAGTAGGGTTGATAATAAATAAAAAATAATAATATCAAAAATAAATATCAGCGAAAGTTTGAAAGATATCGCGATGAAGTAAAGTGTAAACTATTCGATCTTTTATATGGCAAGTGAAGTAAACTTTAACACGACAAATTAATAACTAAATTATTTAATGGTAAGTTGAGACTAATTATTTGTGTACACGTTTTAGTGTAATTTCAGCCGTTATATCAGACAACAAGCCAATTAACACTACTAACTACTTTGGGCATAACAAGAGATAGAAACATGCAAAATGAATTATCACTTTAATATTTTCAATGATTTAATCAATAAACGATTTAATTTTGATGTATCGTAAAAATATATTTAACATATTAATAAATAAAAAATATATTTAACATATCAAGTAATAAAACGATTTAATTATTTATGTGTGGTCACATTATTAAATTTTTAATATATATATATGGCTCCTACAATAATTACATTCAAAATTTATATATAATAAAATGGTTTAATAAAAAAAATCTCGAAATCGGCAATTGTCTAAAACAGGTGGAAAAGCCCATCTAGGTTTCCTTCGTAAAAACATGATAACAAAACAACTAATTTAAAAACAGAAGATCGATGATATTTTCTTTTACTTATATTTTATCTCTAGTAAGATTCTCATTAACACTATCATATTATAAAATGGAAAAAAATTATGAATACACATAATGTATAAAATTTCAGACCACTTGTTGACAATATATCATACACACATTTGGGTGCAAGGCAGATGCACATTATAAATATCATCTATATTTGTTTAAAATAAAATTTTTGACAGGTATATATTCTTATCATCATGATATTAACAAAGAACCAACAAAGTCCCACTGAACACACAATCTCCATCAAGAAGGACAAAAAACAAATAATTAAAATAAAAATGTAAAATAGGGGAAGGGTAGCTTTCCCCTTGGTGGAGGGTTTGTGCCATGCTTGCTAGTATGTTTCTATTGAATCTGTTTCACTTTCATATCCCCATTACCATTGAAGCCAAATCAAGTACTAGTGCTCCAGAGGGTGTGAACGTCTTGATCATCATTAATAGGAATTAAAGGGACAACCTGGAATATTGGATTTGAGTGACCAAAGGCCAAAAATGGGGACCACTTACCAAGCAGCCTTCTGATCAGAGGCCATTTTCTTTTTAATGAAAATTTATTAAGCTGCCTTAAAACTCGGGAAATAGAGTTTTGCTATTTTAATTTTGCTATCCGGTCCGAGCAGGATTATCTTCAATAGTAGAAAGATACTTGTGGTTAAGTTTTAAAAAAATTACAACATGTTTTTTAACTGATTAAGTGGGTTTGGATTTCACATTTGTGAGATTAATTTTTTGATAATCTTGATTTTATTAAAATTGATTTAATTAGAAGTGGTTTTAGAGTAAATTAATTTACATTTAGTACTTTTACTTAAAACGTAATTTTAACAAAATGAATGTGGTTAAAATAGCTTCAGAAGTAAAAGCAATCGATTTTTGCTCTAGACTTGATAAAAAACACAACCAAATATTTAAATAAAAGCAAAATCACCTACCAAAGAAATAAAAGCCAATTCGATTCTATGTTCCCAAACCCCTGTTTGATGTCATTCACCTTGGGTCGAAACATGCTATAAATATCTAGAAATGTACTTGCAAATACTGTTAAGAAGAAAAATTTGAGAATTGAATTTAAATAATAAAAGTATATGAATAAGAGAATCAGCAGCTGAGTGGACCTTGTTGATCTAGAGACCAATCATTTTTACATAACCATCATTAAACAGACACTATATGCTTATATTAAGTTTAAAGTTATAAATTAATATGAAAAAATTTTATATACTAATTTATAATTTTTTGTATATTAATTTATAAATTTTTATATATTAATTTATAACTTTTAATTTGATATAAATATATAACGTAAGTTTAATATTAATTATTTATTTTTTCTCTTTAAAAAATATACTTGATTTATGAGAAAGCGCTAGCCCATAACTTTACATAATTGATTTAATATTAAAACGATCGGAGGTAGAAGTATCTCACAACTACTTACATTTTTTTTTTAAAGAAATTTTCAAACGCTCTACAACCTGTGCATGCCATATCATTAACACTAGGTCTATCTTTTGTTTCACTCTCTATCCACTTAAAATATATTTTTTCATAGAAAAAATAAAAATATAATGTAAGGATAGAGTAATGTTTCAGACAAAAAGAAAATCAAAATTTAATTCCTAAATCAAACATTTTGCAAGTTGACCTAATACTACTCTATTCATGGCGCTCTTGAATCAACATGAGTTGGATGCCCTTTAATAAATTAAAATAAATTAAGCTATATGACTTCAGAATAAATTAATTTACATGTATAAATTTTTTTACATTTTTATCTAATTATATTTTATCACATCAATAAAAATAATTAAGCTTACATTCATTATATGAAAAGTTATTTAAATAAGTTAATTGATTGGATAACAATATAAAAAGTTTTACCCTGATCCCTAAATTTTATACAAATTAAACTCATTGTATATATATATATATATATATTTGATTTATTAATTTCTTTCATCCGTGCTTAATTATAATTATACTCGTGAAATTGATTTTTCATCAAGCTAATAAACATATTCTCTTTGCTATACAACGAGGATTGCATTATGTTTTTCTTTGATACAATTATTTCTGAAATGATTTTCATTAATGATATCTTTGTTATAACTAATCCGTACAAAAGTTGTAACCTGCATGTTGTATGGGGATGAAATCTTTTGTCTCCTCCTATCTTTGTTTTTAATGAAAAAAATTCGGGTGAGAACATGATACAACATCCCAGGTTAAAAAAATAAAATAAATTTAGAGAACACTTAAAAAAAATATACATTTATATCATTTTAAGGAGACAAACAAGAATTCGAACTTATAAATACCATTTGACTTATACGAAGCCCTAACCTCCTAATATAGTGTTTGGTTAGTGATACATTGACAAAAATATATGAATATTAGAGACATAAACTTGTTTATGATGAAGAAAACATGAGAAAGAAAATATTTTTTGTCCAATAGTGGGGATATAATAGAGAAGAAATTTAATATTTTTTCTTCTAATAATATCTATATAAATATTTATTATTTATGTCTCTATCTCTATTATTTATATTATCCATATATTTTTGTCCCTATCCCTTGTCAAACACTACTTAAATTTTTGTCTCCTCTTATCTAATCATTCGTGACTTATTATTTAAGAATATATATGTAATCACAGATTGTAACCATGATACGTGCGTGAAGGGTGACAAGATTCACACACACAAGATTTCCCACCCTTTACAGAGAAGATGAAGCAGGGAGCATAAAATGTTTGGGAATAACTTTACTGTAGGATATAATTATTTTCTTTTGAAATTTAATTTTTCAAAATTACTATAAATTATTTTTTTATAAACCATTCGTATTTAAAATTCATTAGATTTCAACTAATTCAAGATAAATTAGGTTAATTTATTATGAAAGTAAACTATTACTCTCAAGGAAAATAAGTACTGGATTACATAAACCAAGTGTTGATAAATATAAATTATTTTTAACTTAAATAAAATAAACTTTAAAAAAAGTTGAAGGTTTAAGCCGAAATGTTACCTCAAAAATTGTTTTTTTTTTTTTAAAGTGGAATTGAGATGTTAAAAAATGAATTAAGAAAAAAAAGGAAAAGGATTGTTATCCGATAGGATGGTCTGCACGCCCTTCAACACAGCTTACGTCAGTGTCACAAGGGCCGTTCCTTAATCTGAAAGCTTCCACGATACCCTCTCAGTCTCAACTCACGGATCACAATCCACTGCTGCGCGCACACCCAACACACCAATCATGTACCCTTTATCACTCACATCAAAATCATCACCGACACCATCTACGCCCAGCGATTGCTAGGTCCCACATACCACCTACCGCACACAGAATATTCCTCGGAGCCAACCCTCATCCAAAAAAAAAAAAAAAAAGGGAAAGTGGAAGAAAAACTAATGTATTATTATTAATATATGATGTATTTTAGAGTTTAATTTTAATATATTTATAGTATAAAATTATTTTATATTGTCATTCAATCAAAATATTTTATTTATATGACCTTTTAAGTAATGGTTATAAAAGTAAATTATCATGATTTATGTAACAATATATAATTAGATAATTATATAAAATTATTTTACACGATCAGTATATGATGATTAAATCCTATATTTTAACTATTTAATTTTATATATATTTGTCAATATAATATTATCTATCTATATATATTATATATAGTAAAATTCAATTTATTTTGAATTTAATATCATCATTAACTTACAATTATTACACACATGCACACACATATATAGCTTATTATATTTTGTAATAAAAAAATATTTTAATTTACAATTGCTTTATGATTCAAATAACAATTTAATTTATAGTTAAAACTCACCCTCCCGTTTAAATAAAAAAAACTCATGCTAATTTATAATAATTTAATTCTATATGAATAATTATTTTTATTTTTCTAAGTTAAATAGAATAAAATTTAAATAACTACATCAATCTTTTCATGGTATCATAATTTTTATAATTTTATTTTAAGAATTAAAAAAATATAATTTCATTTTTAATCAAAAATAATTTTTTTATATTTAATTATTTAATGATCAAGTTTAAAGAAAGAAATGAACATAGTATCCTAAAAAAATTTAATTCATGTAATACTCTATTTAGTTTATTACAACAATGTTCGTCTTTATTATCCAAATTTATAAAGTTAGAGTCGTAATTATTATATTAATTTTATAGTTCATAGTAGTTTACCCTTAAACTATAAGTTTGCATACTTTATTTCTGAAAATTTTGAAAGTGTGGAAATCAACATCTATCACATTTCTTAACCATGTAAATTGATCCTTTTATTAATCTTTTATCTACTATTAATGTGAATAGTAAATGTTCAAGAAAGTTTAGGGCATTGAGTTGCCTATGAACTAAAGTTTAAGGGATATAATACGCTTAGTTTCTACTCACAATAGACAAATTTTTATCATAATAATTTTTTAGCTCATAATAACATAACTTATGTGATTTTTATTTTGAGTTAATTCTTAAATTGTTAAGAAAATATAAAACTAAATTTATGTTTAAATAAAATAAATAAAATGTTTTTCAAGAAAATAAGGTTTACCCTTAAACTATAAGTTTGCATACTTTATTTCTAAAATTTTGAAAGCGTGGAAATCAAAATCTATTACATTTCTTAACTTGCAAATTGATCCTTTTATTAAATTTTTTATCTACTATATATATTAATGTAAATAGTAAATATTCAGGAAAGTTTAGGGTATTGAGTTGCACATTAACTAAAGTTCAAGAAATATAATGCACTTATTTTCTATTTACAATGGACAAAAATTTTAACATAATGACTAAAGTGCTCATTTTATAAATTTTAAAAATTGATTTACATATTTTTATAATTTTAGAGATAAAGTGCACATGGACTGTATTTGTGGGTTTGGGGAGAGTAATGTGCATTTTTCTCTTTTTAATTTTAAATTCTTTAATTAATTAAGATTATAATAAGTGGAAGAAGATGGCTAAAAAAGTAGGGATTAGACATAGAGTTATGATATATCTTATTATTTTCTAACCATTAATTCTTCTTATTTTAAATTACACTCATAGTGGTATGGGTCAATGACTATTCATGCAAGATATATTTTAAATTGAGATGATTTTTATACATACAAATTATACAAATTTATAACTTCTCAAAATATTAACTAAATAAAATTTAAAATACAAATATGCAAATAAAGTGCCTTGAAACAACACAAAGAACATAGAGAAGTTTTAGTGTGCTTTATTTTTTTAAACACACACACACACAAAGAGATGAATAATTTTTTAAAAACATAACTAAATTCATTCTTCAAGTCAATTTTTTTTTGTTGAACATTTTTTTTAAGAAGCACAAACAAAAAAGTAAAAATATTTGAAAGCACATTATCAAATCAAGTATTATTTTTTCTATTAAGCACATTCAAACAAATTTATTGCATGGAATAATTAAACAAAAAAATGTACTATATCTAACTCTTATTAATATTACAACTTTATTTTAAAATATTTGTATTAAAAGCAATTATCATAAAACATTAAAAATCCGTGCGTTGCACGATTGTATCTTTAGTTTATAAAGATATCTAGCTATCCAATGTCACATTATTCAATCATCTACTTACAAGTAATCCCCTGGGGCACTTACTTCAGCTGGTTTTTTTGTCATCTCTAACTATTTATATTATTTTAATAAATTAAAATATTTAATTTATAAAAATATTAAAATATATTTTTTAATTAATAAAAGATAATAAATAAATTTAATTTATGTGATTTTAATTATACTCATTTTCTTGTATGTTTTTTTAATGAATTAAAATATCAATTTTAAAATATATGTTATAATTACTGTGTTATAATTAGTAAAAATATAAATAATCTTAATTTATATAATCTCAATTGTTGGAGTAGTGCATCAATTACATAATTATTTTCAATAAAAAAGTAATGTAACTATTTAATTTGTTAAAAAATTTAATAAATAATTAGTATCATTATAAAAAAAGTGTAAATTATAAAAATGATTTTTTAAATATTTTAACATTGAAAAATCAAAGTATTTCTTGTAAAAAAAATTAATATGAAGAAATTATAGAATTGATAAGTTGAAATATTTAACTTGCAAAAAAAAAATATGGTATAGTGAAAGATAGATAAATTATATATATAAATGAAAAAGAAGAGCATAGACAACAAAAGAATAATGCAAAAGAAAGGGAAAAAAAAGTGAGAAGAATGAAAAAGAATGATGGTAAAGGAAAGAGAGCATAAAAATTACAAAAAATAAACAGATGGAGTGAATGAGAATATGTGAGTTTTAGGTTCAAAAGAGAGGGAAAATGCATATATATTGATTAAAATGTTCAAATCATAATTCATCAAGTATGCTAATCATATGTCACGTTAAAATAGTCTAATATTATTTTTGTAATTAGAATTAGAATTTAATATTTGATCTCAAATATAGAAATTACATTTTTTTAGTGTAAATTAGATCAAATCATTATTCTAATTTAACACACGTGAAGTTAATTACAATCATAAAACAAACACACATGGAATGTTATAATTTGAATTGCAAGGAAATATCTAAAAATTTATTCTTTAACTGTACTTCTACTATTAAATGCTAATAATTTTTAGTAATATTCTAATGATATATAATAACTATGCTTTCAATTTTTTAAAATTATTAATTATTAAAGTTATGAAAATTGTGAATCATAAGTTACTCTAAAAGTGATAATTGACAAAACTTTCCTTGAAATTAGTATGAATTATTAATAGTATAGATAGATATTATCTAAAATAATAGACATCTAATCAAATTTTACCACATAGTTAATAATAATTTCTTTTTAAGATAATAGACATGAAAATAAATTATTTTTATTTATATAATAATATATGTTAACGTAAAACTATACACTTATGGTATCCGTGTATAGAATTAAGCTTAAAAAGAAAAATATGAAATAATAAAAAAAAGAAAAGTGACGTTATAACTAACACACGTAAAGCAACCTTAAGACCGCGTGTAACGCACTCGCCATAAAACCATCTCCCACACTCCCGCCTTAACTTCATTGCCTTTCAACACCCACCACCCATACACTGTCAGATCATCACGAATCTCCAGGGACCCAAAATCAAACGGTGATTAAACCAGGTACAACTTAACCCGTAGAGCCAGCACGCAGGCAATCATTCTCTCCCCTATAAATTCGTCTTCGCCTCGCTGCACTCGAGTTCACACTCTCTCCGTGTTTCTCTCCTTCTCTCTGTTCCGGCGGACGTTAATTATTTTTTATTTTTATTTTATTTTTGTTTTTCAATTTTCCGGTGAGTTCAGCGGCGGAGTTAGGTTTTCCAGCGAGAATGGGGGAGGCTCTGCTGTCGGAGCTTGCGACGGAGATAGTGATTCCGGTTTGCGCCGTCGTCGGGATCGTGTTCTCGCTGGTACAGTGGGTCCTCGTTTCGCGCGTCAAACTCACGCCGCACGGAACGACGTCGTCTTCGTCTTCGAGCGGAAACAACAACAACAACAAGAACGGTTACGGAGATTACTTGATCGAGGAGGAAGAAGGCATAAACGACCACAGCGTTGTCGTAAAATGCGCTGACATTCAGAGCGCCATCTCCGAAGGTGAGATCTGAACTTTCTTTACCTGAGATCTGGTTATGGAGCTGTTTTTTTTTCGCGCAAAAATGTCGTTTATGTTCTGTACCTGTCGTTTTTGGAACTGCGCTTCTTCGTCGTGTTTGCTTTGAACTGAATCCAACGTTTGTTGCGCGCTGGCTTTTCTAATTTTTAATATTCACTGGACTCGAAGCTAAAATACGAAAAAGAACAAAAGGTGTTAGAAACCGAGAATGAAAAATGTTAATATTTTTGTAACTCTTGTAATCAAACTTGACACAGAATTTCAAATTCGGAATAAGATCATTATTATTATTATGCGTTATGCGTGCGTGCTCTGTCGTTTAAAGTTCTGTACGTGTCGTTTTCTGAACGGTGTTTTTTCGTGTTTGTGTTGAACTGAATCCAACGTTTGTTGCGCTGGTTATTTTATGTTCACGGTGATTCGAAGCTAAAAAATGAAAAAAAAAAGTTTGAGAAACAAAAATGAAAAAGACAATGTTAATGTTTGTGTAACGCTTGTAATAATCAAACTTAACACACAATATCGAATTAGGAATGAGTTCTTAGGTTAAAATGAAATATTTGTTGAACGAAAATTATGTGCGTTTGTGCTTGCTCTGTCGTTTGGGTTCTGAGGGTGTCCTTTTTGTGGAAAACGGCGCTTCTTCGTGTTTGTGTTGTGCTGAATCCAACGTTTTGATCTGTTTTGTCGATTTTTTTTCTTTTTTTTATTTGCTTTGTTCGGTTGAGTTATTAGTGCTTCAGAAAGCAGAAGCTTGTTAATGATTTGGTTTTGAATTTGTGGTGTTCGTTTCCTGTGCCATATTAGTTGTCGTAGCGATTGTGAATACTATGTTCCTGAATTACTGGAGTTGAATGAGCAAAGTACCGATTATTGTGAATCGTGCATACTCATTCGTTAATGGAAAAAAGATCTAGCGTTATCCTATTCAGTTGAACCATAATTGGTAGCAAAACATGTCGTAGGGTTTGCGTCTTTCATTAATGTACTTTTTTTAATTAATTCATTAATTAATATGCTATTATATACTCTCTCCTGCGGATAATATAAATCGGATAAGGTTATGAACAGGAATTAAGGTGATGATTAGGTTTTATTGATATTTTTTTTAAATAAAATAAAAGACAAAAATACCCTTTATCATCCATCATAATTAAATAATCATACTCATATCTATTCATTCTCACTTATTATAAATATAGGGGTAAAATAAACAATAAGTAATTAATATTTCTTGAAATGTGAAAATGATTTATATTTTTGGACAAAAAATGCAAAAACGACTTATATTATGGATCGAAAAGAGTAATTTTTAATTCTTCTTCACTTTCTTTTATCCTAATTGTTGTTACTTCCGTTTATTTTTAAATTTTTTTTTTTCATGAGGATTGAGATGATACAAATGTTAAAAATAGATATAATTTGTTTTGGGATTTGATTTAAATACACTAATAGTGCAAAATGTTTTTATACGGACATCCACTCAAATTCTCTCATGTAAAATGTGATTGGATTACTCTATAAAAAGGTCATCCGATAATGTAATGCCTCATCAGCAGCTCCTTATTTTTCTCTCCCTTGATTCTTATCTTTTTTCTCTCATTACATTAAAGAGGATAAAGAGAAAATTGAAGGAAAAAATGAATAATTAATTTTTTCTAAAATTCTCAAATGTCGAATGAAATTGGTCAATAAATAAATAGACTGAGGTAGTATTATACAGATGTGATAAATTTCTGCTAACGGTTCAAGTTGTTATAATTACAAATTTCCTTATGTGTATTAGGAGTATCTAGCATATTACTCCCTCCATTTCTTATTTGTAGCAAGATACATTAGCTTTTTGATGTATCAATTTACCTTGGTTTCCCAAGACGACTATTAATAAAGGAATGAAGGGAGTATTATTTAGTGTTAGTGCATTTGTTATTGTTAACTTTATTATTATTATTATTAAGATGTGTTTGGTATGGGTAAAACTATAGAAGAAAATTTTGTGAATGAGTTTTATATATAAAATTACATATAGATCTCATTCATAAAATTCTTTTATATTTTTATCCCATATCAAACACATTTTATTTATTTATTTATTTTTGGTAATTATAACACTGCTAGTGCTGTTGATATCATATTTTCGTTTAATTGATATCATGCTGCAAGTTGTTTTGTTTTCAACAATGATATTGATGACATCCCTAGTTGAAATATGTCTGGCTGCATGTATAAGTAGTCTATCTTAAAATAATCAAATTGACTCCTTTTAGTCCTTGACTTCAGAATGCTGATACTGAAAGTACTATAATTTTCGGCATGTCATGTCATAAACTGGTAGTTCATGTGGCGCCTTGCTGATTTGCCTAGTCAGTGTCTGGGATGAGGATTTTGGGATTTGTTACAGGGTCCTTTATTTGATAGTTATACTTTTTGTGTCATTTTTTGAAGCTTCTAGCGATTCAATACCCAGAGTACATGCACTGGCCGTGAATGGTGATTAATGAATTCAGTAGAGCAATGCCATTCTTGTACTTACAAGCTGTCCATGGATTTGCAGGTGCCACATCCTTTCTTTTCACTGAATATCAATATGTGGGGATCTTCATGGCTGCTTTTGCAATTCTGATCTTCCTTTTCCTGGGCTCTGTGGAAAGCTTCAGCACCAAGAGCCAGCCTTGCACATATGATAAAACAAAGCTCTGCAAGCCAGCCCTTGCAACTGCATTGTTCAGCACTGTATCTTTCTTGCTTGGTGCTTTGACTTCTGTCGTGTCTGGTTTCCTTGGGATGAAGATTGCAACCTATGCCAATGCAAGGACGACCTTGGAAGCAAGAAAGGGAGTTGGAAAGGCTTTTATTACTGCATTTAGGTCTGGTGCAGTGATGGGTTTTCTTCTTGCAGCAAATGGTCTTTTGGTGCTCTACATTGCCATCAATCTCTTCAAGATATATTATGGTGATGACTGGGAAGGTCTTTTTGAGTCCATAACTGGTTATGGTTTGGGTGGATCTTCCATGGCTCTGTTTGGAAGAGTTGGCGGTGGTATCTATACCAAGGCTGCTGATGTTGGTGCTGATCTCGTAGGAAAAGTTGAAAGAAATATCCCTGAGGATGATCCAAGAAACCCAGCTGTAAGTCACATTTCTCCCCTTTCTTCTTCCTGCCTATGCCCTCCTTCACAAAATGAATAGCCAAAGAGTTGATGCATTTACATTACTATTTCACCCTCTATTTCTTGAGCATGTAATGATACTGACTACTGATCTCTTTCTATGGTCTCATCAGGTGATTGCTGACAATGTTGGTGATAATGTTGGAGATATTGCTGGGATGGGTTCTGATCTTTTTGGCTCATATGCTGAATCATCTTGTGCTGCCCTAGTTGTTGCTTCCATTTCCTCATTTGGAATCAACCACGAGTTCACTGCCATGTTATATCCCCTGCTTGTCAGTTCTATGGGCATTCTCATCTGTTTGATTACCACTCTCTTTGCAACTGATTTCTTTGAGATCAAGGCTGTCAAGGAAATTGAACCAGCATTAAAAAAGCAGCTTATCATCTCAACAGCATTCATGACTGTTGGAATTGCAATTGTTAGTTGGCTTGCTCTCCCATCGTCCTTCACAATTTTCAACTTTGGGGCTCAGAAAGAAGTGAAGAGCTGGTAAGATATATTCGTTTACTGTTTATAAAAAAAAAAAATCAAATTTGCATGAAAGATGTGTTGGAAGTTTCTGACCTGTGTCATCTGTGTCTATATGTATGTATCTATAAATATAAATATATTACCCTTTATTCTTCCACCGAAACATAAAGAGGTTGGCTGATATTTTAATTATAGCTATATATTTGGAAAATTGTTGAGTTTGGTCTTTCATTTCTTGATGATCAACTAAAATTTTTTTTTTTTTTTTAAATTTGTGGATAACATTTGAAACACTTATCCTAACATGGTTGAACTTTCCAGGCAGCTATTCCTATGTGTGGCTGTTGGTCTCTGGGCTGGACTTATTATAGGATTTGTTACTGAATATTATACCAGCAATGCTTACAGGTATCTGAATGTTATCAACGTTGTGCAAATCATTCATTTCTTGCTAATGGCCCTGACTTTTGTGATTGCTTTCAGCCCTGTACAAGATGTTGCTGATTCCTGCCGCACTGGAGCCGCAACCAATGTCATCTTTGGCCTTGCTCTTGGATACAAGTCTGTGATTATTCCTATTTTTGCCATTGCAATAAGCATTTTTGTGAGTTTTAGCTTTGCTGCAATGTATGGAATTGCTGTGGCTGCTCTTGGGATGCTTAGCACCATTGCTACTGGGTTGGCTATTGATGCCTATGGGCCTATCAGTGACAATGCGGGAGGCATTGCTGAGATGGCTGGAATGAGCCATCGTATCCGTGAGAGAACTGATGCCCTTGATGCTGCTGGCAACACTACTGCTGCCATTGGCAAGGTACTGCTATGTTCTTATGCTGGTTGCATAACTTCTATATTCTATGAGGCTAACAAATTTTGTTGTTTAAATGTTGTGGCTGCATAGATTGCTGTGCCAAAATATAAATGCTGGAAAAGATCTAACATGTGAAGTAATTGGAGTGCAATCAGAGACTTGATGATTTTGTCCAAGCCTTGTGCTGAAATCAAACTCTACAAAATAAGAGCTTTAACCTTTATTCAATTTTTAATTAATGGGACAAAAAGATTCTAATGATATTGGTTGCTTCCTCTCCTTTGATCATTGATATGATTATCGACCTAGAGTTTCATCTGGCAAATGTGCTTCTCTAACTTGTGTATAATATGTTACTGAGTTCGCTCTCTTTCCTGTGCTAGGGATTTGCTATTGGATCTGCCGCTCTTGTATCTTTGGCCCTCTTTGGTGCCTTTGTCAGCAGGGCAGGAATTTCAACTGTTGATGTCCTGACTCCCAAGGTCTTCATTGGACTCCTAGTTGGTGCCATGCTTCCTTACTGGTTTTCTGCCATGACTATGAAGAGTGTAGGAAGTGCAGCTTTGAAGATGGTTGAGGAGGTTCGCAGGCAATTCAACACCATCCCAGGACTCATGGAGGGTCATACCAAGCCTGATTATGCTACCTGTGTCAAGATTTCCACTGATGCATCCATCAAGGAGATGATTCCTCCAGGTGCCCTTGTCATGCTCACACCACTCATCGTCGGTACCTTTTTTGGTGTGGAAACTCTTTCAGGTGTTCTTGCAGGCGCTCTAGTTTCTGGCGTGCAGGTAATAACAATAACTAAGACCACTTCATGTGAAGTTTCATTGAATGTATTGTCTTTAGTCCTGTTTGCTGAGTCTTGTTCTCCTGCATTGGTTTCAGATTGCAATATCAGCATCTAACACTGGTGGTGCCTGGGATAACGCTAAGAAGTACATTGAGGTAAAAATCTAAGTATGCACTTTTAGAGAATACTTGTTTTATTAAGATCACTACTACAGAGCTAGAATTTTTACTAGAATGATGCGACATATTCTTGATTAGAATGAGTGGATTCTACCACCCTATCACAGATTCTGGTTAACATTTTCTAGCTCAGTAGCACCTCTTATTTATTATGGGATTATGTATTTGGTTTTCATTGGTTGATGAATTTTCTTGGGGATTTGAAATTTCAGGCCGGTGCATCTGAGCATGCAAGGGGCTTGGGCCCAAAGGGATCTGATCCACACAAGGCTGCTGTTATTGGTGATACCATTGGTGACCCTCTAAAGGATACTTCAGGCCCTTCACTCAACATTCTCATTAAGCTCATGGCCGTTGAGTCACTTGTCTTTGCTCCGTTTTTCGCCACCCATGGAGGCCTTCTTTTCAAGATCTTTTGAGGGAATGGGGCGCCCTCTGTGGTAGAGGTGGTTTCCTTTCATTTAAAATCCTATTTTTGTCGGAGCTTTCAGGCGTTTTTCTTTGTACCAATAGCTTCTTCACCTTTAGGTAGTAGGTCTTCGATTCTGAGAACTGGAAAATTTGTCACAAGAACTAGATTTTGTCAACATGAATTTTCAATTATCCGTCTTTGGAAATTTTGATCCCAATGTTTTTGAAAATAGGTAAGCACCAGAGATAGATAAGCTGCGAGAAAAAAAAAAAAGTTAAAAAAAGCTTTTTGCACGCCAGTTGCTTCAGTTGGATTTCTTGAACCTACAACACACACTGGCCCCAGTGGAATTTTATGAACACGTTCGAAAGCTCCATTTATAATATTCTTTCTCGTATGCGCTTAATTTGGACTTTTTATTACGATGGTATCTTTCTCACGTAAAAATTGTGATAATTGAGTAGTAACTTCGTCTGTGAGAATTCTGCATCGGGGCTTTTGGCCTAGCATATTTAGTAAATTGGACTAATTTTTCAAAAGCTCTTTTTAATTAAATAGGTTAGGCTCTAATTTAACAAGCTGGTGTATTTATATTATTATTACTAATATTATAATTTAAAAATTTATTAATAATAAAAATATTTGAATTAATTTAGAAATATTTTAAACTTATTTAAGGAACAATTTAGTCCATTTAAAAATATAATTTTTTGAAATATTTTGAAGTTATTTGACTTATTTGAAAGTCGATGTTTTATTTTTTTTTGAAAAACAATAATAATTAAATAGGTTTCTAATTTGGGCCAGGTCAATATTTAAAAAGGTCAAAAAGATAGTCTAGATTTAGGTTATTTTTTAGGAAAACAAATCGATACTCTATTCTATTTTCATCTCTACTCGGAGCAGTATTTCAAACCATGAACTGGTGTGGTCAACGTTGAGGTAAAAATAATAAATCAAACTTTGCCCCGTCAATAATTGATGATGAAGAATAAATGTCCTTCAATTCATTTATTAGATTCATGATTAGTTTTTTCTCATAAATTTAAAGTACTCGTGAATTTAGTTCATCAAAATTTTATCTCATTCTTTTTTCACATCAATACACCCTTCAAATACAGCACTTGATGAAAGTGTGTCATTTGTATACGGAGTAAAACTATACATTGATGACCGAAATATTTGCATTTTCACACCTTAGTATTGAAAAAATAAAATATAAACACTTGAGTTTTTCAAAGAATTGGAATTATAACACTTCAATCCTCAAAAGTTCAGGGTATATATTTTTTTAGTTCTCCAAAATTTAACAGTATAACACTTCAATCCAAATAAAATATCAATTGCTTACACTTAAGTTCTGGAAAAATTTGCATTATAACACTTTAGTTCATTTTTATTATTTTTCCTTTGAACTAAAGTATCAAATCTTTGAAAGACTAGAATATATACATTGAACTTTTGAGGACTCAAGTATACCTAATAGATCTTTCAAGTACTAAAATGTTAAAATATAAATATTTCAGGGACTACCACTTATATTCACTCTTATATCATTAATAATTTAGATATGTAATTGGATTCCAAACTTCTCCTCCAAATCAAACAGTTGCTCTTTACAGTATCTGCAAAGTGTATGGTCCCAATTTGGATTTGATTTTTGTTTGCTTAAATCTCATTGTAGACGATATAAATTACTAAAGTAATCTATAATGTCACTTAGGTGGTAATGTGAATTGTGTTCATTGAGGGTGTTTATGTGGATTAACACTCATGATAATCTCATTATTATTATTATTAATAAAACAACAAAAATTGTTAATCAGTGTTAGTAAGGATCTTAATAATAATTAATAAAAATTAGTAATAATATTAATAATTATCACTAATATTACAAATAATACTTATAGTAGCTTATTATTATTTTTTGTAGTAAAAGATACATATTGCGTAATAATCTTTTTGATATACCAAATAGGCTAATATAAATTCCAAGTTGAATTATATATGCATACAAAATTCTGCATTGTAACATTACTAGCAATTTAAAAGGTAGCAATACTTCTAAGTGGTAATGTAGATTACTTGTAAGCATTATTGCTCGCTGCCGTCCTTCATCAGGTTGCCTTTAGTAAGTTCCACCATCCATCATTTTATGATTTTCTTTTCTTTTGGGACTGGTAATCAAAAGTAGTATTTATTGATATTTCTTGAAATATTACAAAGATATGAGGAAGAGTTAGAGAGTTTAGACTTGCTAATCAAATGACAAAGATGCTAACTTATCCCCTACTTTCCGTTGTTTATGGGCAATTAACTCACTACTAACTAATTAACTCCCCCCCCCTAAAAAAAAAACAAAAATAAAAAGATCAAACCGTATCCTCAAGGTAGGGGTACAAAAAAGGCATCACTTGAGTTCATTGGTTAAAAAAAAACACTTAAATAGCACGTTTCCCTTGGCCCAGACTAGAAAAATACATTATAATTTTTGTCAAGAGTCCAAAATAAGTGTCCTTTCATTAATACATTGCAATTTTTATCAAGAGTCCAAAATAATTGTCCTGTCATTATTGAAGAAAGCCCATTCAACTGAACCCAACATGACTTTTGCTTTTGTCAACAACCCAAGATCACTTTAGTTTTTTCCATGAGAGTTTTATTAATTAATTAATAAACAAAGACTTAAGCTTAAGTACAAAATATCAGATAGAAACCTAATACATCAAACTACACCAAACCTAGAAAGTTAGTAAATGACAACTATACAACTTTTATGAGTCTAAGCCCAACATCAGTTGAACTTCTGTTTATGCCCAATTGCTGAAACAAACTGGGCTGGGCCCAAAGTTTCTGGAAAGAATGGCCTTATGCCCTCCCTCCCTGTTTTAGCTGAACTCAATTGGGCTTGGCCCGTCACGCTAGAGGATGAGGAAATGCCTATCTCCTCCCTCTTCGAAAAACAAAAAAGAACACAAGGCTTCCGATAGCCCCGCGTCTTCCATCACTGCCTGCACTTCAGCGAGCGAACGACACCCGCCGCCGTGGTCACCGCCGGCCGCACGAGGATCCAGCGCGAAGGTTCCCCGCCCCTGCCCTTCGCTATCGTCTGGATTCTTTCTCTCGTAGGTCTCTCGGGACTTTCTTTTGCTTTTCCTCAATCCTATTAACTCTCGAGCTAACTCTTAAACTCTTACGAGTTTACGATCCTTACACACAAGTATCCCTTACCATTCTAAAAATCAAAATCACTCACAAGTATTCCAATTTTCAATCTTTAGCCTCTATGCTTATGCATGCATCCATTCCTGATTGTGATTCCATTCCAACTTTTTTTTTTTTTGGTAATTTTATTTCCTTTCTGTTGTGAGCAGCCATGGCATTGCGAACAGTGGGTCGGAAGGTGGGCAATAAGCTCTTGCCCCTCTTGCCTGCCACTTCCAGCGTCCATTCACATGCCACCAGTTTTGGTTTGTTTTCACTTTCCACTCCGCAAATAATACAATTTTTTTTTTCATTAACACTCATAAAGTTGGATTCTTATTTTTCATGAGTCTGATTTAAGATTAATACTTTGTCACATTTCACCTTTTTACCTGTAGGATACAAAGAAGTGAAAGAAGAAGAAAAGGCCGCAATGGTTGGTAATGTCTTCTCAAGCGTTGCTGCTAACTACGACCTCATGAATGATCTCATGAGTGCTGGGTTGCATAGACTGTGGAAGGAAAGGTTGCATTCTCATTTCTGAGCGTCTGTACTCACACTTTGGGGACACTGTGCCCACACTTTCATCTCTATCTTGGATGAGATGTGAGTTTCAAACTAAGTGGTTCACCCTCTAATGGTAGATAGGAGTGTGTTGGAATGTCATAAATAATGAGTCCAAATAATATTTCTCTTTCTGTTGTGTAATTGTTTCCTTAATTTGAATCCTATTGCTATTGCTGTTGGCCTTTGTGTAAAATCTGTGTTTCCTGCTCAACTTCTCAGACTAGTTTCCAAGCTCAATCCTTTTCCTGGAATGAAGCATCTTGATGTAGCTGGTGGCACAGGTCAGCTCCCTTTTTCACTGTATTTTAGACAGGCTATGCTTCATCCTGTGTATAAGCTTCAGAGTATATTCACCCACTCTTATATGATCTAAAGGAGGAAAAATTATGTGAATTGTGCATTTGATCAATTCTATCTTCTCCAATCTTTAGAATTGTGCATTTGGTCAGTTCTATCTTCTCCAAGCTTGCTGATTCATCTAGCTGTTTCCAGCTGATTTTCTTTCCTTTTTTTTTGGGGTCCTTTTCATAGAACTCTTAAGTTGGAGCAAACTATTCCACTCCTCATTGTCGCATAACTGAGTACTAAGAGCACAAGAAGCAATTGTTTCTTTAGGATTTATTTTCTCGATTTGTGTTCAGCAATATGTTGGCTGGGTGATAGAAGTCAGAAAGTGAACATGATTTGAACAATTTGTAGGCAACACAAGACGCATGATGGTAATAGGATGGTGTTTTTAACTCTGTTCAGAAGTAAGCTGAATGTGCTTCATGCACATTTTTTTTCTAAGGAATATAATTGTATGATGCATTTTTTATTTAACATAAGGCTTGCTTTTCTAAGTAATATTTCTTGTTAGTATGGATTGATGTTACTGCTGCATTTCGTCACTAATAAGCTTCATTTATGTATAATAGTATATGCTTTCATGTCAAGCATAAGATTTCTTCATTTTACAGGGGATGTTGCTTTTAGAATCTTAGAAAACATAAACAGAGTTAAGCAGAGAGGAGTTCGACATACTTTTGAAGATACATTAGCGGCAGAAACTCAGATATATGTATGTGACATAAACCCTAACATGTTAAACGTCGGCAAACAGCGGGCCTTGGCGAAAGGTAAATAGAATGCCTTAAAATGTCATCAATTAGTTCTTACTTTCATAAAGGATTTCTGATGTTGGTTCAATATATTTTGCACTTGTTTAAAGTTGAATATTTTTTGCTAACAATAATAGGTTTTGGAGAAGATGGTTCCCTTGTATGGGTGGAGGGAAATGCTGAAAGCTTGGGCTTCCAAAATGATTCAATGGATGGTTACACGATTGCATTCGGGATAAGGAATGTCACACACATAGAGAAAGTTCTTAGTGAAGCTCATAGGTAGGCTTGCACCTTTTTAAGAGATTGTTGTAACTTGCTTGCCTTAGTAGCTGATGGCAATCAATTGAAATGTATAATGGATCACTTTTATATTTATCATTTCTTAAACAGGGTATTGAAACGTGGAGGCAGGTTCCTTTGCCTTGAACTGAGCCATGTTGGAATTCCTATATTTAAAGAATTGTAAGTATTATTTTCTCTATTTTGCAAGAATGATGCATATTGGTGGGTGGTTGGCATCCGAGAAAGGACATAGAGACTGATAATGGTCATGCTAATCACATTTGAGAAAGAAAATAAAACAAAATTATAAGGTCATGTATGTATATCTTTGAGGGATACCATAATCCAAGTTTACACAGAATGTTATCATTTCTTCTTTTTGCTTTCTTACATAAAATTTTGGATAAGAAAATAGTGTATTCATAGAAAGAAGCTAGATAGTGTGTAAAAGAATTTAAAACAATGAGCCAGCTAAAAATAGAGGCTTCACATTTCAGTAAAAAGAGCTTGTTGGAAACAGCCTTGAGCAAAGTACTAGACAGAAGCTATAAAGCAATCTATCTTGTAGGTTGTAATGAATGTTAGGGTGAAAAGGTACCCTTAAAATTCAGGGATTCCTCTCCAACCAAATCTACCAAGGACTACATGAACTACACTGCCATAGAATCATTGCCTCCTCTTGTACTTAAATTTAACCTTTAATTTTGTGTTCTGCTGGCAGGTATGACTTTTATTCTTTCTCAGTTATTCCATCCATGGGAGAGATGGTTGCTGGTGATCGGGAATCCTATCAGTACTTAGTTGAGAGTATCCGGCGTTTCCCTACACAGGTTATCATACTTCCATCTATTGGTAGCTGTTGATATTCTTACTTCTTTTTGGCTAGGGACTAGGGTTTAGGGCAGCATTTGCATTTACTAATGGATCTGTAGATGCTTCTCAAGATGGCTGGATAAAGTTTAGGGTTAAATGCATTTTATCCTCCTGAATTTTAGGTCATGTGTAATTTAGACCCGACTTTTCAAAATGTGCATCATTTTTGAACTTTTCAAACTGTGTAAAAACCCCCTAATTTTCAACCGTGCATTATGACATCTAAACTTTTCAAATTGTGCAAAAAACCTCCCAAAAATTTAAGTCATAGCAGAGTGTTGGGTTGCATACAATAAAAAAATCACAGGGGTTAATTGTACATAGTATTCACGGACAAGGTGTCGGGTTGCACAAATTAGAAAGTTCAGGGGGTTAAGTGCACATAATCTTACCTTTATTAGTTGCCAAAATTATCTGAGGGTTTTTTTTGAAAAGTTCAGGATCGCGATATACATTGTGAAAAGTTAAGGGGTAAATTGCACATGACCTAAAATTCAGGGTAAAATGTATTTATCCCTAAAGTTTATGGTGAACCTGTCAAGTGTTTTAGGGAAAAATGCAAACCGAATTTTGAGTGAAGACGACAAATCCAAGGCCAATGGTTTAATTTGAAAATTTTCTGTTTTCTATGATTCAATTGAAGCCCTAGTGTAGTAAGCAAATGGAGGATTATTTGCTTATTAGATTGTTGCTAATTCATTGCGGAAAGCTGCATATATCTTCAGCAGAGTAAAACTTTTCATTGATCTCCCTTTACACATTAAGGACTTACCCTTTACACTGCCTAATTACAAAGCCTAGTAAAACATTAAAATATCCAAATTCCAGCCACAAAATAATTGGCTTTTTTTCTCAGCATTATCATCTGTTTTCTACTCTATGGAGCTTTATCCTAAATTTTGGAATATTTGCTTACGCATGATTGTTTGTCTTAGAATTGAATGGGCCAAACTCATCCAAAGGCTAGTTCATGGGAGGAAGGTTGACCAAGTGTTTATAAAGGCTATCTTTGCATATCTTTAAGCAATATGGTACTAAACAATTTGTGTGACATCATAATAAGTAACATCAACTAAATCTTGTCCCACTAGGTGGAGTTGGCTACATGGTCATACAATGCCATAATATCTTATCATAAATCATGTTTACATTCAACAAACATGATGATTATGATGATGGCATCATGATCAGCATTGTGCGGAAATTTCTTTGATGAAAACATGCATATCAAGTAAGGTTGCTTATAAGTTATCCTATTCTATGTTGGCTAATCTATTGTAATCGATGGGTTGCAGGAGAAATTTGCATCAATGATTGCTGATGCAGGGTTCCAGAAAGTAGAGTACGAGAATCTTGTAGGAGGAGTGGTTGCCATCCATTCAGGGCTGAAAATTTGATATTATATTTCATGAACTTTACTCTCAAGTATCTAATAAGTCATGCATCTTTCTGAACTGTCTACGCTCATGGAGATCAAGTGTGATATTCTGTAATTTCTGCCCTCATATTTGGCATTTGCAATTCTCTTACCCAGGCATGACAATTTTGTTGAAACATTAATATAACTCTCATGGCAAGAGTATGTATATTTAATCCTTTAACGAAAAATAAATATATTTCGTTTTTATTTTCCATATGTTGACTGTGTTTCGTTTATAGTGGGGAAAACAAGAAGAGTTTGATCTTAATATATTAACAATGTAAATTTTTTTTATACAATCATCCAATAACAATGGCTTAAACATGAATATAATATATGATACAATTTTATGACGTCGTTTGATTCATATAGACAATTCTACTTAGGGAGATAATACTTGGTTGTTGTTGATGTCATGCAATAAGATTAATATAATTTCATGTTATCACAATTACTTTGATTTTTTATCTCTCTATTTCAAAAGCCACATGTATAAAAATACTTGATTGGATAATGGTATAAAAATTATCAATGCTTTTTAATTGAACCCAAATGAGAATCCAATGCGTAAACAAATTGTATTTTACTCTCATATGCATATACATAGAATAGAATAATCATTTTGATTATTCATTTTGACCGAATACTTATATGTACGAGTTAAGGAGTTGTCTATGGTACACTGAGTTAAGTGTGTTGTACCATACATCAAGATCTCTAAGCCCTTAGATGATAGTGGTGCATGTGCACCAACCACACAGATATACATCATAAGATCATTTTTCGTCTCCCTAACCTTTTCCCTCCACCGCTCCCTCCATTGTTGTCCATTCTCCACCACACCACACTGCCGACACACCTATCCATGATGGATCCCAAAAATTTGACCAAAGTGTCTTCCTTCACTCATCTCGTTCTTCCTTCAACTTCCACCACTTCTGCTTGTTAGTTAATCACACTAGTAATTGTAATTAGCCCAACTTTACTAACGAGTTCTATTTTACAATTTAATATTGTTGGACTTAATGGTGCAATGTTATGCCTCATAGTTCATTAGTTACTTCTTAGTTTACTTAATTAGTTAGTTAGGCCTATAAATAAGGTATTATTCTCATTGTAAATCAAGTTAGATGAATAAAGTGAATTCCCTCCTTATTTTTCCTCTTAGAGTTGCAGGGTAACTCGAAAATCTAACATGCAATTAGCATATGCATAAAATTTAGGTTTGTGGTGCTGTTTTTCCAATAACTATGTGTAAAGAGTGTGTATTACTCTTTGCAAAAAGAAAAATGTAGTTAAAAATCAAGTGTCTCGTTAATAAGTCAGTTTAACAATTTACTAATTTTTAACGAAATATTACATTTACATAAAAGGTTTGTGGAGTATATATCTATATATAAAACCCGGTCACTTAGCAAGGTATGATGTTCTCAAGTCCACACGTGGCAGCATGATAAGCAAGTGTGATTCCCTCCAATTTGTTGGACTCAATTTAATGAAGTGTAATGCAATAGATTTGAATTAGTTCCTGGATCTCACTGCAAGAAATTTAATTTTTGGTTCTTCTCCTTTGTTTCTTCACTTTCGTTCCATGTCCTCCTCATTTTTTCATTTAATTTTCAAATTAACATAACGCAATGTTGCTGCAATCCTCAAAGAGTGGTGCTAAAGAGTGCTAATATGCAACTATGTTATTCTCAAAACCTGTCATTTTTTGGAGTCCTGCCAACGAGTTATTTTGCTCCATATAATGGATATGGTTATCAGATCAGTTCTATTATAATAAACTATATGGTAATATTTGATAGTTATTTTGACTCATGCAATTTTTCTTTGGCATATTAATGTCATTCGATCAAATAAAAATGCATTCACACACACACACAGACAGATAATATATATATATATATATATATATATATATATATATATATATATATATATATATATATATATATATATATATATTGTTTTTTTGGGTGTCAAGCAAATGCATTGCAGGTTGTTTTCTTGGAGGCAAGGGTGCTTTTGTTAATTTTGTTGCTTTGAATTTCAGGTTTTAAGCTTATAAATTATATGTTTGTTGTCTAGGCATATGATTCATAGAGTATTGGCCCTGTGATTCTTTGAGAAGATAGATTTAAACTTTGCAATAATTTGTTGGTCAAGCACATAGCAACTTTCATTCTTGGTATTTGCAGCTTCTTTGACCTTTCCTTTGCGATCCGGTGATTTGTCATTTCATCTCCTCTTTTAATCTTTTCTTCCTTTTTTTCTTTTTCTTTGCTCATGTTCTTTGGCAGTTCCTCTTTGTGCAAGGATAACTACATTTATGTTCTTTTGTAGGATTATTTTGATCTTTGATTTTTTTTATTTATTTATGTGATCATGTGTCTTGTCTCATAGGAGTTTTGTTTGATCACTGTTTCTATGCTTGATGATTTAGCTATGAAAATTCTTGAAACATGATGGACAAATTATAAGGAGGACCTCATATGTTTAGATCTACTATGGATCCTTTATTATTAGTCATTAGATGAATAATGTTTTTATTGAATGGTTTGATTCAATAATCAATAAATAGAGGGTGTATGATAAATCCAAACAAATGAGGTCCACCATAAAACCCACCAACATGATGATGTTTTTTGTAACTACATCAATAGAGAATAGGATGCTATGGTATTTACTATGAAAATACGTATAGTCCCATAGTCTCTCTTAATTGTAATGTTTTGTCTTGAGATTGTTCACCTGTACCATCATCCAAAAAAATCTTAAGCTTGCCTATCTTCTTATTTTACACGCGAGCACTTCTTATATGGAAAATGGTATTACTATGTAGTGTTATATTTAGTAGAACATTTGTTCCTCGTTACAAAATTTTATGCAAGATGATTATGTGCTATACATCGAGCTTATTGCACTGTTCAAATTGGTCCATTCATCTTTTTTTTTTTTTCTAATGGCTTAATTGGATTCTGAGCTAATTATTGTGAGTAAGATATGTGATTTAATGTTTATATTGATATGTGCAATGGGTATTTGGTGTATGAATTTCTTTTTCATGGGTTGCTCATTTTGTCTGGGTTTTTTGCCATTGTTGAAGTGGAAACTTTTGTGTTACAGGCATGAAAAGACTCTAATTAAAAATGATGATTCTAAATTCTTAGTTCAAATAAGATAAATCATCAGTGGATATGATGAAGTTTAAAGGTGAAAAATGTAAAGACTTGTTTTTGTTGTCCCTTTTAACGTGACTACCAGAAATTTAAGAGAAATTGTAAACTTTCAGAATCTTCATTGATGTCTTAGCAGTTTCTGATTTTCATTTTTTAGCCGTAGTTAATAACAGTTGAAGTAGAGTTTTACTTTGAGCTTAATTGAGACTATTTTCAGCTAAGTATGTGCTACTTCATTCAGTGATTATATCCAAGTAAATAGAGCAAAATTACTAGCCCCAAACAAAGCTTGAAATTGAAAATTATATCCTATGTTCCAACAGTAACAAAATAAATAAGGTAGAAGATAAGTAATGTATCTTAGCGAGGAACCCATCATTGAAGGAAATATGTGTTGGGTGTGTCTTCTAACTTTTATGGATAGATTTGGTAATTTCTTCTAATGAATTGGATAGTGGATACTTTTCCAGCTTTTTATTTTTATCATTATGTGAATAGTATTTGATATGATAGATAATTTATTGTTTAAATGTCATGATTAAGGTTCATGGAGCTGCGATGAACATTTTATTTTGTGTTCAATCAAGTGGTTTTATTAAGAGCAGCAGGAACCTATTATGGGGAACCTGCAACTAAGCTTGCCAGCTAGGTTGGAATTTATTGGCTATGAAATTCATTCTAAAAAGTGCTCTTTTTATGAGGAGTATGATAACTATTATATGCCTTCTTCTTTCTACTTCCCCTTTGTTCGCATGATATTCATATGGATTGGTGCTAAATTAGATTTAATTACTTTTTGGCTGATGCCCATTTTGTTTTAAACAATATCAAATACACTTTATTCTCATGGTTTTATATAGTTCAGTAGAATTGGTTCAAAACTAATGTTTATAAGGTTGTTGATTGTGATTTTATACTTTTTGACAGTAATATTCTTTTATTTAAAATAAAAAATTGAATCTTACACAACCTGTGCATGCTTCTATTTAGTTCCTAATCCACCATGTAGCACAAATCTATCTTCTCTTCTTTTTCTATTTGTGCAAGCTGAGAATCAGTACTAAATTGCACATTCTGTTGTTATTATGCAAACGGATTACTTCAGAATTTTGGATGCAAAATTGACTAGACATAGAAGACGATTGATTTTATTTTCCAAGAGAAGAAAGGTTGGGTACTATCTAAGATTTGATAAGATGTAATTCATGGTAAGCTTACTGAAAAGAGAATTGAATTATACGAATACGTAAGGGTGTTTACTGATTTGTATTTGGCATCTTTACTGATATATAAGCTACATGTAGTGTGTGTGGAAACATTTTTCTTGGGAGGGGTTGTTGATGCTCTATTTTCTTTGATGTAAATGGAATTTTTATTCACATAATGCTAATCTAACATGCTTTCATTTTTCCCATTTCCGTTTGGTTTGTGATTTTGGGCTTTCCAGACTAAGGCCAAACAAATTTTTTTAATCAAAGTCAGCTACTAAGATTGTAAGTTTATTTTCATTCATAGCATATATTTCTGTTTTTAGTCTTAATTATCCTTAATGTCATCTCACTGACAATTATTCTCTTACTCGGAGAGTTTTGATTGAAATCATATGATTGTCATATTTAGAGCGCTCCTCTAGTAAATATGTGGTTGTCTAATATAATTGTATGCAATTGTGCATATTTGTATTGAGCATCCCAACGTAATAAGTTGAATATGGTTATAAATATTGATAAATATAGCAGTTGGTATAATTTTTTATTATACCAACTGCTATATTGAAGGCAATCTTGACAGCTAGAAGATGATTAATGTATTCGTCATGAGGTTTCTGTATATGTATTCTTGAGTAAATTCTTGGAGGATTTATTTTTGCTGCCAAGCTTTCATATGCCATATGCTAGATACTTAGAATTGGGTCATGTGTTATTTATTATTGTTTGTGCTATATTTATGAATGAACACCCTTGAATTATGTAAAGCTTTCTCTAGAAATGTAATTTCAAATAGCTTATATTCATTAACAATGGCTTTTGTTTAACATGAAAAGTTTTTCTAAGATGTTGACTGCTGAGGCTATGTTGTGTTGAATCCAGACTTATATTTAAATGCTCTTTTTGTGCAGATTTTTGAGAAGAACCCAACCAAGATTAAGATTGCCACCATTCCAGCCAAGCTTTGCAAAAGGGAAAGCACCAAACAATAATATCAAGTTTCCATTGGTTTTCAAGAAAGTTAGGCCACCAACAAGGAATCTGAAGACCACATACATGGCCAAAAAAGGCCAATGGGAAACTATTGATAATTTTGAAACTTGGTTTGTCTCAAGTATGTTAGTTTGATGTATTAAGGGTTGCGTGTCAAAGTATATATTTGATTAATACTGTGTTAGTTCTGATTTGTTCATAAAATCTTTTAGACTAGAAAAATTTATGTACATGCTTAATGGAGAAAATAAGAAAAGATGTGTGTGGAGACTGGTTTCATTTCATTATGATGCCATATATTAGTTATCATACTGCTATTTATATAACCTGTCATTGTTTTTTACAAAATTTAAGGAAATCAATTTTCAGCATTGTTAGTCCTAATTGCAAGTTTGATATGGTGGTATACAATAAAATACTATTGTCCACTCAAAAATTCTGAATGACCCTTTTTTAGGGTTCAACAAATATAACCACCCGTATAAAGCACCGACTATTATACCAGTGTGTATATATATATATATATATATATATATATATATATATAATATGATGTCTTTTAACCTTTTATAATAATTTTGTTATTCTTAATAAGAATATCTAATGACAATATTCAAAAAATAGTAAATATGAATATACACTAGAAAAATGATAGTAATAACCTTAAAAAACCCTTAAAAAATCTTGATATAAGTTTTATGCGCATATAATCATATATAAAGTTTTGGCTTTATTTAATGAGGGGAAGTAGACATTTAAGATACAATAATAATACTTCGAGAGTGATGGCATGAATGCTTAATTAATAAATAAACCCACAGAAAAGTCATAATAAGCAATTGAGTGAGCATATATGCTAATGATAATCAAATGGAGGCAAAGATAGCGTCATTGCGTGCACAAAGCTCACAAGCCATCCCCCGAGAGTGGGTCCCACGGTGCCTCTCCAATTCGGATAAAGTCAACAGAACAAATCCCCCTTTCCTCTTTCTCTTTTGAGCGTCTTAGTATGTTTGGAGATTAATTTTGATATGTTGTTGCAAGCATAAATAAATTTTATATTATTATTTAATTACTTTTTGAGGTAATGAGTAATTGAGGTAAATAATTTTGCTCATTTAATAATACTTGGTTAGATGTCTTTATACAAAAAATTTTACACTATTTATCAAATTTTTGACGTTGATTTAATCATGTTACTTGATCTCACCTTTATCATAATAACTAAATTAATTTCAAATAAAAAATTAGGACTAAATTAATGTCGAATTAGAAATTAAGAATTAATTTGAGACAAGAAAATTAATTAAAATTAAAAATATATTGGACAATTTTTTACTAATATATTTTGACAAAATTTATGTAACATATTTTTAGAATCTAACTGATATCAAATTAAAAATAGAGATTAATATGTAGATAATCTCAATTAAAAAAAAACTAACAATAAAATCCTTATAAATAAAAGCAAATGGTTATATAATAATATAAATTTTTTTTACACTACTTGTATATTAAAATTAGACTTTTAAAACTACGAAGAACCAATTTAAAATTTTTAAAATCTAAAAAATTAATTTATCTTTCAATATATTTTTTAGGAGCTAATTTGAATTTTTTTTCTTTCTTTTTATTCTTTTCCTACCCTTCTTATCCATCTCGTTCCAAACCTAACTCCCGAACCAACCGCATTCGCCACGTGTCCTCATCTCCTTGGTTCGGGACCAGGCTCGGGTACGACGCACGTAGCACTTCTGCTCGCCCCCACTCAACCTCCTTCACCCACCCCCACACTTTTTCTGCACTAACTCCACACACACACACACACACACACACGCTCTCTCTCTCTGGGTTTCACCGCTCAACATAGACCAAGAAAGAGAGAACCTTCGATTCTTCGAACGATTTCTTCGCTTCTTCTTCCTTCACGTAACCGATCATGTCACGGTAACGGTTACTTACTCATAACTCCTTCTTTTTCTTCGTCCTTTTTTTGTTTTGTTTTTCTTGTTAAGTATGTGTTTCGCTTCAAAACTCTACTTCTTCTTTTTTTTCTTCGTAGCTTCGTCTCCGGAAAATAATGTTCTTCGTTGTTCGAAGAAAATATAGAGTCTCTCTGACTCTGCGGTTCGATGATCATCCGTTCTAGCTTCGAAAATCAAAATATATCGCTATTTTTTATTATTATTTTAATTTTATATTTTTTTTAGCTGTAATAATCCATTATTCTGTGAAAATTCTTTGCTCGTTTTTGTTCGATTTAGAAAATTTGTGGAATATGGAGACTCTGCGGCTCGATTATCGCTTCTGGCTTCAGAATATAATGCTTTTCTTTTTTAATAAAATTATTTTATTTTTTTAACTGTAACAATATAATTTTCTGTGAAAATATTGTTCATCGTTGTTCGAAGCAAATATGACGAGGAACATGGCGCCTCTGCGGTTCGATCATCGCTTCTAACTTAATGATATAGCGCTATTAATATTTTTTTAGAAGTTTTAAATATTACTTAGTTAACTGTAATTTAATAATTTTCCAGATATCTTATTCTGTATCCGTTTTTCCGTTATATTTTTTGGTATGGATCATCGTTGTTCCAATTTCTGGCTGTAGTGGTCTGAAATTCTGTTTTCATTTGATTACGGTGTCTCTGTGGACTGCTATGGGGAAAATTGCAGGAAAAACGCGGAAACGGTAGCACTTTTTCTGTTTTTGTAGAAAAAGAAATTTAGTACTGTAATTTCTGGCTGTACTGTTCTGAACTTCTGTATTTTCATGTGAATGAATCCTTTTTTTAAATTAAAATTTGCCTATGGATGTGCTTTTTTGGTGCTTTGTCTTCGATTTTATTTTTCTTTGCTGTTTTCAAGTTGACGCTCTATGCTTTATTTAAGGTTCATTTGCATTGTACTTGTTGCATCATGAACTGGCGGTTATGGTGTTACTAGAAATATTCTAGGATTGTCTTGCTATAGTCTAAGACAAAGATGGGAACTGCTGATTATGGTGCGGTACCTGTAAATTTTGAGCTGATTCAGCAGTTTTGATTACTGGCTTTTGTGGATGACCTTGCTGTTAATACTTATGTTGTGTTTGGTTGGAGGGTAAAAGTGGGGCTAAAATTTTCATGGACGAGTTTTGTGTGTATAATGATACATTTAACTTATCCATGGAAAATTATCCCACTTTTATCCTCCAACCAAACACTTCCTTAATGGTTTCAAGAGCAGTCTATTCGTGAATGAATGCTGAAATCTTATTCAGCTGTACTCTTTTGTTTTATTTTTTCACAGGGTGAAGTTGAATGCATATGTTCATTTTTGGTTATTGAATGGATTACACTAGTGTTCTGCTGCAATTTTTGTGCCATATATTGATTACGAGATATATTTCCTCGGATGGGGGAGCGTGTTCTAGGAAGCAAGAGCGGGATTATGATGATAGTCCCTGTAGAAGACTTTCACGAAGATTTTGCAAAAGTGGGAGTTTGAAATGGTGGACATACCCTTCTGTAGATGTTTATTTACGAAGAGGAGACTGTCCATCCCTGTTGAACTTGTGCATCCAGAAAATAAGTGAGGTACTGTTTTAAACAAAAAAGTATGCTTTTTGAGACTATTTATTTTGATCTATCCACTGAAACATTCATTGAACAGGATATTGATAGTTATCATACGTTTTCTATGCTGCCTCGGGACATAACTCAGCTAATTTTTAATAAATTGGTCTGTTCCCAACGTCTGACTAGTGTTTCCCTTGAAGCTTTTCGAGATTGTGCTCTCCAGGTAAACATAATCCTTTTTAATCAATTTTGCCTCTGGAGTTTTATTTGTGTGTTTATGAATTATGATCTAACTGGTTAGAATTTGTGATGCTTTTTGGGCAGGATCTTGAATTGGGTGAATATGCTGGTGTTAATGATTCTTGGATGGATGTCATCTCATCACAGGGCTCATCTTTACTTTCTGTAGATCTTTCTGGGTCTGATGTCACTGATTTTGGGCTGACTTATCTTAAAGATTGTGAAAATCTCCTTTCCTTGAATCTAAATTACTGTGACCAAATTTCAGACAATGGACTTGAGTGCATCAGTGGTATTCTTTCTTTTCCTGCATTTTAGTGTTTATTGTGGAATCACAATCTATGCATCATTAGTTATTCATGTGTTTCCTACATTTGCATTTTGGTGTTGATTCCTTGAGCCTTGGTTGGAATCTTTCTTCATTTCTATTCATCTGCACAAAAAAGAGAATAAAAATGTCTTACCAATAATCCTTGGGTAAACTGTGTCTATATATTGGTGTGGAATTGGGTGTATATGCTGCCCTATGTTACTTTTTTGACTTGATAAATTATTATATTAATAGTTGGTATAGCAAATTCATGCTGCCGGTTTGTACTAATGTATCTCTTTTATGCTGATAGCCACAGCATCCTTTCTTGAAATTCTAGTCTTAAAAGGGAAATTTTGGTCAGTAGATTTCCATTTTAAGAACATTGACCTTTCAAGTTGCTAATCAAATCTAAGTGTTCCATCAATATCATAACCACTTGGGGTGGTTAATTTCCTGAATTGAAAATATTTTTACTAAAAATTCCTCGTGTAGTTTTCTCTATTTTTTGTCAAATTTTTTTCCATGTCGCATGCCTATTTCATATTTACCTTCCCGTTAATATTGAGAAATATGCACATGGGAATCTTATGTAGAGGATGTGACTGAACTATGAAATTTAATTTTCTTCTATTTTTACTGTAACTATCTGCATTTTAGTACTCCCCATCCTTGAATAATTATCCATTTTAAAAATTTTCGTTGTTTAGAAATAATTGTCCATTTACAAAATTCGAGTAGTATTAATTATTTCTTTCCAACAATGTCCCTATTAAATACTATTGGAGGAGGAGAGAGAAGAGTATTGAAAAGAGACAAGGATAATACAGTCAATTATTTTTAACTTTCTCTAACATTAATGTTCTCCTAATCATTTCCTTTCCTTAATTCTAGTGAGCATTTAAAACTGGACAATTATTCAATGATGGAGGAAGTATATCAGATGATATAACTTCAAGAAATGAAATTCTGCATAGTGCAGTCAAACTGATTGTTTTCCCACTAGTGAGGTTTCCAGGACAGAATTATGGAATTGTTTCCGTCCTGCCCTTCCAGTTATCAATTCAACTAATAAATTCTCCATACTGAGTTTGAAATAATTGTTATGGACATCTTCATGTGTAATAAGTTGTAAGTCATTGTTTTTGTTTAGCTCTCTGTCATCTGCCTTAGACAGTTGTTTTTGTCATGTTTCTGGCTGGCGTCCATATATTGCTGATGTTCATGTAATGTTACTGATGGGTAGAAGCTTTGTCTATAAGTTGCTTTTACCTGAGGGTTTACAACAACTGTAATGAAATATTCCAGGTCTCTCAAACTTGACAAGTTTGAGTTTTAGAAGAAACGATTCAATATCTGCTCAAGGAATGAGTGCCTTTTCTGGTTTAGTTAACTTGGTCAAGTTGGATTTGGAGAGATGTCCTGGGATTCATGGAGGCCTGGTTCATCTTCAAGGTTGGTTCTAAAATGCAATTTTGCGTAAGAAGTAGCACATTAAGAACCAGTCTTCTTTGGTTCATTTCTACCCGATTCATTATACCGCGTTCGAAAGAAGTTTGAATTTTCTAGCTGCTTTAATTACTTTTTACAGGTGCTAATATGTATCCTTGTCTACACAGTTTTTAGTTGTTTTAATTTACAATTGACATCACTCTGTCAATGAAGTGGAATGCATTTTATGGAGCACTGCAGTGGTGGAACCGTTTTGACTAACTATCTGGCCTTTATACTTGTCAAGTACTTTGAATAGCTAAAATAAGGAACCAATAGCTGACAACACTGTTCCTTGTATAGTTGTATGCATTTGTGATGCATGGTGCAATGCTTTAAACTAAATGAGAAACAAACATAAATAAGGGAGAATACTATCAGTTTTCTGGTTAAATGATGGGAAAAGATCTTACCCCAAGGAAAGGGAAAAATAGAACTTTTTTAGAATATGAGTCTCCATACTCATTACACTCATGAATAATAAAAACTTTCATGTGGAATAAATAATTCCACCCTTAAAAAGCTTTAATCTCTATTGTCCATGTAACTAAGCAGAATTTACATAGAGGGACAATAAAAAGATAAAAGAATTCTGTAATAGTATTTGTGTTATTCTTGCATGAATAGCAAACAAAAATTGATTTCATGTGTGATTTGGTCCATTATTTTCAGGTTTAACCAAGTTGGAATCGCTCAATATAAAGTGGTGTAATTGCATAACAGATGCTGATATGAAGCCTCTTTCAGGTTTGTTGCATCCTGCTTCCTTTGATCACAGTGGCAGAAAATTTTAATGAAGTTTAATTGTCTAGACTTACTTTTTGCAGTTTGGGTGTTTTCTGCCATTGATTAGATTTGGTTGAGATGATTGATATCCTCTTTATATAGAACTGCATATATTTTTATTGCAAGATGTCTTTTTAATACTGATGAAATGAGATGTACTATACTGGTGTATGTAGTTTCTATCAAGTATGACTTAGTGACCCAGTGCACTATGACAAATGTTGTTTGGTTTTATGAAGGATGTCTTAAATTGTGTGCAGGTTTACGTGCATGACTTCTTTTTTTCCCTTTTGCATGTTGCTATGCTACTTTTCAAGGTTTTTTTCTTTGGACTTCATTAGGAGTTACTACTGAGAGACAATAAATGTGTTATCTCCAATCTAGGGCTTACACAACTAGAAGGTTAAGCTGGTTGCAAAGGCTGGGTTTGACTGCTATACAATTGTCCATGTGCCTGTGTGTGTATGGAAGTATAATCATTGTTGTCTGAGTTGACTTGTGGTTCAATGATTAACGGTACAATTTTTTTTATTCACTTGGCTTCCAGAGCTTGAATGCTTGAAGAGTTTAGAGATTTCTTGCAGTAAAGTCACTGATTTTGGCATCAGCTTTCTAAGAGGTACTGTCCCTTGCCTTGCATCACTGTGATGTTTCAGAGCAATAGGGATTATATGATTATCTTTTAGCAGGTATCTTATAATTTTTTTTTATTGGAAGGTTTGTATTGTTCTGTAATAATGCTTGTTTATGATATTTTTCCCCTTTGAGAGTGGAGCATCTTCATCTTCTTCCAAGTATTTTCATAATTTTATCTGTTTTCCTCTGTGGGTGTGTCCCTTGTTTCCTTTTCTAAAAGAAAAAATCAGTTAGATTTTCATTATTAATTCTACTTCATTGTTTGAAGTGTAAACTCTACTTGCATAAAAGTTCATTCCTAGAAAATCTATATCTTTTGCCATTTGTCCTTCTGAAGTTGATGTTGTTATGTTGGTTGGTAGAAAGTTGTAGTGTCAAGTGACAATTATACATCATAGTACCAATGTATTAGTGTCTCAGTTTACCAGTTTAAACAAATTTTTGTGTTTCATCATTTTATGTTCAGCTTTGGTTCATCAATTTTCAATATTGTCTTGGTTCATTGCAGGATTACGAAAACTTGCTCTGTTAAATTTGGAAGGATGCCTTGTAACAGCTGTGTGCTTGGATTCTCTAGCAGGTTGAATTCCTTCATAGATGTCTATGCTTATTCTGTTAATTATCAGGGCATTAATTTATACCCTTTTCTTTCTTCAGTGTTTGATATCCACGGTGAGTTGTCAAGCAATTTAATGGATGTTACTTATAGTTACTTGATATTTCGTAACATTTTTGTGAGCATCACAATATATCAATCGTTGACAAATGACAACTCATCTTGGGTAGCACGTGCATTGGGGTAGCCTAGCAACTCCCTTTTTCATGATTGTATAAATTGAAAAATTCACTTTATATTGAAGTAAAACTTTGGAGTTTAAACGAGGAACTAACAAATCCGGAGGATCCTCCAGCCACATGCAGCTAACATAAGGTTTTGCATGGTGCGCTAGAAAAAGCCAGTTTGTTGCATTTCCAGGAAATAAAACAACTGCTAAACCTATCAAACCAGCCAGATTAGAAAAAGATATCCCAGGGTATGATGCCATTGTGAGAAAGGTTGACTTCCTGATCCTTAATACCCTAGAAAACTTTGTTCATTGCCCTCCAAATGGTACTTCTGCACCGCACATCACGGGTAAAGAATAAACCCTGCAGTTAGCTTGGCTCTGTATGGATCCACTATCCCATCTATTTGAATATCTTCTGCAGTGATGAACAGAACAGCCCCTAATCATCCCTGCTTACTATGCCTGCTCATAGTTCTCTCAAACCAAACATTATTCCTAGTACTTTGTTTGGATATAATCTTGGTTGTTGGTCCATTGGTGCCTTTAATCATGAAGCTGAAACACTGTTTATTAGGATGCCTACAGCATATCATGCCCAGCAGATTGTGAATTGAGCGCGGAAATCCACTAAATGTGAAACTTCAGAAAGAAAAATATGGGGGTGGATAAACTTGATTCCAAGCACAAATCAAATGACTTCCAACTATTTATTATTTACTCTAAACTTATTTTTCAGGTGGAATGGTGTGGGATATTTTGATATCTATTCAAAACGAGCCTGAATTTTGTTCCCAAAAATTTCAATGAAGTGTTCACCTTTTTGCTATATTCAGTATCTTTGAGGATCTAATATCCTGTGTGCCCTTGCATGTTATACAAATTATAATCAGTGTACATTTTCTGGATGTAAAAAGTTTAACTTACATCATTCTAGTATATAACCACTTAATGAGATTGAACTATCCATTACTGTTTTTGACTTGACCTTGTTATTACCTGCCAGAGCTTCCTGCCCTTTCAAACTTGAATCTTAATAGATGCAGTCTTTCCGATGATGGATGTGAAAAGTTTTCACGTAAGTTGTCGAGATTTGTGTAACTACTTTCCGACTTTAAATATGTATTATACGATATGCTTATTTGTTTTCACTTTGTGGGACCATAAGATTTACTGTGGACACAACATTGATAGCATTGCTTTTTTGTGCGCGTGCACATGCAGGACTGGAAAATTTGAAAGTACTCAACTTGGGATTTAATGAAATAACTGATGCATGTTTAGCACACTTGAAAGGTGATTTGAAATATTGACCCTACTCTCTCTCTCTCTCTCTATATATATATATATATATATCCCCTCTGCCCCTAATGATTTATTTTCCCAAGCAGGATTGACACAGTTGCAGAGCTTGAACCTTGATTCATGTAGGATTGGTGATGAAGGGTTGGTCAACTTGGCAGGTAGATTCTTCTTGAATTTCCTCACTTCATTGTCTAGTGATGACTTCCTGGATGAAAATGTTGCCTACAAATTTGGAAAAAGAAAATGAAAAAGAAGTAGCTTAGAACCTTATATCTTCTAGGTATAATTGGGTTCCAATCTTTAATGTGAAGAAAGGTTATGTTGTATGTGATTTGTCATTGGAAAGCCCATTTCAAGGGAAATTGTGACTGAGATTTTGGTTTCAATGGTTTTAGGCCATAGGCAATTGAAGTGCTTGGAATTGTCTGATACAGAAGTTGGAGACAATGGGCTACACCATTTATCGGGTTAGATATGCCAGTTCCTTATTGCTTTAAAAGGTTGTCTGATTTTTGGTGCAACTTCTGCTTGGACTTCCAATTTTATATGGGTTTTATTGTCGGACATTTTTAAGTTTGCCTGCTTTTTGGTGCAACTCCGGCTTGGACTTCCAATTTTATATAGTTTTTGTTATCTCAGACATTGTTGAGAGATATTTCCACTTACTGAGATTATCTCTAATTGTTGTGTACCTATTGACTATTGTATCTCATCTGGTTTGGGCATTTAGGACTGCTTACTTAGTTACTTGTATTGGTGAGTGTGTATTTTGGTTGCATTACTTACTGAAGTTAACTTCATCCTTCCTTTATTATATTTGAATGTTCTGGCAAAATGCAGATTGTATCATAAGATGATTTCTTGATATGGTAGGTTGGTGAGTAATGAGTAAACCTGTGTCAGTGAGAGATGCAGGAATTCTTTCTGAATTGTAGTACTTAGTTGATTCATAGTTTCTTACTACATATGGGGTATTAAATGCATGGGCTATTATGATGCAGAATTCTATTACCATCACTGCCATGGACTCTAGTTTTTCCATTTTGATTATTTTTTTCTATTTCTTGCAGGATTGTCTAGTCTGGAGAAAATAAATCTGTCATTTACCGTGGTTAGTGATGGTGGATTAAAGAAGTTGTGTGGACTCTCATCTCTGAAGTCACTTAATTTGGATGCTTACCAAATTACTGATAATGGACTGGCAGCTCTTACAAGTGTGTGTTCCCATAGAAATATCGAAATTCAAAGGAATGATTGTTTATTTCTGTTTTATACATGAGCCATTCTGCTCAATCTGATTGATTTGTTACTTTTTTATTATTTTCAAGTTTTGAAATATTACCATTAAATTCATCTAGTCTTCCCTTGAGTTTACCTTAGCTTCTTTACTTTTGAAAAACATGAATTTCATTAGTTATTATTTTTATTAACTTCAAAGTATTCTGGCTCTTTGGTCTTCTGAGCTTAAAGTTTAATGTTGCAATATCCATCAATCCCAATTTCTGATGCAGGTTTGACAGGGCTTATTGACCTGGATTTGTTTGGTGCTCGAATCTCAGATCATGGAACGAACTATTTGAAAAGTACGCAATATGTCTAACATAAGTTTCCTACAACTTTCCCCTTAGATTTCTTATTCACGTGACTGGGAGTAGAAATATGACAATTTCTGGATATATTATCTTCATCTTTTATCTTTTTGTTTCTTATCTTTGTATAAGAAATGGAAGTATGTCTGGTTATAACGGTTACAGTTGAATTGCCTGAACCTGATTTTGTCAGAAATTCAATTACAAAATGTCCATCTTAATTGGTCAGGCTTAGCTTACAGGAAGTGTACTTGTTTTGGTTCATCAGTTTGCTCTGATCGCTTAATCTCAATTTCGCCACTGCAATATGTTGCTTGTATGCTTACACCCTCTCTCCTTCCCAAGAATCAAGATTTTTAGTTTCTATTGAAAAAGATTATGCACCTGCAAGCCTGCCTCTTTTGTTAAACAAGTCTCCAAAATCAATCATATTTCCCTAATTGGTATTCTGTAGACTTTACTACATGTTTGTTTTTATTCTTGCACTTCTTTGAATGAGCCAATTTCGGTTATAATTGGAGTTCACTATATCCAACTCTGTTTATTATGAAACAGAATTCAAGAACCTGAGGTCCCTGGAAGTATGTGGTGGAGGATTGACTGATGCTGGCATGAAGAATATCAAGGAGCTTTCTTCACTTATGTGCTTAAATTTATCACAAAACTTCAACCTTACGGACGAAACCCTGGAGTCAATTTCTGGTATGCAGACCTTTGTTTTGCTTGAGAAACGTGTGGTCTCACTTTTTCTCTGTTTTCCTCTTGACCGGGTTTAAAACCTAAATGGCGAATAAATAATTGGACTAAAAAGCGTGGTTGCTTGTGAAAGTTCTGAATGCGCATCAATTAGTTTGCTACTCAAGGTGCTTCTAGTTGGAAAAGTGGAAATCCAATGCTGTGGTCTAGTGGTTGGTCAAGCCTACTAATCCTGGGTTTTTGTTACAAAAAGTACTACATGCTCAACTGTATTTTACTTTGGTAACATGCATCCTGTACGGGATCATAGCTGTCTTTGAGTGTCTAGATTTAAAGGTTGCGAGAATCATGGCTGCAATAAATTTCCCCTACTTCTCATTGGTGTTTTTGTTTTATTAATTGAAAAAACAAGAGAGAGGAAAAAAAAAACAACTCTGGTTGTGATTATATCTGTGCTCACATGTTTTTGCGCACAATTTCAGGGCTTACTGGGTTGATTTCTTTGAATGTTTCAAATTCTCGTATCACCAGTGCTGGACTGCATCACTTGAAAACACTCAAGAACTTGAGGTCTCTGACATTGGAGTCCTGCAAGGTAACAGCAAATGACATTAAGAAACTTAAATCGATACACCTCCCAATCTGGTTAGTTTTCGCCCAAATAGCTAGCTAGTTAGGGAGGCATTGTAATCTGTATATATTGTAAACTGTACTGACATTGTTGGATAAACATGGAAAGACTGCCTCAAATTGTACATAGGCTTAAAAGGCCTTTTACTTTCATGAAAGGTGTGAATTGTCTGTCTGCATGGTGCGAAGCTGTCCTTTTATGTTATTCGTGACGTAAAATGATGTGTTTACACTTATAAACTCAATACGATATGTAAAGAAGTTTTAGAATTCTTTTTCCTCGATTGGCTTCTTTGAAAAGGAGACGTCAACCTTTTTCATCTTTAAAGAATTGTGTTTTGTACGAAGTATATTAAGGCGAGTCCTTACATGGTTCCAACTTAGTTTGTCACCATATGGTGACAAAATCTGAGCCATGAAAATACTGATCTGATGGCTAGGATGAATTGGTTGATAAAGTCTTTAATATTTATAAAAGTTACCTAAGTAAAAAATAGGAAGTGGCAAATTGTATTTGGACCGAAGTTGATTTTAAATTTTGCTTGTTGGATTATTAACAAGAGACAAATGAGATTAAGAACAGTGCAACAGATTGGTAACGACTGATTTCACTTTCTCCCATCATTCATCGAAGCTAGCCAACAAATGACCCTAGGTGCATGAAAATCATTGGATCCATTAACGTGAAGTTGCAGAGGGTTTGGGATGGTCTCCACTTGGTATAACGGCTTTGGATTAGCAAAGCTGTGCACAAAAGATCCTTCATTCTACGACGACGGATCCAAGCGAAGATAGGCACTGCACACGATGGACCAAGGGCTCACTGGCTTGCCTCCCATGGTGGTCGTCCTAGATTGTGTCTCTGCCTAGCGGGTACTGAAGGAGCTTTGGCTGTCATGGCCATCAATGATATTGAACATGAAATGAGGGTTTTGCAAAAATTGGGGATTTGGACAAATATAGAATAGGAAAGAGATCAGTTTTGGAGTGGTCTTCTTCAACAAATCAACATTTTTGTATTTCTCCTTTTTCTTGCATCTTAACAGCGTTCCAGTGTCCTCGCGCCATTGCTTTTCAAAACGAAAGAAAAAAACACAAGCTTTTCAAACGAAAAACAAAATTAGTTATTCATTGTTCAGATTTTTCATTTTTATCTGATCGAGGATGGCAACTTTTGACTACGAAGCATCAAAATACAAAGCCTCCCCAATACAATCTGGAACGGGAACAGAGTCCCTCCATTCCTAATAACAACAATTCCTAGCCATTTTCTCTGCTAACTTATCTTCAACTCCATTGCAGCACCTAGGGACAAGATTCGGTTTGAAAAAACGTTGTTGCCAATCTAACTACATCTGAAAGAAGAATCCCATTTGGAGAATGGAGACATACCAATGTCTAGATATTTGAGAGTAAACAAGCCAACGTGCATTGTCAATTAATCGTTAAGATTTGAGTTTTACTAACTTTTAAAATTATAAATGCACCCCACACTTTTGTTGTATTACCAATGATCATGTTGTCACCAACTCAGCCGCAACCACATAAGAACTCGCCTCCTATGTTAATGAAATGTGTTTTATTTAACCTGTAACTATCTAAATTGAGGTTAGTTTTGGTATATTTTCTGTTTATATGATCTTTGAAGTGATTATGGTAAAAATTAAATATTTTTAATGATGTTTATGTATGATTGGATCATTTTCAAGATGTTATTTATGCTATACTAAAAATATAAGTATATGATTGGAAGAATGAAAATGGAAGGAGTGGCAAGGAGGGGGAAAGTTAAACTTAAATGATCATTAATTGGAAGTAATTTTAGAGGGAGAGTGATATTACTAGGATAATATGTCTCTCCCTTATTGCTCAAAATCAAGCTTTTTGAAATGGGGGTTGAGAGAATGGATGTAACTTTTAAATAGGGATGTGACATAGTCTCTTCTATTCTACTTCTCACCTTTATCTTCCATTATATTATTCACTTTCTTCCATCATCTATAAAACTCTCAAACATAGCTTAAATCCCAAATTTTTGCTTTGATAATGATGTTCTCTATGGAGTCATCTGGGCTGAGCAAATTTTTTGGCCTAGGAAGATAATCTTGAGTAAATAACGTTTTCTATCCTAATATTTTTAATTCTGACATCAACATACTCATTTTATTGGATTTTTATTTTGATGTGATGATTAAATTGAGGTCAGAATAAAAGAAATTAGAAGTAAATTGATGTTGAAACAGAAAAATGTTTAAGATTTTATTATGATCGAATGATGTCGAAGATTTTCTTCGAATCAAATTAACGTGAAGTTGAAATGTTAAAGATGAAAAATGTTTGCTACAAAAAACTCTTATATACGATTGCTTAAAGTTGGATTTTACACGCGCATGCTTTAATCGTACTCGGTGTGACGATAAGTGGGCATTGTGACTGGGGGACAAAGAAAAGCAAATCAACACGGAGATGATGTTCAGATTTTTGGTGGCAGAAAGCTCAAAATTACCCCTTTTCAGCTCCTAATTTCCATCATATCACTCACTTAGGGTGATTTGGTTTATTTTCATTTTTAATTTTCATTTTCAGTTTAGGATTTTGTGAAGAAAATATTGAAACTGAAAATGAAATTTTAAATTTTCAGTGTTTCCTTCACAAAATCTAAAACTTAAAATGAAAACTTAAGAACTGAAACTAAAACCAAATAAACCTTTATTTTCCTTTTAACTACTTTTTCACATTTGACATACTCAACCTCCTCTAGCTCCCAACGAATCCTCCACCCTGATTTTGTTGAGTAATGTTTGATGTACAAAAAATTATATAATAAATGTACATAAAGACTTTATCATCATTGGATATGATAAGTGGATGGAATGAATGAGAATCACATATTATATCCAATAGTAATAAAGTATATGATGTGCATTTATTATATAATTTTATTATAAACTAAATATTATCCGATTCTTTTTTCCATTATTTAGTAAAGTGCTATGTCCGTTGGTGTATATCGATGAAGAGAGCACTTGGGCCTCGGGTCTGAAGTGCTGAGGTAACTTTAAAAGGAACTGATTATGGTGCGTTTGTTTGACCATTTTTCAGCTCAGAATCATTTTCACTTAAAAATATCAATTTTCATATATTTGAATAATTTTTAAAAATAATCAGAATCTTAAAAAAAAATTCAGCATTTTTATAAAAGTTAAAAAAGTAGCTTCTTAAGAAAAAATCAATTGTGTACTTTTTCAGTTTCATATAAAGGATGTGTTTGTTTCATATCTTTCAAAAAGTGATAATAAAATTTAAATTATATATAAAAATGAAATTTAAATACACTTTAATTAACCTTTTTCCAGTAACGCATAAAATTAAAACTTCGTAATATATATATATTATATATGAAACAAACACATCCAAATCTACATCAAGATAGCAAATAACTTACGCTAATGCTGGGTAAAACGGTAAGAAATCAATCAAATGCTTTGACATCTCGTTCTTCATGAACATGTGGCGAGTCGATAAGTTCACCGTCTTAGGAATTATATATTTATATAGATAATATGGGAGCCACACGAAAGATTGAGACAAGAATAGCTTAGTGAGTTACATGCAACTCTCAATCGATCTAAGGAAAAAAAATAGGGTAATATGTTAGGATCAACCAATACAACTAAAAAGCCAAAAAAGGAAAAAAAAACAAGCGCTTGGAGGTACTCAAGAGAACAACTAATCTGTAGCATTAAACTTTGAAAAAAAAAGGAATTTTTCAACATCTATTGGCAAATTACAATGTAGTTTTTGGTTTTCAACCAAATGGGTTGCTCCAAAGCTCTTGTATGATGTGATTGTGCATGGCCCCAAGACAACACTATGGACCTAGAGAGTCGTAATTTGGATCAAATGATTTGGGTGGCATTAACTATTTTTTAATACAAACCTAGTTTCTTGAAATGGCCAGAAAACCAAGTGTGTAAAAGAAACTTGTGTCTTCAGCTGACATGGATAATGATCATCTTTGGGGTTGATCTGAAGAGGGTCCACCTGCAGTGGCTGCCACATTGCTTGCTGAGCCATTCTCAACTGGAGGAGGCACACCCCACTTGCCTTCAGATTCAAGGGGCTCAAAGACATGAACTCCACCATCCGACAATCCTACAGCAAACTGATTCGGTTCTTGCGGATGCGCCGCAATTACAAGTGGCTGTACATTGGAACTGCACATGGAAAAATGGGCAGTTAGTATACAACAAAAAAGTACTACACGAAGGATTATAAGCATAGAACAAGAAAATTTTAAGTAGGAATAACCCAGGATAACCGCATAAAAATAACTGAGGGACTGTTTGGTTTTAGAAAATGTTTTCTGTTTCCATTGTTTTCAATTTAGTTACGAAAATGTCGCCTTGTTTTTAATCTGTTTTCAAGATTTAATAACATGGTGAAAATAAGATTTCATTGTTTTAAGGTTTTCTTTTGCCATTTTTGCAATTAAAGTTGAAAATAAAAAACTAAAGAAAAAAAAAAATTAAAACCAAACAAGCCCTAATTATTCCCAATGGCACAATCAGAGTCACTTTAGATTGACTCCCTTCTATTCTAGAAACAATTATAGAGATTAAAGTAGACATTTTCATTTTGATTCAGAGAATACATTCTAAGTATTGTTAAAATAGTGAGTAACTGGGCAAGTACCATGCCAACTGAGACAAAACACCTTTAAACAAGGCATTACCTGACACTTGCAGGAAGATAAGCAGAAGGATTGATGCGACATCGTAATCTGAGGTTAGAAGCACTAAAAACACAGACTGTTGCGTCTAAAAAGCTGGCATATATCAGCTGGCTATCACACGAGAAAGTTGCATGCGATATGGGTGCAGCAGAATCCCGTGGGAACCACTACAATTTGAACAAACTGATGTCAGATAACAATAAAAATGAAGCAAAATTATTTGCACCACACAATGAACTTAACTGACCTGCTTTAATCCGTCTAGTTTTGTGGCTTCATAAATGGCAAGCTGAGTTTCATGTACAACCAAGAAATGTATCTGATCCTGATGGAACTGTACTCGGGTATCGGCCTGCGCTGGTGGGGTCCTCCCAGGAGGAAGCTGCAAGAATCTGCTCTTTTGCTTTTCCCATCCATCAGTATTCCACACACAAATCTGCAAAATTAACGAGCTCAGAGAACTCTCAATATCAAAAATCCAGAGATTGTATTACTCAAATGGGCTCTGTACTCAATAGAAACCAATTAAAGAGTCAAACCCAGAAGATCTTTTAATGCAATTTTTTTGTACATGTTCTCTTAACAAATTTAATCATAGAAAAGTCAGATGCTAGAAGAGGCAGATCCACAGAGGGAAATTATTACCTGAGCATCTGCTCCAGATGAAACTAGCACATTCAATGCATGAGAGAAAGCAAGACCAGTTATTCTTTTGGTATGGCCCTTGAGTTTACTTTTAACCTGCAAAAAGAAATAAGCATAAACACCTAATATCTCAAATTACAAATGAGTAGAAACTGTTTGCAGAAGCATGGTTACCTCATCAACCCGGACATTATATATCTGAATGGAGGAATCATCCATGCCTATAGCTATAATATTGTTATCCTGTGGATGAAAAGCAAGAAAGGTTGCTGCAGGTGGCGGAGGCATGAAAGTGGTCATTGTCTGCACTTAGCCAAGATTGAAATTTGGTTAATTGGCATTACTACAAAACGTGCAGCCTTGAACAATAACTAGGATCATAGGTCACCTTAAAAGTCATCATGTTGAATAGGGATATCTTCCCTCCTGATGCGGACATTACATAGGAATCATTTTTGGACAGAGCAAAGCAGGGTACAGCATCCTCGGGGTTGCTATCAGCGATGTCATTAGTCATCAGGATGCCACTCGATGGTTGCCACAACTGAGGTTGCATGCTGGCAGTGGCCTATAAGACAAAATATCAATATCAGAAACAGTTATAAAAACTATTATATGAATACAGAATAGGAGGAGGAAAGAAGTAACTTCACATTTTCACACACCTTGCCAGATGAACTACGGTCATTTCGCTGCCATTTCCAGAGCAGGTGAATGGCATTTGATGCTAGTGCTAGAATAGCATTACCTGAATTTGTATATATCAACCTTGATATCTGTCATAGGAAAGAAGGATCAGAACAAATTTCATTCCTGGAGAGAGCTGAGGCAGAGAAACCTTGCAAGAAGTTCAGCAGTGGTAATACACTAACCTGCTTTTGCTCTTACTTTTATTCACCAAAAAAAGCACACCATATAATATCTAAGTGGTGATACAAACTGGAATAACAAGTTTTCCTAATTGATTTTACTTCAGACAGACCAGACAGCTAGAAAGTACAGCAGGAAAAGCTCCAATTCTCCACACGTCTGTGAGATACTTGTGATATCAGTTAATTATAGTGCAAGATCATCACCGCAATCTACTTGGCATTAATATACAACTACGGTAAACCACCACTCCCAAGTACATTCAGTCACAAACATCAAATGCTGACATAAGAACAAGGAGAATACAGATACAGATGCTAGCTCTTTTTCATTGGCCAACAAAAGCCCAGTTTATCAAGAAAGCGTAAGTCGCTATCAACTTTGATAAATAAAATTTCTATGGGAGGATATTTGATAAATTTGAAGAAAATAACATACCTTGGGTACTCTAACATTATCCGGTAGCTTCAATGATCTACATTGAGAGGGTTCATTGATTTCAGTGAGCTTCCATATTTTTGACTTGTCATTGGATTCTTCACTTATTCTTGGTTTAACATCACCTCGTGCATCCCCATTCTGATGAGATGAAATTTGACATGTAGTTATAATAATAATAATAATAATAATAATAAATGCTCACTGCTCTATCCCGGTAGGAGGCAGAAGATAAATGCACTTTGTAACAAGTATGGGTTGCATGTTGAGCAACAGAAAATATTTCAGAAGAGAAAGCTACAAGTAGAATGCAATATTGCAAGTATATGAGGACAAGACAACCAACCATTCCGGCAATAGCTACTACAGAAGAGGCCCTCTCTGCAAGCGCAGCACTAGTTGCAGCAGCAGCAGAAATTGGATTTAACGTAGGCTGCCATGAACATGTTAGATTGGATTCTTTTTCTCTCAGTTACTGATTAGGTTTTATTAGGTGGGGAAAATATAAAATCTGTTAGCCTACCTTTGCCATGGCTTCTGATGTTCTTGATGCATCATATAAAGAACTCTCTAATGTACGCAACAGGCGAATGCCATCTGCATTGGCTAAAATTTTGATTCCATTCTCATTTGCAGATACGGCTAAAAGAGTTCCATCCTTGTTGAATCGGATACGGGCTTGCCTAGAGTTCATATCAGGCATCAATTAGCAACTAATAATTTCAGATACTAGCTCTCTAATTTGCAACAAAATAATGAACTTACAGGTAGACCCCCATCAGCATCAACAGTTGTCAAAACCTGAACATTGTCCATATCCCAGAATTTAATGGAGAAATCATCACCAGCAGCCAAAAATCGATTTTTGGTGGTATCAAATTGTACGACACCCAAAGATCGCTTACGGAATCCTTGATAAGTCCTCTTCACAGCTCCTTCACTTTCATTCCACTCAACAATAGAGGATTCCCCGTCTTTGCTTGTCCCACATGAAAACAGCCTGTAGCATATATTCATAGCCAAAAACATTTGAACATGAGTGATAAAAATAGTAAATATAATTAAACTCTGCAGCAAGATTCCGCATAATAGGAGGAGCCATGGTTGAGAATATGGACCTTGTACCATCAGCACTATAAGCCATGGTTGTGCACCAACGACCAGGAGCATCATAATCAACACGAGATCCCAAATTGTCATACAACCATGCTTTTATCTTTCCATCTAATGCTGTTGAAAAGATGAACTACAACATCACAACAGAAAGGATTATCAGCAAGAAAACCAACAAGAGAAATTAGGGAAAGGCTTTTCTTTGGGGGACTACATTACTATAGCCAAAGGAATCATATCAATAAACTCAACTAACATTCCCCCTAAAGGTAAGTAAGTCAGTTTCTACCTGAATGTTTTCTTTATAATGCGGGCAGACAGAATAAACCGGAGCCTCATGGCCTTCAAAAGTATACTGCTTTGCACCCGTAGCAGCATCCCACACCTTAAATAACATAAAATAGTTAGGAACATATGATCTCCTCCATCTCATTAAAACAACTCAGGCTGTGACAAACTTACCTTAATGGTCTTATCATCTCCACAGGTTATCACGCATAGTTGCTTATTTGGATGGGAAAATGCAAGATCATTTACCCCACCAACATGAGCATCAATCTAGAAATCAGATTTGTAAGTAAATAATTTGAGAAATGCATATATGTCTATATATATACCACTATACCTATGTATGCCAGCATGTATATATATATGTGTGTGTATACCTCCAGGTGCTGTCTAACATCATCTGGCCCATGATAAGAGTATATCTGAACAATGTGCCTCGAGTAAGCGACTCCTGTTCCATTAACAAGAACATGACATAAGTGATCGGATTAGTTTCCGTTTCATCAAAACAAATATCTAAGAACTTACCGATAAAGCTCCGTCAGGACTCCAAATCACACGGTTGACAGAAACAGCTGGATCTTTGACAAGAGCAGCCTGAATTGATCATGATTAGTTTTCTCTCCAGTCATTGAGAAATTACAAGTTACAGGATTTAGTACAAATTTCATCACAAACGTCATTGTATAAAAGACAACCTGAAATGGCATCGAACATGCACTAAGGTCCCAAACTTTGAAGTTCTTTGAGACCAGTCGTTCCCTAGAGCCCACCTCCCACAAAGCGATGTCCCCCACATTTGTGCCAACTGATAAATTGCATCAAGAAAAGCATTCAATTGACAATTCAATAGCAAATACATGCAATGCAAGTTAAAAACCAAACACTACTAAAAGGCTTTAGAAGAGCAGCAGACCAAGAAGTAAAGACTGTTGCAATGGATGAAAGTCCATGCTCATAGGAGATGAACCCTGATTTAGAGTTCGCATAACGGTCTTCGGCAAGTCATCAGGTGCATGAAAAGTCTGACCATGACCGTGACCTGGGAATGTTGCTGACAAAACATTGACAGGTAGATTTACCTGCACAAAGTGACAATCAATAGCAGAAATGTGAGGGGTCAAAACTAGCTCATGCTTAGGTATGAATTGCTATTGATGTGTCCATGAGCAATACAGGATTACCTCATCTGATACTCCCATTGGCCTTGTTCTCTTAGCAACATGATCTGAGTCACCAGATGGATAGTCAACAGAAGGATTAGTAGGAGGGGTCCTAGGATGCTTCAAAGCAGCTTAACAAGGCAATGATAAAAAAGGTCACAGGTCAAAGATCAAACTCGATATTGCCTTATGACATCTTGACATGACTACAAATAAAGAGTTCGAGATTAACAGAAAGCGAAACAATGTCTTACCAGGGATTGATGGAGCACCAAGACCTATAGCTCCACCTCCAGAAACCGCAGGATGAGCCACAGTGGTAGGATTTGACATCCAGCCAGCCAAGGGTGTTGGCACTGGTGCTGGAGTAGGTTGAAAAGGCTGTAAAAATGAAGCACAGCCGCATCCAGCGCCAAAGTAAGAACCAAAAGTAACAGACACATACAATATGGCACCTAAGATACCAAAACAAAGTGGATAATCAGTTTAGTAGCCCACCCCATGTGCACCAAGAGGAGGAAATCCACCAGCCTTTGGTAAGGATCCTAGTAGCGGATTATTAGCTGGTGAAGGAGCTCGTGCACCATTTGGTTGTCCACATGAGTGATCCACAAAAAGTGTTTTTATATCAGGATTAGGCCGTGGATTCTTGCAAAGTTGATGCTGCCAATTCAAGCTGTAATTTATTTTAGAACAAAGAAGGAAAAGGAAAAGAAAACCAGTTCTTTGTTAATAGAAGATAGTGTAATCAGTATACAAAACTTAACACCAACACTGCATAAATAACAATAATCTATAATTGAACAGCAAAGATGCATTGAAGCAGACACTGCACAACCAAATATTGCAACATATTGTACTTAATACAGGTTCGAGTAGTCTATTTACAAAATTAAAACTGGCAATTATGGAACGAATCCAATCACAGATGAAAAATCAAAATTACATCAGAGTTCACTGATTGGATAACTAACACAGCGCATGCATTAACCAATAAAGATAGAGCAAGGTTCAGTTCTATATGAGAAATTGGTACAATAGGGCTTTGGAAAAATTACCTCTGATTGATGAGAGTCCGCAACCTCGAGTTCTTAAGGCTCGGAAATTGCAATTTGTCGCGAAACAAGGGATTTGCTTCAATGAGCTTTTTGAGCTCAACCAACATGATTGCTCTAGCAGACTTAGTATCACCATACTTAGACAATTGCTCATTCTCCCTATAGTAACACAAACTCATTCATTTGCTGCAACATTACACAAGTTCCACACCGAAAACCGGTGAAAAATAAATACAAATACTTTAGAACTTGTACCTAAAATTCTCCAATGTCAGAAGCTGTGTGATTTCCTTGAAAAGTTCTTCATTAAATGTGGCAAACACTTTCAAATCCTTCACTAATATTTCTACAGCCTTAGCCCGGTCAGGCCTATAAAAAAATTCAAAACAGTTCAACTGAATTTCCATACACACTAGTAACTAGAATTAACTAGAATGCTAAGACCCAACAGAATCTAACGAAAATGTGAAACTTAATAAGCTTACTTATCTAATGCCTCCAGATACTTCTGCTTCCTTATCTCAAAAAATATCTTCATAGAGTACCTATTATCATCTACTTTTGTGAAACCAGATAAGTACTTCTCAACCTCATCCCAATTGCCATTGTGCACTTCATCCTCAAAATATTTCATGTTGAAGAAAAATCCAGACTCCTGTTCAAGCCTATCATTTCCAAAAGTATCCAAGCAAAAATAAATAAAGTAATTAATCAATGTGGTAAATACAAATAAAATAAATACTAGTAAATACTATAAATAAACCAAAAATTTCTTTATTTAATTTAATTTAATAGAAAAAAGTAGCCCCACTTGTGAACAGTCTCCTTGAACTTTTCCTCATCCAGAAACTGCAGGATCAAGAACACTAATTCCCTACTCAGAGAAGACATCGTAACCACCCTCTTCCTCGATTAGATACACACTAAAATGAGCAAGACTGAACTAGATCTGCAAAACAAAAACACAGAAATAAATAAATAAAAATAAATATTAATTTTTTTTAATAAAAACAAAAAAAGTTGGAAAATTGCAACAAGGGTCAGCAAGGAATAACTTGAAAATCACATGGAAAAAAAATGAAAATTTTGAAAATCCATACCGTGAGTGAAATAAACCATTCAAGCAGAAGAAGCATTTATGGAAGAAAAACCTTCCATATCTTGCAAAATTAACTAAAATAAAGAGATTTGAGTTTTTGAGAAGGACCAAAAAAATTTTAAAAAAAAAAACGAAGGAGAACAAAAAAAATGAACACAATTTGACTCTTATCTATCCACCCCAGATGATCAAAAAAGCAGCTTTAATCTCCATAATATGGGAATCCAAGATGCATGAAGCAAAAAAAGTGTACCAAAAAAATAAGAATAAACCCACAAAAAAATTAAAATTAAAATTTAAAAAATTAAAGTGGGTATTAAAAATAAGTAGGAAAAGCTTCAAACTTTAAAACAACAGATTCGAAAAACTTGAAAGAGAGAGAGGAGAAGAAGAAGAAGCAACAAAACTAACAAAAAAAGGAAAAAAACACTCACCTTCAACACATGTGAAAGCAAAGGGAAGAGAAAGAAGGAACAAAACAAGGGTCCTGAGCATGGAACCCCCAAACCCAACAAAGAAGCCAAAAGCTTTCTCTCTCTTCAACTCACTTTCTCTCACCTCAAAAGACTGACTCTCTCTCTAGAAACTACAAAACACAAACACACACATTTACATATTTATAGCGCATTTGAACTTTGCAGAAAATAGGTTTATCTTTTTTTAATATATATAAGAGGCAACATGTGCAGATGTGATAAGTAAGCTCGCTTATCAAGATAGGTACTCATCGAGTGATAAGTCGTGTGATAAGTGCGTTAGTTACGTTACAAGTGCACTTAATTGCGGGGCCCACCAAGCCGGCTTCGGTTTTGTCTAGAGTCTAAACAATCGGCTCGGAATCTCGAGCTTAATGTAGCTGTCACTTGGGCTGCGATGTATGTTACATGGAGATTAATAGAAATATACCATTATATATAATGCGACACAAGCATGATATAAAGATAAATTAAATTAAAAATAGGAGCGTATTTATGCCACTTTTAAGAATCTTAAAATGAAAGAATTTTTATAGAATAGTGAATTTTTTAAGTTTTTAATACATTAAAACCACCTAAATTTTTTTACTTTTGATTCCTGAAAGAGTTATCTAAGGGCATTTTTTAACCAAATCCTTAAAAATATATAATATGTAATGAATTTAATTTTGATATATTAATAGTGTAAATTTTTTTATATAATTATCTAATAATATAATGTAGTAGTAGTAAATATTTTTAACTTTCATCTACTACTTAAAAAATTACACAAGTTAAAAAATTTAATTGAATGATAATGTAAAACTTTGTTCATAATGTAGGTGCATCACAAATTCACAAGTGAACCGAGATATTAGAGTACATAAGAAGATTGTCAGAGTATTTGATACCGTGCATATTAAATATAGATCCATCATCTATTTTGAATTGGAAAATGATTTATCCTCTTACATACTCCTTCTTTTTCACTTCATTTATCCAAATATATATATATATATATAGGTTAAGAAAATAATAAATATATATTAATAATAGTAAAAAGATATATACATGAATCATATTACACCTATTAAAATATAAATTTGTATGATTATAATATTATTAAAAATAAACAATTAATTAGATTAGGGGTAATATTGAAATAAAAAATTTAATACCTTTCTATATAAAAAATGGATATATGTTCTGAAAAAAAAAATAATTAACATATAGAGTAAAAAGCATAGAGTATTATATAAAGTAACAGTGGTTTACTTTTAAAAATCTCAAGACATTAATTTTGTCACTCTTGTACCTTATTTAGTATTTGGATACATCTTCAGACACACTATTGGGCGGTACTCTTTTTAATTACTATATGTGTTCGAACTGAAAATAGGACCAGGAGGAATTGTTCCCGTGATGACTCAGCATGGAGCAGTTACGTGATTCTGGCCGTTGGATTGTGTCTGTGGATTGAGGGAGATGATGATGTGGCAGATGGGATGGTGGAGATGGAAGAGAATTAGGGTTTGGGTAAAAGAGTGGATAGGTTCTGAGAAAGCGACTTTTTACTCGGCTGAGAATGGAGGATGGAATTTTTTTTTTTATTGACTAAAAGATTAAGATGAAGGAAAAAGTGTGCTCACACCTCATTTGGACATGTTTTTAAGGTTTGTTGAGTATTTCCAAATTACTCCACCTATTTCAAAATAAATGCCACTTTTAAAGTTTGCATAAGAATTAAGGTAACCGTTAACTAATATTGATCTTGTGAAAATTAAATTAAAACATTAAAATATTTACTAATATTCTCTTTTCATTAACTCATTATAAATTACATCCACTAATACCTCCTCTATCCTCTAATAAAGATATAAAATGGGTATAAATTAATTAATTTTACATTTACGAGCAAAAATGATAATTAATTTAAAAACCTTTAAAATAAAGTGACATTTAATTTGAAATGAATGAAATATTCAATTTATAGATCACCTATTAATAAAAATGATTTTCTCATAAAAAATAATAAAAAGGATTTATCTGACCTTGGAACATGGATTTTTATGTTTCTAAAGGATTGGATCCACATAAAGTTTTAAAGCTTATTTTTTTTCACTATCCTTTACTACTAATCGTAGGGCATTGATTATAAAAATCATAATAAAAATATAAAAGAAATCGAATCTAAATCATGGTAATGCATATTGGGGAGAGCTAATCAAATAAACTATCAAAGGCAATTGAGATCCAATACTAATATTAAGTTAGTAGCAAGTTTTTAAGCTTTAGCAAGTTTTTAAGCTTTTTATAGCATTCAGTATTTTGAAAACTTGGAAAACTCATGTCAAGATAAAATGTGTTACTCTATCTGTCATTAAATAATTGTTCAATTTTAAATGCTCATTAAAATTAAAAAAATTAGTAAAACATTAATATTATTAGTAAAAGTTAGGAATAATTTACCAAACTCCCCTTATTTAGTATTTTCAATACTCAAACTTTCTCTCTCTTTTACTAATGAGTCAATAATATTTAATAAAGTAATATTTAAAAGAAATAATTAATGCAACTTAAATTTTTTAAATAAATAAATATATTTTGACAAAGTAAATTTTAAAATGGACATTATTCAGGACAGGGAAAATATTTTAAAAAGATTTTACTAATGAATACCCGTAGTTAAGGGTTTTAAAATGGTATTTCCTTCATCCATAAATAGTAGTCACTATAGGAAATATAGATAATTTGATATATTAAAAGTTGATGTATCAAGTAATAATTTAGTATCTGATATATTAACTTTTTAATGTATTAAATCATCTCTATTTTTTATAATAACTATTATTTATGGACAAAAGAAATAAGTTTTTATCAAAACTATATGATTTTTTTAAGTTTTAACGCGCATGATATATCACAAAATTCATATATTTACTTTTTATTGAAGCATTAGCCTTTTGAAGAATCCCAAAAGAAATAGATCCATCGGTAACGACAAAGCTTCTCGGGGAGAGGACCCCGTATAGTTTGGGCGCGGAGTTTGAGAATATTACGGTCGGTGCCATCGCGAGATGCAGGGGATTTACTCGTTGAATCACGTGATACATACAAGTTCATGATTGCGATATGAGATGATCAATTCAATTGATGCGCGATATGATAAAATAAAATGAGCGAGTGAAGTGAAATTGAAATGAGTGGTCAGAGAAGAGGGAAGAGAGGAGTGTAGGTTATTGTCACTGTCAGGTGTGTACGTTTGCCTCTTCTTTCCGCGTAGCAACAAAATTCCCACGATACTATATAACCAGTTTTATTCCATTCTCTTGGTGACCCTTTTTGTTAGAGATAATTAAAAAAAACACAATTACATCAAAAAAAATTTTAAAAAAGGAAATATTTTTAAATAAATTTTATGAATAATTTTATATAATAAATTTAGTTATTAAAATTTTATTAACTAATTATTGAATTAAATATATTAATAGTATAAAAACTTTTATGTTATCATCCAATTAAATATTTTTATATATATAATTTTTAAAATAATAAAATGAGAGTTAAGTATTTTTTTGCTACTGTAACAAAATGCAAGTAGATAATTGTATAAAAGAAACTTTAGAATGTCAATACATTTAAAGTAAACTCATAACTATTTTACCCATCAAAATGGTTCCCACGTATTTAAATGACGAAGTGGTGACAACAATTTGTTACACAATTATATTTAAATTTAATTTTAATATCCTAGTAGTATAGAAAAATTTTATACTATCATCTAATTAATTCTCTCTTTTTATATTGATTTTCAAGTATGAATAACATCTATATCTACTTATATTTTATTTTATGATTAGATAACTATATAAATTTTTTTATACTACCGGATATTTCAATTAAATCCTTATACTTGTGTAATCACAACAGAGAGATATTAATTAGATAGAAAAACTTTAATGACATTTTTTATCAATAAGAAAACTAAAGATAGCCATGTAAAACAACAATATAAATTCAGTTCTTTTTTAATTTATATTCAGTTATTAAATAATGAAAACATTAGAACTTAAAGGGACATAAATATAAATATAAATATATTTAGAAATTAATTTTAATATATTATAAATATAAAATATTTTATATTATTGGTCAATCATATAATATTATCTGTATGACATTGGAAGTAATTATCACAAAAGTCAAATATTTCTAATGACACGATAACAGATACTTGAATGTACGTAAAAACAAAATTTCATAGAGAGAGAGAGAGAGAGCTAAAAACATGTTCATATTGAGGGATCACAAAAATATAAAGTATGGCCCCTAACTGAAGTCATCCCTATCAACAGGGTTCTTAAAATAAGGGTGAGAGTTCATTGATGCAATGATACTAAACAATTTGGAAATGCATCCCCCACCACGCTCTCTTGTTTTTTCCATTCCTACCAAAAACAGCAACATAATCAGTGCTTTCGTTCCTTTTCCTTATTTTCTTGAACGATGTTAATTCATATGACTTGGTCACTGGATGATCTTTTAAACGAATAATATATCTTAAGAAAATTAAGAATAGTCCATAGTCTCCATTAGACATTTATTTATAGTTATTTAAAGAGATTAGCTTTGATATACTTTTTAATAGTGTAAAAAAAAAACATATCATCATAAGTTTTAAGTTTTGGAATATATAATACATTAACATTTAATTATATGTTCCTATATAGATTATGTGCACATGGAGTTGCTCAAGTGAGATGAGTGATTTATTATAAGAGAAAGATAAATAAAATTGGGTCATATAACTATATAAAAATAGTCATAATTAAAAATTATTAATGATAATTAATTATCACTTGATTATTTATAAATATTTTATGATTTTATATTTTAATCTTAACCATTCAAACAAAATCCAACATTCTAAAAATGTTTTTCTCACTTTTATAATAAATCACTCATCTCACTTGAGTTATTCTACTATGCACTTTACTAAAATAAAATTAAAATAATTTCAAATTGATTACTGCCAAAATTTTTCACCCATATAAATCAATTGTTAACTTTTCTTTTCTGTCTATTACTCTATTATCAACTAAAATAATATACACTCAAGAATAATTAAGATATTGAACTACACGTTATTTTTTAATTTAGTTTGGGATTAAAGTTTCATTTATATTATTTGAAAAGACTGTGAGTAAAATGTAGAAAATTAGTCAAAAAAAAAGTATAAAAAGTGCTTCATTTTTCTCCCAAAATAAAGAAAGATATAGAATTATTCTAAGGGGAAAAGATGAAGAAGAAAGGCACAAGATTCTAATGGATATGGTAAGTGGAGAGAAGAGAGTCCACAAACGGAAACTATCACCACTCTCATCACCCACCTACGCCCACGACCACGACAGAGATAAATTATTGCATCTTTCTAAAGTATATTTAATAAGAAAAGATACTGATTTCATAGGCTTTCAAAATTGAAAATAATAGATACATTGATTCTTTTATTAATTTTTTATTAGTGAAATTATATATATAATATAATACAATAATAACATACAATTAAATGTTGGATGTAAGTAAAATAATATAATTTTAAAATATATTATAATTATTTTAATATATAAAATTACACTTAATGGGTTATTTTATAATTTATAAATAATTTAAATAACTTATTTTATATAATTTTAATCACCAAAATAATTATTTTAAACTTTATTATTCTTTATATGACACACATGCCACTTAATATCTTGTTAATTGATCACGTGTGAAATTTTATTAATATTTAAAAGATTGAATACAAGGAAAATCAATATATTATATTATTAAAATATTAAAAGACTCTATATTTAACGTCTACCTTCGATATTTTCTTTCTTTAAAAGATCAAATACACAAAGATCCTAATCTAAAATTTTCTTAAAAGACTACCTTAAATATTTATTCTATATTTAATGTCCATTTCAATAATAATCATAACCAATCATTTTAATTTATAATATTTAAAAATTATAAAAATATAAATAAGTGATTGTTATATTCGAGAAAATACATGCTAAATGCGTTTTGTGAGGATGCAAAAAATTTCTGCACAATCGATTCATACTAAATGACATTGACATGCAGACCAGCAAGTTGCCTCGGGTGGGTCCCACTTTTCCTCTCTTTCTACCCTTTTGAAAATCTGAGCTCTGAAGCAAGTTCAGTAGGTGCTTCTGCTGTGGACCATTTCCAGAAAATAAATAAGAGTTGCTTCATATTAGTGTTTTAAAAACAATGATATTTCAACATTTAACTATTTTAAATATTTAAATATTCTAATTATAAAATATATGAATTTTATTATTTATTATTTTTAATTTATTCTCTCTTTATCACCTCTCTACCATGATAAGTGTCTATACCAATGTAGATGTTAAAACAATATTTTTTTTAAGAATGTTTCCCAAAAATTAAATAAAAAATAAGAAAAATTTATATACCTTTGTTTTTAAATAATAGTAATGTGTTTTAGTAATTGATGATTAATAAATATTAACTAAAATTCCAAATTAAATTTTTATATTTTTATTTAAAAGTATACGTAACTCAATAGTGTTCGCTAAATATTAAAAAACACTGGTATTATCGTATCAATAAAACATATAAGAAAAATCTTAAATTTAAAGATGTTTTTATATTTTAATGCATTAATTATTAAACTTTTCATTAAAATTACTTTATTATTTGTTTAGCTACCAAAAAATTATTTTATTTTTTAGTGGGCATACGGATTACTGAAACTTAATATATAAATACAAGAATAGAAAAGGACAATAGCTGTGAGTTGTGGCTCCTTTTATAGTCGCATCCTGGCGCGTGAGGCAATATTTGAGATTTTATCATCATATCAATTAAAATTTTTTATTTACTTATAAATATTTAATATAAATAGACGGAGAAGATAAAACTAGTGTTATCCAATCAAATTATTATACGGTCTTTATATTATGGTGTTTTTAAAGATGTAGGGTGAGTAAATTTTGTTTTGTTGAATGATAATGTGATTAGATAAATATATAAAAAGATTATATTTTCAATATATTAAAATTAAACTCTTATTTATATTATTATAAATTAAATATATTTATAGTAATCTCCGATAGCAAGGTCACCTCACACTACACAAAAAAACCCATCTCACACTAAAATGGTGGCTTTTTTACCCAAAAAAAAATTCTTATTTATACATCTCCATCATTATTAACATTATTTACCCATATAACCATTTTTTTTAATAATAGCAATATGGCTAGTAGTTAGCTGTTTTACATACATAGAATACACTTAGGTGTCAAACTTATTGCGTATTTTCAGACTGGCGCACGGATTTTACATAAAATGTTTAGCAGAATAACATATTAACTGACACTCACATTTTTTAGGCAGTGTCAGAAGCCGTAAAATGGCTGGCTAGCAAACGTTTTACTGTTCCACATAAAACGGCCCACTGCTGTCTATATATTCTTTATACTGAAACAACCCAGTGCAAGCCATATTATGCGTCCAAGGCCCTTAAAGGCAATACGGGACGCAGGATGGTGGACCACAAAATATTTCTTATTTTTTTAGTGAGAGAAAGTTAGAGAGGTGGGAAAAGTAGGGAGAAGGTAATGGGTGATAACAACGTATAGATCAATGTGGGCATATATCCACGAATCTTGATACAGAGATCATTTTTATTGTTCAAGTTAAATATTCTAATTTTGTTTGTTTTAACATAATTGTAATTTAATTTAAATAGTGTAGCACTAGGTTTAGTCTAGTCGTTTGATGTGATATATTTTAATTATGATAAATGAATATAAAAATGTATTTAATATAATATATTAAATCATATGTGGTTGTGGATTCGCTATTGTGATATCTAACTCACAAATCATACAATGATATTTGAGTAATATACTTTATGGAATACATCCAATGCTCTTTATAAGTGCTTTGATGGTCTAATCTTGAATATGTTCTTATGTGAACAATGATATGTATGAAGCACATTGTCATTATATGAACAAATATATGCATGAAGCACTTTCTAGTGTTCTAATCTTAGGAACCATGCATATTGAGATATATATTATATATGGTTGGTTTAATTGTGTTATATATCAATGAATCCTACATATTGAGATATTTTTTATTGGACTAATGATGATTTTGAAGTGATTTATTTTGTGTAGAATAGTCTAAGTATCAAAAATGACTTTTAAACAAGAAAGATTACAACAATTGAAGCCAACAAGAATGGGGTCATAGAAGAACGAGTCAAGAGCTTAATGATTAGATCATGTTGTTAAAAAGTTTTTCTTTTGTTAAGATTATTTGGCCATTTTGTTAATTAATGTTTCAATTTAGTTTCAAAATCTTTTTTAATCAAATTTTTTTTTCAAATATAGTATTTGATTATAAAAGAAATTTGTTTGTTTTGAAAGAAAAAGCGATTTAATTATTTTTCATGTAATAATTTGATTTGATTTGTGAAAACATAAGTTTGATTTGAAAGGAAATGTTTGAAAGATGTTTAAAAGTGTTTTTAAATTGAAAGAATGACTTAAACTATGTTTAATATTTAGTTTTTCAAATTCTAGAATACTTGTAATTAATTACCACGTCATGTAATCAATTACCATGTTCATCATGTACCTAGAATTTGAATTTCACCTTGTGTAATTGGTTACCAAACTTGACCATTGCTAGAATTCAAAATTTAACTGTGTAATCGATTACTAGTTCATGTAATCAATTACTAAACCCAGAAATGTGCAAATGGGTGTGTTTTGAAGAGACACATCTTTTGGGTTTAATCCTCAACAGTCTACACATTTTTTTGTCTATAAATACTCATCATTTAACACATTTTAAGGCAAAAAATAAATTATAAAGATCAATTAATACTTGTTTTCAATCATCAATCTTTTCATCAAACTTGTGGCGAAAAAGTCTTATCCTTTGAGAAATCTTCTAGTACTTTAAGTTGTAACATCTCCTCTACATAGAGAGTGTCCTTTGTATATGTAAGTGATTTTTTGTATGCAATGATGAGGCATCCCTTGTTAAAACAAGAATGGGGTATCTTTTTATTCTTGAGACTCAAACACAAAGGATGAGAGATCCTAAGGTGTGAGAGTGCTCTTTGGTGTAAAGGCTTAAAACTTGGAATTTAGTGAAAACTCTCAAGCGCTGGTTTGGGGATTGGATATAGGCCACAAGAGGTAACTGAACTAGTATAAATCGAGTTTGCATCTCTCTTCCCTTAACCTCTTACTTTATTCCAAATTTAATTTATCATCTTTATCATTCTCATTAATACCAGGACTTCTTGTAATTCCTTCATCAAACAAGTTCTATTTGAGTAATTTACAGTATTTATATATTTTCTATGGTCATTCTGCAACGTGCATTATTTGAGTACATAAAATTGAATTATTTCTTAAATTTGAAATAGTTTTCAAATCACCCAATTCACCCCTCTTAGGTGATGTTGCCATGGCTAACAAATAGTGTTGCGGGTTTATTTTATTTTATGTAGTTATAAACAAATTTAATTTAAATAGTATCATGAATTTATTTTAGTTTATGTAGTTTTAATTTTGTTTAATTAGTGTAGAGATTTAATTTTTATTAATTCACTTTACTTTAGAGTAATTTAATTTAATACAGTAGATGTCCATTTAAATTGACTTTAGTTTATATTGTATATATGTTCTAGTTTACAAATCAGTTTAGTTTATGTAGGAGAATAGTTTCTAAATTTGGTTTAGTTTATATTATACATGTTTAATTTTAGTTTGTAAGTTTAGTTTAGTTTAGGTTCTCAACCATTTAGTTAATTTTGTATAGTTTAAAGATTTTAATATAAAAAATTTATTTGAATAAATATGATTTATAGCAATTTTGAAATTTAGTTTAGTTTATATTATACATGTTTAATTTTAGTTTATATAAACACATACATACCTTTAGTTTATACCTTTATTTTATTTTAGAGGCTAGTTGATACATTTTAAGTTTTGTATGGGTTATAAATTTAAAGGTAAAAAGTGTATGTTGGGAATTTTAGTAGTTTAATATAGTTTATGATAAATATTTTTTATTTTTTGTTCAGTCTTATTAGATCCATTTTTATTTTAAAATTTATTTTTTAAAAATTTTTTGTATTTCTTTTGTGCAACCTAGTTAAGCATTGCATGGCCGGTTTAACTTTACACTTATTTAATCAGATTTGCATATTGAGTCATACCTTATATAGACTAGGTTTTGGTATGTCACAGAGGTTTCATTTTATGAGTATAATAATGCATTGCGTCAGCTTTGCGGAGCGATGGTGCTCTGAGGCGCATACATTTCACTAGCCTGGGAGAGTTTCCAGCTTAAGCTACAAGTGGAAGGTCTTACCATTAGCACTTGCACGAGTCGACGGGTGGACCATATTGGTGAGGATATATGAGTCATCTGTGAGCACTTGATGAGGATTGTGCCATTTGAGAATTATCGAGAGTTGGTAAGAATACGATTGCCTTGTCGTGGCTCATGAGTAAGTCATAGAGTTGGGTCCATAGGAGACTAATGTTTGGATCATGCAAGCAACACGAGCATATATTCTTATGTGATTGGCAGTGTGCTACTTCCTGATAAGTCATATGCTAGAGTGAATGTGAGATATCTCCCATGACTGGAGGACTTTACGTATTATGGGGGGCTTAGCTAGATGGGGTTCGCAATGGGCATGTGGCATGCATACCATAGATCAGATGTCTAAATTTGCTATAGTCATGGATTTGGTAGTAAGTGCCAAAGTTGAGGCCCAAAGTTGATGCTAGCACTTCCTTTCAACTGACCATAAGGTATAATTATTTTATTTTCATTGATAGGTTTCGTTTAATTTGTGGTTTGATTATTTTATTATTTTATCTAACCATAAAGATATGTAACTATTTTCAAGTGATGTTGATGCTTGCCAGATAGTGCGAACATGTGGGTGTAGATGTTGAGGATGGGTATTGATTTACTAAACCATGATGATATAAGTTGATAGGTTGCATTCATGCACCTTTTTTTCCTATATAACTCTAGGCATATTGCATTATTTATGTGCTTAATTGGTTAATATTTGGTAGCTTTGAATTTAGTCCTCATTGTACATCATTGAGTAATATCATGGTAAATTGTACCATTTTGATGAGCAAATACGTCTTGGAGCTTCCTATGCTTTTAATCCTCTTTTGTGAGTATTATTTGCTTAAAGGGACATCCCATGTTGGAGGATAAAGCTTGCAGCATTGATCAATTTAAAAGAATTTGGGAGCTAAATAGAAGAGTTATAGAGCTCATTTGAGCACATTTGTAGGAAGTATTGTAATGAAAAATTTGTATCTCTCTTTAGATATCAGATTGAGACAAATAAATATGTTTTGGAAAGCTCAAGAATCTTCTAAAACTATAATGTTCAACTTAAAACCCAGTTCTAAGAGCATCTTGGTGAAAAATGAGTTACAAAATTAAATGTTGTTGATGTTCTGATGTGGTCCAGTTTCATTATGCCATTATCTGGAGCTGCAGATATTCTATTGAGTTGATTTTTACTTCATTGGAAATCTTATTCAAAGGACTACAACTACTATTTCTAGGTCCAAGAGCTAATTCGAACTTTTTGGGCCTCAAAACTGGATTGGAAGTGTATGGAGCGATGTTTGCGCTAGTACTAATTAGTAAAACATCATTTTTTTTTATTTTGGGCCCCTTTTAACATCATGATCATATATTATATATACTTACTTAGCCTAGGTTAAATGAGATGTTCCACACTTGTTCTAAAGTTGTCTCCACTTTCTCTACTCTCTATACTTTTTTTATCTTCATCTCTCTACTCTCTTTCTAGGTTTTGAAGCTTCCAAACCTTGTTTTGGCTGCGTTTGGGATTACGATCATCATTTTTCTTAACATTGATTGTGATCCTTCACCTATGGAAGAGTAATTTTCTTTACTTTGCATAAGGATAGCTAAAGATTGAGAATTGTGCTTGCAGTTCCAATTTTTAATGCAATTTGTGGTTGATTTTTCTTTCCTCTTTGTATCTTTCTTTAATATTGATTGTGTGAATTATTGCAATTGTGTTTTTGGGAGCTGCTGATTGTATGTTCATTCACATTGTGATTTGTATGCATAATTAGGATTCCATTGGGATATTTGGGTTAATTGATTAAATTACATCCAATTGATAAGGGATTGAAATTAGCTCCTTTGAGAGATTAGGCTGTTGTAATTAGTAATTAAACAAGCATAGCTCATAGAATCAAGATTATGGATTACTAAGACATGTATTATTCAAACCCTTAGTAGGAGTGTGATTGTGTGACCGCTAAATAGAATTGCATCATTGTTGTGTGAGAACATAATTAATGAACGTAACCATCGCCACGAATTAATTCTTTGAACCAATAATTGAACAATTCTTAATCTGAAGAACTCTTTGTGCAGGTAACTTTTCTCATATAAATTTCTCTATTAGTTTTCATTATTCTCGCAAACCCCCTAATTTCTAATTGGCTAGTAACACTTTCTTGTGAGATGACCTGATTTATGCCCTTTACTATATTTTTTGTGCAACTTATCACTTTATAAATTTTAATTTGTTTGTGAGTCGTGATTGCTCGCATCATAAGTACATTGGTTTTTGTGTCAAGTCTCTATTAATTAAAAATATAGGTTTACTAAATATAATGACAATTTGTTGCAGTTCATACGGAACACGTATGACAACCATCAGGTCTTACACGCCACATTGGAGTGAGTAATGATGAGGCACCTGTCGGTTCTGTTACTTCCCTTCTCTGCTTTCCCATCATTGAGTGGCACTAGGTGGATCATGTGTTGAGACAGTTTAGTGCACAACAACCCATTCTAGATGAGCCACTACACATTGATGGCTTGATCGGGAAGAATGCTTATGGACAGGCACCTTGGTGGCCAAACCATTACACAGTTGGTGCAATTTGTGGGTGATACGATTAGAGACATATTTTGACCCAACGGTGGCTTGGGTCAATCAGGTGCCATCAGGCGGTCTTAGCCTGTCACTTAGAGTTGCACAGGAGCTTGACCCTTGACTTACCTGCACATACTTATTTGCCACCTAATGCACCAATGGATGCCCTAATGGTGCTAGTCCCTACTATGCCCGATCACATTCCTGATAGGCATCGAGCCAATCGACGTGCTCGTGTAGGGACATGAATTAGACGTCGGCCACATCAGGAAAGTCCAAATGATGGCGATGATGTTCATGATGGTCATGATGGTAGGATGGTCATGGTGGCAGATATGCAGGGATTGGGGTACATGGAATGACATAGGCTAGGTCACGTCTAGCCTGGGTATGCTAGCAATAGTTCCCATATGGCCAAGGCTAGTACTCAACCTTCATATCAGTTTTATCCAATCTTCAGCCATAGCTTCACATCGGAGAATCTAGCTCATAGCCCATACTAGACCTACATGGGCGTATTGACCCTGCACATGACTTGCCCTACGCTGATATTGTGGATATTGGCCATATGTTGGGTTGGTCCCTTGATTAGTTGGCCCTCTATTAGGAGTCCCTAGATGATGGGGACTCTAAGTCAACCATGGCATATAATTTTGATTTAAATGTTACACCATCGAGATAGCCTTTGATACTTCCAATACATGGTAGTAGCTCCAGTATGTGGGTTCCATTCGACATTTGATATTGTAAATAGGACTTCACCATCAGCCCACTACGGCAGGAGGACCCTGTCCAGGAGAATCTGGCATTAGGAACGAGGACTCAGACCTGTGTGATATTCGTTTGTTGTTACACAAGTGGCCATATCAGAGAGCCCATATTTTGTAGGTGGGACCGTTAGACATCGACGTACATTGAGGTCACAAGTTATACACTTATGCAATTTTTTTGTTAATTTTTGTAGTATATTTTCCATTTTATGAACTTTTGTAGGTTTGATCGACAATCTCGTGGTAGAGAGGCTTGTAGAGCAAGACAATGAGGACATTTATCTTATTTGTTTTTAAAGTATCTTAGTTTTCATATGTATGTTAACATGGCACTTATTTATTCATGTTATTAGTTGTATCGAATCATTTATCTATGTTATATTCTTCTATTATATATTATTTGTTAATGTTATTCTCGTATCATGTAAATAATGAGTAAATAAAATCAATCGAAATACAAATACTAAGTAATAGTACACCATACATAATACAAGATATGCAGATGAAACATAAAAGGGCATAAATGAGTAGACGCAACTACACCTACAAAAGTATACTACACATCATGGAAAAGTAGAAAAACAAACACAACTAATGTGGCTCTCCCTCCTGATTAGAGCTGGAACCTAAAACTTAGGAGCATTGTCACCTGCTATGACTCGGCAACCTACATAGGCCACAACGCTTTCCATGGCTAGATTCAACCTTGTCCATTTCATTTCAAATTCTAGTTCACACATATCATCCCTCTTTTGCCAGACTCAGATTGGGATTAGGCCGAAGTTGAGGCCCGTTGTATTGTGAGCAAAAAGCTTCATTCAAAATAGGTTCAAACTCCATCTTGAAAACACTTTGCAAGCTATAAACATCATCAACAAAAGTAGTCCAATCAAGGTGTTCTTGTGGATATCCACACGTAGCAAGTACATATTGACAAGGATAATGCAACCCTTCAAGGTGCCTGAATCGCACCAATGCTCTTCTGAGTCTCACTTATAAGTTCCCTAGCTGAACTCCCAACATATTGGGCTTCTTGTACAACAAATGACTCATTGGCTCATGAAAAATTATAATAAACATGGTACCAGGAGACTACTTGTTGATCTCAATCGCTCACAAAAAGGCTTCTGAGTACCTTGCACCAATTGCAATTTAGGGTCGACTTGCTCCTTTTTTGACAAGTAGTGCAAGCAAGATGGTAGTAAGTGGCCTTAAGTAAGGCATTTATTGTAAGATTATGGACTCTCTTCAAAACAACATTAATACACTCTGCTAGATTAGTTGTCATATAACCATATCTACGACCCTCATCTAAATGCTGTGTCCACTTTTTAAGGGGGATTTTTTTTACCTGCACATCAAATTTTGGGTAGAAGCTCTCTACAAACCTATAATAATGATCAAACTTTGCCAGTGTCTTCAAATATGCTACATTGGCCAGAGCTCGCTTTGCCTTTTTATCCTTGAATCTAAATGCAAGTTTGAAGCAAGGTGGCAAATAAAATAAGCATGGTAGGCCTATGGAGAAGGCCACCCATTGCCTTCCATATTTGAAGCGCTTTGATAGCATCATGCTTATTAGAATTTATCAGAATCCCTCTTGTGGTGTCATGTCCCACCGAAGATTAGATAGGAAAAATGACCAGGTCTCACTCGTCTCCCTTTCAACCATAGCAAATGTAATAGACAGAATGTTTGAATTAATCTTGTGCAATCGCCATGAATAATGTGCTCATATACTTGCCAAACAAATGCATCCCGTAGACTAAAACAAAATGCTTACAGTGTTTAAATGCCTCTACATATGGTTGAAACATCCAAAATAGATGATGAAACATTGCATAAGAACGATCAACCAAATTTCCCTAATAATAAGGCAGATCGACAATTCAAAGATTGTACCTGGCATAAAAGAAAACAAAGTAAAAACATTATTCAATGGAGTAAAATGTAAAACAAAAAAATGTTAGGAAAAAACAAGTACCTGGAATAAATGACTGCAAACTAAGTGGCCATTTCAGAAGCTCATTATAAGACTCTTCCCAATCTCCATAAATACGAGCAATGGCTTTTTGTTTTGCAAGCCATGCCCTCTTATATGAAATGGTAAATCCATACTTTTCATGAATCAAGCCTTGTAATACTCTAATAGAAATCATCGAGCTAACTATCACAACAGAAAATATGCAAAAAGTGATGACATCAACATCCAAGTAAGGGTTGTACCGTGAAACTCCTCTAGCCAAGCAAGTATGTTCTCCATTGACTTTTGAACCTCCTAAAGTCCCTTCTTCCATTAATATTCAATGTGGATGCTCTAATTATACCCATTCCCATAATGCTTACATTTCCCTTGATATTTTGTTTGATTTGACTCGTGGACATTGTACTCAACACCTCTTTAGATGCTACAATTTTTAACCAAGTAGCACAGAATCTTTATTCAAGAATTGCTGCCATTCCTGCAAAGGGTACTTTAGGATAATTGCACAATATCTACACTAAACAATGCCCTGAACCCAGCCACCATGGTTATCTGTGTTGCTTCCATATTCAAACTTCAATAGTGACCTACCAGCTAACTTTTGAATCGAATGAGAGATTGTGTCAAAGGTTGGCTCTGGGTAGGTGGCATTATCTCATCGTCATCATCATCCAGAACTAAAGATTTTCAGGTAAAATCAAAATAACAAAATATTAAGAAAATAACCAATATTATACCACCAAATAATAAGCTAACCACATACTTCATAAAAAATAATAAAATAATTCATGAACATGACTTTAAACATTACTAAAAATAAGTCAACCACATATGTTAAAAAAAAAAAATTTATTCACAAATAACACAAGCAAAAAAAAAATTTACTGTCATTCGACTCCTCTTCAGAACCACCTCATTAAAAGGATCATACCTAGCAATTGGGTTGTCTAGTGGAAGCTTTCTACCAACCTCGACTGCTAGTTCTCTCAAGGTCGGGCCACTCATCATATCTTCCTCATTTACTTCTTGAAGGTTTTCATTGTGTGCTTGACTTGGCATCGAAATTATCCAGAAGGCTGAGCTAGTGACAATCTATCAAAATCTCAAATAGAAGTAGATCCATTAAAGGTTATATACAACTCTCCTAAAGCTATAAATACCTCTATAACAGGAAGGTTGGAAGGGCTATGACAATCAAAATACCATACTATACCTTGAGCAATCAACATAGGTAGCCGGTACACCATTTGGATTCTTTGCTTGTTTCCTTCGTGTAATTTGTGAAGAATTTTGGCATGAAGCTTAGAAAGACTCATGGATGAACAAACAGGAAGAAGTACTAGATTTTGATAGCAAAATCGGACTACATTTTGTGAGCTTTGAATAATCTCAGAGTTATAGTGAAAAAGCATATAAGATCTCCCTGTTATTTTTTTCTCAAACACTCACTCACCAAAGGCAAAAGAAATTTCTCATACACATTCAAATATGCTTTGAAGCTAGTAGTGATATAGGATAAATGGTTACATAGAGATGGGTTGTGTAGTTAATACATCTAATTGTATGACATTTCTATATAATAAGTTTGGCTATCAACCATTTTATGTCTGGTATAAAACGGCTAACTATCAGTCTGAATTATGTCTAACAATGTTCAGCGCAGCAAAATGTTTGACATCTGAATGTGTTTATTTCTTGCAAAACATTTGCTAGCTAAATGTATTGTGAAATTAAAACGTTTAACAACTAAACATATTGCTATTATTAAAAAAAGAGTGTATATTGGTAAATAATGTTGATAATGGTGGAGATGCATATAAATTATTATTTTTTCAATTTTTTGATAAAAAAAGCCCTAAAGTGGTTAATGCCAATAAAGGTATCTTACAAGTGAAGATAAATTTATTAATATGAAGAATTTAAATTTTAGATTATTACTTTTGAAATTAAGTAATTATTATTTCTTACTTAGAATTGTGTAATCAATTAAAAAAATCTTATGATTATAACTTGTCTATACCAATAAAAAATAATATCAAATTAGCGGTGATGTAATAACATTTAAATAATTTTTTTGACTAAATCAAAACTTGAAAATTTTTAATCTAAAAACCACTCATGTTAATAATCGTTGTGAGGAAGAAGAATAATTTTTTGTAATTTGGACTTTTTTAGACTAGGTTTGTGGAAAATGATGTTCGAGCTACTTAATTTTGTTGACTGCTTGTGACTTTGAATATCAACTTTAGCTTAATCCCACCACGTGTCTCTTGTACACAATTTTCTGTATTGTATTATGACTATAAGGCTTTTTTTTTGTATAAATCAACCAAAAAGAAGAAAAGAATAATCTCGTTTCAATTTGATGATCTCATGTAAGACTTGATTAGTTATGATAATGTGGTGAAAATAAACCAATAATGATTATCATTCATTCTCGCCATGTAAAAGATGATTAACATTCATTAAATAAACTATTTTGTTTATCTTATGTTTGTCGTACTTATCTATGAAATTTTGGTGTGGATCTGTTCTTCGTCATTCATGTTGGTACTTTGCGGTGGAGATTTGGTCAAAGTTAGGCCTAGTTTCTCTTCGATTCATATTTGAGGCTATGGAACAGATCTGATCTAGTTTGTGTTAGCTTAGGCAGCATCAAGTTTAGATCTGGGTTTCTTTTGGCTTTTTTGGTTTCCAGATCTAGACGTTCTACCAGAATGTTTTGGATTTGGTTGATGTGTGATTTGGTTAGTTCTCGCTCATGATTGCTTTTATTGGTTTTGGTTGTTCAAGTTGGCAAATTTTAGTGATTCATTGTTTTGATGTCATTGATTGCAGACTCCGATTTGTGCTTGTCACCGGTGTTGGTGTATTTCCCATATTGTGGTTTAGAAATTAGTGAAGTCTGCCATCCTATAGGGTCTTCGTAGGACTCGAAGTGCAAATTATTGTTGAGATTTGTGTGATGCAAGATTTCGTGTTTAGTGTCTTAAGTGTGTTATTTTTTTATCCTTTTTTGAATTTGGATCTCTAAAATGATAATTAATAAAGTTAGAAGTGGGGGTTATTTCACTCTATTGATCTAATGGTGAAATGTCATGACCCGATTTGGGAACATGACTAGCACGTGAGGAATCTCATCCCCACGTAAGCCTCATGGTCGAGTCGTACTATATGCATAATTTAAACACGAAATCCATCTTGAATTGTAAATCAACTTGCGTTCTCAAATCATGATAAATATAAATAATCAATTTCATAATTCAAATATGAAACTATAATTATATCTCAAAATATATTGAGTTGCTCTATACAAAAGAATCATGAAAAGTATATAATTTTGAATACATAATAAATCTAGATTATGGTAAACAAAATGCATAATCATCTATGGTCTGGACCCTTCCGCACTAAACTAGAGCACTCTATAGGGAAAAGCAAAATTCTTCATAACAACATGATGCTCACCAAGCTGGAAACTCTAATTATGCTAGGGAGGAGGCTAAGAAATACCCGCAAACCTTGTATTTGTAAGGGGAAAAGGAAAGGAGTGAGTTTCATCTAAAACAGTTGAGTAGATTTTCACCCTAACTCACACAACGGACAACCAATAGAAAGCATAATCATATAATAGAATGCAATATCCAAAAGCCATTTTTATATTTACGTTCGCACTAATCTCAAAACCAATAATCTCCATAAATTATAAATACTAGTAGTCTAATGGAGAAACAGAAACCTCTAGACAAATACATATATGGCATAACAATATTAATTTCTAGGATTTCTCTTATTTCTATAGGTACCTCATAAGGCCTCGAATTTGGACACCTAACTAGATTTCATCTCTGATTTCTATGATAAAGGGAGATTGTCCTCTAGTGGACAATTTAGTACCAAGGTTAATAATCTCTCACAGCTATTTACTCATTGTCTTTTTCTCTATAGCTACCGTCTAGTATTAAAATCATGAAAACGGGGTAATCTTACTCTAAGAGTTCATAATTGTGCTCTAATTTTGAACTTGCGAGTAAAAATCTCATAAATATATAGCTCAAAACATTGGGTAATTATGTCATCTATATATATATATATATATATATATATATATATATATTATATATAATCAATATCATAATCTAGCTATTCATAAAATCATTTTAATAACAAAATGGTCCCATGAGTTTTCATAATACAATTTCATGCTCACTTGAAAAATCATAAGATTCGTAAATATTGTCAACATCATCAATAGTATATACTAGTCTTGAAATAATCTCTAAAACTATGCATTTGTGCCAAAAGCTAAGAAAATAACTCTAATGACCAAAATAAAAGTCATTGGATTGAACCTACTCATCTAAAAGGGAGGGACAAACATGTTAACACCAAGGGAGCTCCGAGGAGCTTGGGTGGCACCAATGTCTACCATAACCATCACAAAACCCATGATTAATCTATAATAATCTCTAGACCTCTAAACCAATTCTAAAAAATTGGGGAGGACCCAAACTTGACAACAATGAGAAACTATAACATCTCAAACTCAAGAACATAGAGGAATAGGAAGAAAGAGAGCATAATCTAACACCGATCTCTTGCCTTGATGCTTCCAGGAGGTACATTGAGTGTGGTTAGGAGTGAAGGGAGGAAATATGCTCGAGGAAGTTAGGGATTTTGAAATCTGTCCCCAAAACGCGTAGAAGGGGTTTTTAAAGGGTTGGGTCACTTAAAATGAAACTGTTCATTTGGATGTTTATAATCTTTTGGGGTCCTCGCTACTGGACCAGACTTGTTGTAGCAAGTATTTTTTGTTGAGTGCCTCACTAGAGGGACAAATTGGCTCGCCCTTACCTAGGAAGAATTTCTCGTTGTAGCAAACCTATTTTGCATATATTGCAAACTTCAAGCAACATGGTTTTTAGGTACGAGGGTTTCTAGGGTACCTAAAGATTGTGGCCTAGCCAATGACACGTAAACATGAGGATTACATGAAACTCCTTATTTTACTCTCTAAAGTGAGAGATGATCTAAATCCATTTTTTTCATACCAAATCTTGTGTATTTGCATCATTTCATATTTTTGGAGGTAGGTTTTGTCATATTTTAAATTGTGGTGTTTTTTATTTTGTATTTCTTTGAGAGTTTGATGTACTCTATTTACTTATCTCTTTTTGAGTAATAATTTTGAATAAAAAAGTTGGAAGATTGAGGGTAACATATGAGGCATCCCTAACAAATGTAACTATATGGACTTTGCTAGCCTCCTAAAGTTAACAAGATCCCAAGAGTCAAAAGATTGAAAGTTTTTGGATGATGAGTATAAATCTAACATTTCATTATTATATATTCACAATAAAGTTGATAAATTTTATAATATTTAAGTAAGTATATTTTAAATAAAATTAATAAAAAAATTTTTATCATGAATACGTATAAGTATAAAATGTTAAACTTATGTCATTATTCAAAAGATCGAGTGAAACCTACTAATAGCAAGATAAAACCAGGATAAGATTCCCTTACATCAAAGCATTACCAAAGAGACTTGCAAAACCTCGAACGATAAAATTTATAAGATTCTTCCTATTATCCTACATCTACTCAGCGTCCTGAGCAATCATTAAACCTATTGGAATATACGTTTGTTCCACCAGAATATTAGTGGCAAGGCATACATTATTATTATTATTATACCTTAAAAAAAATCCCAAAATCCCTAAAAGCCTACACTACCAACGACCAGAAACAAGTCAACCGAGGGCTGCCCAATTACAAGTAACCACCCATACAACAAAATGTGAATTATGCTTATAATTGATGTCCTTTTCATCTCTTTTGGAAATAATTAACATTATAGTATCTTGGACGCTTAACAATTATAAGTCTTGCATTAATTGGCTAATATATATTTTTGTCAACATAATTGACTAATATATACCTGTTACCCCAAAAAAAAAAAGGGTAAGTAGTTTTAAGAAATAGATTCAAATTTTGTATTTTGGGTACATCAGAATTATAAGTCTTACATTCTTCTCTACCATTATTCGTAACTGGTTCTTGTTGATTAATTTATGTAACACACGAAGCTAGTACAAATGTACTGTACACTTAATCACTAGTGTTTTATTATTTTTGTAAATAATACTACTAATCATACATTTACATGATTATAGTTGGTCTTACGGATATTCTGCATATACTGATCATGATAATCTGATACGCATCAAGCATTTGCCCTGTTCACATTTTTTTGTCCTCGCTTTACAGGAGCCAGTGTACTATGTAACTATGTGATAATCATACCAGTTAATAAGGCGAAAAAAAGAAGTTCATCACTTTTTGTTTGTTATCCTATTCCTATCACAGTCTAATATAGTACGAATATTTTGTCATGCCACAAAATCAAAAGAAAAATAAAATTATAATCATTATAGTACGTAAATAGATTTGTCTTGGTGATTAATGCTTATAAAGAAAATTAGTAAATTAATAATTGCACGAATTTTACATTTGATATAAAAGATATGGAGATGTCTCCTATCCTATAAAATTCATAATGTATTGTAATTCTACATAACTTTAAAAATCTACATTGTCTTATTAACTAAATTTATTAATACTTTAAATATTAATGATAAAATCAAAATTTCGATTTAAAGGATTCGATATTAAGGACCATAACAAAAACCAAAAGTTCTTATTAAGTAGACACTCATTATTTTAAACATATAAATTAATTTCAAATATGTATGTGTAATTAAAATATTAGAAAAAAATATTTTTTAACATCACTCGTATAATTTCATAAATATAAAAAACTAATTTATATGTTAAACCTAGTGTGAACATATAGCAGCCGAAAAAAAAAACTACTGTGAACGTACTTGTTCTCAAAAACATATCATTTACATACAATCTGGCTAATAAGTAATAATAGTGCAATTGTGATTGAGTCTAGTAATAATTATAGTTGCTATAATTTTTGAATGAAAAATCCCATATTTAAGTTTGTTTGTGGGACCTATTCTATTGCGTCATTCCAAATATGGTGAAATTTCCATTGCGTTGTGTATAGAAGAAAAATAGAAAAAAATTGTAAGGGCCCATCTAGAAATAAAAGAAATGATTACTTTAGAAGACTATTTGATATTTTAACCCTATAAGTCAATCTTATTTTTTATTTTACTTCTTACATTCCAAAACCAAAATTGAGGTAATATATATCGAATTGTACAAAATAAATATTTTTTTCCTTTAAAAATATATAAAAATTTAGCAGAAAACTCATTCTTCCTATTAGACGATGGACCACTTACATGGAATGCAGCAATCAAATCAATGGCAGTCTCTATCCCTCAATGTCAAGGTGACAGTGCTCTCCGTCGTCTAACAGTTTCGGTAAATTACTCACTGTAACAAATATTACAAAAAAATCACCTTATTTGTTCTCCTTTAACTTTCTAGGTAGCTCCTTGACGATAAAACAAATGAAATACATGCTTTTATTATTCATTTGTTTTTATTTTTAACGCTCCTTGACAAGAAGATTAACACGACGCCATTGATCAGATTGGGAACTGCTGAAACGATGTGGAATTGAATAATAGGAAAACACCAAACAGCTCCGATCCAATTATTTTTTTCCCACTTTCTATCTCATTTTCTGTCTCTTTAGTTAAGTTTTGCTATGCATTCAAATTATGCATAGTTAAGAAATATTGATTAGATAAAAAATTATAAATAATATTATTATTATATTGATATTAGAATTTTATTGAGGAGACAAGGAGTGAGATAAAGAAAAAAGTAAGAGGATTTACTTCCACAACCTGGATGATTATATCCCGAAACTCCGAAAGTGACTGAATGTATCATGCATCTAATTAATGAGGTAGGCTCTACTCTTACATATGGAACCCACCAAAAAAGAGATTTTTTTTTTTTCAAAAGAAATAAAACTGTATATGTTGGTTGTTTGGTTTATACAGGTACTTTATTTTTCCAAAGCATCCCGATATTCAGTGAATGGGGTATAATTAGATATGTAAGAGAAGCTCATACCAATAATATTTTTTGTATTCATAAATTTCAAAATCAAATTAAGTGTCTCAAATTTAATACCAACATTTCATCGATATAGGTAATAAAACTTTGAAGGTATGTTTGGATTGATAAAAGTGGATGAAATGGAACATAATATAGTTGAATTTTTAGTAGCTTCATGGTTTGGATATGTTTAAGTTTGGTGAAGCAGAATGTAGATGAATGGAGCTTATTCTACCAACTTTACTATCTTCTTCCATTTCTCTTTCTCTCTAATGGGACAGAATTGGATGAATTAAGTTGTTTTTTAATAAAATTAATAATTACCATTATTACTAATATTACATACACATTCTAATTTAAGGGTATTATAGGAATTAAAGTTTATAATTTCCAATATATATTATTGACATATCCAAATAATAAGTGAATTATTATTTTGCTTTTGCCAACTCCACTCCATTTTATTCCACTTCGCTCATTCTACCATGTTCCATCAATCAAAATATATTCCAAGTTATTATGTTCTTTGATGAGAATAGAAGAAATTAGAGAAAATAGATAGAGCGATTTATTAATTACCTGCGTGCAAATTTCCCTGGATTATTCAGTGAAAAAATAATTTAATATAATCGGTGGGTAAATGGATAGTTTTTATTAATTTGCAAGATATTATAAATTAAAGCATCAGTGCTGTTATTGCAAGCACGATTTTTATTCATGAATATTTTTATAAGTGTAAAATAACTGTGAATTTATTTTTATACAAATTTTGAATTACTTTGATTCCGCATACTAGATTAACTTCTTCTTTTTATGTATTCTGCCCAAAAAAAAAAAATCTTTTAATGTAATGTAACGTGACTCTACATTTTCCCGATTGTTTGTCTTATTCTCAGTCAAGTGCGACTTTTACTTTCATGCACTTAATTATTAAAACTATCCTTTTTTCAGTACTTTCATACAAAAAAACTCTAGTACTATAACAATTAAGAATTTAATTTTATACATTAATAATATAAAATACTTTTATATTATTGCTATCCAATAAAATTTTTCCATTTTATTTGACTTCTTAAATAATAGAATAAAAATTAACCATATTTATAAATGTAACAATAATAATTATACGACTATATAAAATTTTTTTATATTATCAAAGTGTTAAAATTAAATCCATTAATTAATACTAAAAGTATTCTTTAACTTATTGGTGGAACATGCTGCATTTTTTAATAATTAGTTGATTCAAGTAATTTGATAATATTCTTTAATACAAATTTTAAATTTAATTTTTTTAAAAAAATTAATGTTGAAAGAATTTTATCTAATAGGAAAATGACTCAATACGAACTAAATTACTCAAGATCCAATAACATTTTAGTCGGTAAGACAAAAGATACAGTACATGTCGCTTTTTTATTTTATTTTATTTTTTTCAATATTCCATTGTTTTTTTTTTTCATATATAGATTGCTCTCTCATGGAGAATTCAGCCGTACTTGTGCGCGACACTAAGGTGTGGCTTAATTGGACTTGTTGTCATAGTCAAGATGCCCACCATAGCTAGACATTTATGCTTGGATAGATTATTATTACAATGCAGAGAATACAGGTAGGCTCCCCAACTGCAAAAAAAAGGTTCGAAAGGGAAAAGAATAAATGCAACGCCTAAGAATTTGAAAAATCAGACGACAAAAACAAGGCTATGCTTTTACTGCAAGCATATTATATATGAGTTATAATATTTATACTTATAATATATGATATTATGTCAATTTATATTTCATCTATTATTAATTAGGTATAGATTTTATTTAAATAAAATCTATAACACATCTAATAATAAGATAAGTCTGGACAATATTCTAATATAAATAATATTTTTCTATTATATATTGATGCTTGCACAGGTTCATAATCACCGGTCACATTAGCTTAGAAAGAACTTTCCACGAAGGGTAAATTAAACGTCCATCACTTACAATTAGGTACAGAAACTATCACCCGCCCTTTCTAAAATTTGATGGGATTCATCACGATTTTATTTTATGGGTTTATTTAACCAGTGCAACCGGTCAAGGAGTTAAAGTAGGAAATTTTCACTCTTGTAGGAGAATTTTTATATTTTTAAAGCTGAAACCCACTCAATGGTTTTGAAAGTTATTTTTTTATGATATCTTTAACCAATGCCCTAGAGTACTGACCCTTATTTTATTTATAAAATTTACTCATAAAATTTTTAAATCTCCAAAATCATATTACTTTGACCTCATATGAATTTACAAAATCATTACATTAATCCCCCCATTCATTATTCATTGCACTGTGATGCAAGAGGAGTTTTGATGAATTCTATCAAACCTCAATGAAGATCAATATAATTTGACCTATTATAAATAATACTCCTAATATATTATTCCTTTAAGTTTTTATAAGATATTCAGTATCATGTTTATAAAAATGTACATTGCATTTGCATAAAATATAAGAGTATTTACACTCACTTTATCATTATTGAATGTGTTAAATGGAAGAGATAAGTGGAAATTATCATAATATTCAAGAGTCATAGAAGTGAGTTTCTATAGACACTCATTTTGTTGTTCAAATAACATTTTTATACTATTTGACATGATATTATAGAAGGGAAATTATTATATGTTTTTACAAATTATAGAATTTTTGTATAATATTATCTAGTTTTAACAGTGATCAGTGTAGTTTATACTTCTAAAAATAGATATCCCTTATGCTGATTAAACTAAATAACAACAAAAATATTGTAATGATAATTTTTCATGTTTTTCCTTTGTATAAAAAAGCAACAAGGAGGACGGGTGCAGGAGCTAGAATCCATAGCTGTCAGTCACATTCATAAAACATTGCGTGAGCGTATAGTAGATCTCATCCAAGTGCTTATAAGGGAAAGCCCGAAATGTCCATCTCCTATATACAAATTATATTTATTATTATTTATTAACCCATGATTATTATAGCGATGTAGAAAATATGGACTGAGCCTAGTTTTACTGAATCCCAATTCAACTATCTTTTGATTGAGCTATTTTTCAAATTTAAATTTGATGGGACAATGACGATATTAATGATTGGGCCGGAGTGGAGCAGCTTGATATTTCAATTTTTTATAAAGCTTTTGATAATATGCGTAATACTATTCATAAAATATTAAAATCGAAGAAGAAAAATAATAAATATTTAATAATATATTTAAAAATAAATCATATAAAAATAAAATATATTAATTTAAATCTACAAGTTTTATAAGTTATATATCACTATTGTTTTTTTTTCAAACCATATATAGCGTTTGACAAATTACATGACTTCAGAGTAAATTAACTTAAAATATGTTTGAACTTAATACCCTGAAATGTATTGAGTTAAATTTTAAAAGATAATTGCCTCTTATAGACCTTAAATTCTTGAATAAGATTGTCTCCAATAAAAGGATATATATGAGAAAAGAAATTAAAAAATAATCTAATAAATTTTAAATTCGGATAGATTATCTGGTGAGGCCAAATCTTAATTAAACACCCATATATAAAAGATTATTTTCCTTTTAGAAGTGATTAATCATGACGTGTTAATTATTATTCACAATTGAAATTCCCAAAAGGATAAAGATTGGGCTCCTTGTTAGTGACGGCAAGAGTGAATTTGGTCGCTTCTGCATTAGCATTGTTGACATGGGATGCATGGCCCATGCAAGAATCAAATCTGTTTGATTAGTTCAATTAGGAGTAAAAGAGAATATATTGAAAGCATCAAATCTATTCATTAAAAGCACAATATAATTGAAGTTAAATTAATATCTGAAGACAATGCAGCCATTACAAAAAGAAAAAAAAACACTCATTCTCATCCCTCTAAAGTTTTAAGTTGGGCAATTTGGTCATTGTTGAAAAATAAAACTCTCAAATTGATCTCTATAAAATTAAATTATTAGATAAATTGATCCCTAAAAATAAAACTTTCAAATTGGTTCTTGTGAAATTTCCAGTCAAACAAATTAGTTCATGTAAAATTGAATAATCAACCAAGTTAGTTTCTTAGTAAGTTGGATTAAGAGGACTAACTTGTTAGAATTCATTTTTACAATGACTAATTTGGAAGATGTTTTTTGGACTAATTTTTTGACTATTCAATATTGTAGGAACTAATTTGAGTATTTTTTTATAAGGATAAATTTGTCCATTTAAAATTTTAAAGGGACTAAATTGAGAGGTTTTGTCTAAAACAAAAAGCTCATTTTGATTAACATATAAGACTACTATTTAAAAAGGCATTGAGTTTAAGGCAAAATGATTGGTCTAGTGGTATGAAATTTGAATATGTATGATGATATAAATTTAAATCTCATTGTGACCATTATAATACTAGAAGTCCAAAAAATATATATAAATAATACTATTTAAAAAATATACTTTTTCATATTTTAAAAGTAATATTACATATATTTAAATTTTAATATATTTTTGAGGTACTTTAATTTTAAAATATTAACTTTTTCACTTAATGCACAATATATATGCGCTTGAACATATCCAAAGAAGTTAATTTTTAACCTTTAAAGTGAAACTATGAGAAAAAAAAATTACCTATAAAAATGAAAGTGGATTTGACTCCATCAATGATATTCTTTGACTCCCACTATAAAATAAAAAATTATAATTATCAAATTTTTAAGAGTTTAATTTAATTTTGATGCACCAAATATTATTCAATCAAATGCTTTTATTTATAAATTTTTTAAACAATAAATATGAGACTCAATTACTTTTGTTGATTTCGCAATATATAATTAAATAATTGTCGTGTAGAAATAAAACTCATTTTTTAATACAAAATTTAAGGCTTTGTTAAGAATATTTGTAGATGCTTGAATCAAATGCTTATCACTAAGTTAAAAATTATAGATGGTAGTCAGAGTGCAAATCTTTTTACTTAAACTCATTATCAAGCATCATAGTTCAATCTAATTTTAACCCTATTTAAGCTTTGTTAAGGCAAATACTCGTTTACTGCCAAGAATCTCCCCCAGTACTTGTTGTCCATAGTTTGCACCTTTTGGGAAATCAAATTTATGACTTTGATTTTGATATCACTTGTTGAATCGAACGTTTACTACACTAGATAAAAAAATTATAGCTATTGATTAGGACACATCTCTTTTTACTTAAATTTTTTATCAAACATCTTGGTCTAATCCGACTACAATTCTTATCTAAGCCTTGACAAGGCAAGTTGCTGATCTACAGTAAGGAAGAAAGCTTTTGAGTATTTAAGTTTGAAAAATTTAAAATAACTTTCATATAATTCTCGAGGAAAACGAGAAATAAAAAAGAAATTAAGAAATGAAATAGAATAATGACCAAAAAAAAAAGTTACAACTTTAAATTGCATCTCTATCATGAAGTCAGACCTATCTTTAATTATATCAAGAGCGTGGGATGCACGGTGCATAGGGGCGACAATGGTGTATGGTGATGAGTTTGAATATATCTATTCATGATGCGTCGCTTTCGTAATGTATTAGCAATAATTTTTGAAAACACACTAAAAAAATCTATTAATTTTTTTATGACCAAAACCAGAAGGAGTCAATCCTTTTGTTCGGTCACCACACCACATGACAGCACCGTTCACCAGATCCGATATTATCAACCTTTGTCTACACCTTTGATATTATCACGATAAATAAATGAACCCGCGAGAAATTCCTTTTCCGTGACTAGATGAGTGAGGTCCATAATTTGCTTTCCTCCTCTTTCCGAAGAATGATTCCCTTCATTGTCTGTCGACATTTTTCTTATCTCCATCTCTCTACAGTGATATTTAAGTACATTTATTCATACACAAATTTTAAATATGAATTATATTTTTTCTACATATTATTGAAGAATTTTTACTGGACGAGACCCATTAAGTGATCCAAGCATGAGTTAAATACTAATTAATTTCAATATACTTTACATGAGTTAGATACTTAATTAATTTTAATATATTAATAATGTAAAAAAAATTTATGAAATCTTAGAATAATGTAATACAATATCAATAAATATAATTAACTTTTATTTATATTTAAAAAATTATATAAAATAAGAAATTTAATTAAATGATGCTATAAAATTCTTTTATAACTCTTATTTTAAAGACATTTATGGACACCTGTACATAAGGAAAATGGATTCTCGCAGTCTTATTATTATCACATCACATATTCTTAACTGCAACTCCAAAAATTAAGAGTATCTATGAATGTCTTTAAATTGAAGGTTTGCAAATATCATCATTTTAAATTTGTTCGTCCGAATTTTTCTTCACCCTAAGTAGACGGAGACGTAACTACTTGTCTTAAATAACTCGGATTGATATGATGTTTTCTTTCTTGAACTAAAGTCTTTTTACTCGTTAAAACTCAATGTTTAGGGGGTTGTGATTTATTCAAATTTTCGAAACCACAATTATCTATGTGTTGCTACTCATTAATTAGTTTAGATTTTTGGAAGAAATTATTTCATAACATGAAATTAGAGCTAGCCACCATAATCAAGTGATCAGAAGTTTGATTCTTTTTATCCTCTATCATGATCAAATATTCATTTTTCAAGCCTAAAAAAAAAAATAGATGTTTGTGCAAAGACCATGTTAGATATAGAACCATTTATTTATCCATCTTTATTCATTAGCTTAAAATTTTAAAAGATATGATTTCATGACAATTTCCTCTTATGGAATATTTATGTATAATTTCCTATTAATATAAGACCAATCCCCACTTATTAAAGTGTTTGATTCTTCTTTTAAGTTGAAATTAACTGGATATTTTATAATCCTAAAAATGTTTTTATAGCTAGCGTCATGATGTTTTTATAAATTGATATACTCTTTCATTTTGACACACACATTAGATAATTTAATTTTATTCAAAGAAAATATGAATGGTTAAAATTATACGTATATCTTCTGAAAATAATTATCTTTTGCATTTTTCATTTGAGTTTGAGGCGAATTTAAATAATATATTTATCGACTAAAGGATCGAAAAACATGCAATATCAAATTTTGAAGAAAAAGCAAATTACTAAAACTGACAACTGTAATACCTAAATGAAATTAAAAAAAAATATGTGTACAATATCTCTATATAATATATTTACAACATATAACTAAGATAAATAAGATGGTAGGCCTATTTTAATTTTTTTATTTACCTCCGTCCATCACTTTGTTTATTTTAGTACTATATTATAAATATATAAATATAAATATGTCATATAAAGATGAGGGAAATTAATTTTCATATGTTTCCCAAATAATAAGGGATAATAGAATTCGAACTGTCAGAGTTAAGAATAGTCCAAATCTTTATAAAGCAAACCTCTGAAACATGTAAGTAAAGCAAATCTGAAAAGCTGAATTGAAGAAGGCAGTAGCACTGTACAATGAACTCGGTCAGTCCGAGTTTCTTTATAAAATATCAAACAATATTTTATTATCAAAATATCTAAATTTGGTCAAAATATCGAAATATATCCAAAGACAAAAATTTGGATGCAGGAAGCAAATTTCGACCACAAATATAGTTGCAAGCTTTCAAATTAAGTACATTAGGATAATGTATTCATTCTATTTCATAAGTTAGAGGATGTTTGATATGATAAATTAGATATGACAATATAAATTAATATTATATATTATGCTTTTATCTATTATTTTATTGCAACGACGTATTGTATAATTTTATACATCATAACCCTTTATACATCAAAATATTGTATAACTCAATAAAACATATGAGATCACGTATCAATTAGGCCTAATTAGTTTTAATGTATAAGATCATTTTTATTTTTCAAATATTTTATTAAAATAAAATAATTCTTAAATAATAAAATAAAAATAAAATAATTTTATAATAAATAAATAAAATAATATATAAAACATAAAAAATGTAAAATCTGCATTTTTTTATTGCTATAAGTTTGAAACACTATAGTGGTAGTTGGTGTAATTGCACCAAGTTGGGTTTGCGAGTGACCGTTATAGCGCGATGCTTATAGGGGACCACAATAGTGGTTATAAACCACTATAGTGGTCAGGAAGATCAACTTGTGGGGTTTTCATTGTTGGGGATCGCAATAGTGGTTGTAGACCGGTATAATGGTGCCTCCAATATCAGAACATGTCCAAAACGACATATATAGTTTTAGTAAGTGAGCTCTCTCCTTATATAAATCCTCCTCCATGCGTTTTTGATTAACAAAAAAAAAAAACTTGAACCCTAACCCTTCCAAACCTCTCTTCCACATCTTTACTCTTTTCCTTCTTCAATCCTACCTCCTCCAAGCTTCAAGGTAAGGATTTATTAATGGTTTATGCCAGAACTCCTCCATTTTCTTCCTTTTCATGTGATTGGATATTGTTGTTATCGATTGTTGTCAAGTTTGGATACTCTTCAATGTTCATAGGGTTGTTCTAGTGAGTTTATAGCTTATTCATGGTTTTATGTTGCTTCCTTTATAGACATTTGTGCCACTATCACTCCCTCGAACTCTTTTGATGCTGAAACCATATGTTCTACCCCTAGAGATCAGAGTAGTTATATTTATGATTATGTATATATTTATCATGTTTAAATATTCCTATTTCTCTAGCAATTATTGCACCATATAAATTTTTATCTATATAATTATGCATGCAAATATCAAAATGATTTTCTACTTGCTGCATGTATTTTATGTATGTATATCTTGTTGGTTATCCATTTGGTTGGTGAAATCAACACCAAGTCCAATAACTCACCCTCTCTTCCTTCTTACAATTGCAATTGCAAATCCAGTTAAACGCTCAGCTGTCAATTTCATAGTCGCACTGTTCTGGTGGTGAGTTTTAATTTGTAGTAAGGCTTAGTCACTAAATAAATCAACTAAGAGAATTTAAATTGATTTATCAACATAATTACCTAAGAATAGCTCAATTTAAAAAGAGAAGATGTTGGGCGGATTTGGAGGGAAGCAATGGTTAGAAAAACTGGATGGTTAGAGGGAGGCCAAGGTTAGAGGGAAGGTGGGTTTCATTCCAAAATCACCTATTTATATAGAAGGAGTGAAGAATTTATTAGTTCTGTTTAATTTCAGTTTCAATTTTTAACTTTTATTTTTAGTTTTTCAGTTTTCTATATTTTGTAAATAAAATGCTAAAATCTATTTTTTATTTTTTATTTTCAATTTTCAATATTTCCTTCACAAAATTCTAGAAAACTAAAAATTGAAAACTGAAATTAAACAAGTCTCAAGTAACCAAAACCCACCAATAAAATCTTTTTTTAAAAAAAAAAATTTATTGGTAAAGAAATAAGAAATGTGTGACAAAAAAAATATGTACACTCACCAAATAGGAACATTGCATAATTGACACTATTCACTTAAAGTTAAAACTTAAAAATAAAACGTCACAACTCACAAATAATACTATTAACAATAATATTTTTTAGTCAAAATTGATGCATAGTTGTTATAGATATTGAAAAATTAGGTATACATCAATAAAAAAGATTTTTAAATTTTTTTAAATAAATTCATTAAAACATTAAAAAAAAATTTTGGAATTTTTTTTAATTTTTTGAACAAGCCTTTCACCAATTCGCTTTAAAATTGCTTCTTATTGTTCACACCCATTTAATTTTGGAAGTGAACCAATCAATTTTGACACCTTTAGAGTTTAGGGCACATAAATATATTTTTTATTAAAATAATATTTTATCCACCCTCAGTTTTATATAATTTTTTATTATTAACATTTTAAAAAATAATATTATATTTAAATTAAACCCGATTTGTCCAAGTTTAGTTTGTTTGACACCAACTATTTTATTAAAACACATCAAAATATTATTTTAGAAAGTGTTTAGAATTGGATTGTCTGTCCGAATTCTTTTCTAACTTTTCTCTCGTAAAACACCCCAATAAACTCATAAAATAATCATACAAAGCCCATAACCCAAAAAATGATTATTTCTCATAAAATTAAGAAGAAACTCAACAATGAAAGCAAAAACAGCATGAGTCACATTCAATTACTTTCACGAAAGGTCCGGGTCTCGCTTTCATTTTTTTTTTTAATTTTTAAAAGTTAAAACATTATTGAATTTTCTCCAATGATTTGAAAAACCAAAAACGATTGTAGTTAGGTCAATTCATAATTTCTTAACCAATTTAAGAAGTTCGAAACATCAGTGTGAAACTTGATTTGTTATTTAAATTGGCATAATTATACCCTCATTTTCTTTTTTTTTTAAATCAATGTCGGTCGGAAAAAAATCTTATATAAAGACAAGACGTCGTGAAAAAAATTCGGTAGGTACCTAGTCAAATTCAAAGCAACCGATTCATGACAAATTTGTTTCTTATAAGAAAACCGAACACATCCATTTTTGTGACAGCATTCCTTTATACCACTGTATGCGCATTTAATAGTAACGGTATTTAATTTTCATTCTCAATTTGATTTTTCAGATCAAGTTTTGTAATTTAGTCTTTTACTGGTTAAAATCTACATGTATTTATCCTCTCCCATGGTGTGAATTCAATATTTATATTTTGATTATAAAATAACTAATTTAATGTGTATTTAAACACATCATTAAATGCTCAACATAACTTAATCCTTTTAGCCAAGAGATATTCATGTGTGCTAGAGCAAAACCTTATATTTGCTTTGTTTCACTCACTTTCTTCCATGTTAACATTACGGTGGGGCAGCCTTAACTTTTTAAATTAAGATCTTTAAATTTGATAAAGAAAAAAAATCACAATTAAGTTCCTATATTCTATGCCCTAATTTCCTGCACATGAACAAGTATCTTGAGCCCATCACCCCATCATTACCGGTCACCATTGAACTTAGATCCCCAACTGCCTAGACCTGGTTCTCGTTATTGTGATCCCTCATGTTGCCACCACGAAACACCACAACTCAGCCCTCATCAGAAACCCGTTCACCATCTCACCTCCGGTGGCGGAAGATGACTACAAATTTTGGGAGACAAACATATAATCATGATATATCTTCCTAATTGTCAACCTTACAACCCTCATAATTTGAAATTGCATTTAAAATGGTAGAAGCTATAATTTATATAACATTTGGCCACTATTTAATACACATAAGAAAGATTTTGAATTAGGAGAATTTTTATACACAACAACTAAGAAGGTTTATCATTTATGGAAAATATAATAATAAAATAAATTTTAAAATATTAATATGTAAATAAAATGTATTGATGTTAACATAAAGCAAAATTACTGGGATTTTTTTCCCTCATAAACTAGAGAGCAGAAAAATTTGAACTTATTTTACAGTAGCAGGCTTTTTTCTTTCATAAATTAGAGAGTGAAAGAGTATTGAACTTATTATATATTAATGGACCCTTTTCTTATATAACAAAGCATGTTAATTCTCTAATAATATAAAATATCATATATATTTTTCTTGGAATATATATATAGCCACTGCTCCCTTTGAAGCGGTGCACTGTGAAGCCTATGTTGTTAACCCATCAGGCTTAGCATATGAGACCACCACCACAATATAATGTTGCTGTGGTTACGTTGTGCAGCTCTGCTGCTAGATGTCAAACTATATTTTCTTTCCTCCCCATTCTTTGTTAGTTTTTGATCCCTTGTTCATTTATTTATTTCACTGTTTCAATATTTTTTTTTATAAAATGTTAGTATAAGAAATAAAAATAAAAAACAGAAAATAAAAATCCAAACCAATTTAAGAGCTTATTGGTTTGAGCTTTCAATTTTCATTTTTAATTTTTCAATTTTTCCTTCACAATTCTAAAAAATAAAAAAATTAAAAATAAAATGAAAATTAAGTTAAAGTCAAACAGATCCTAGACTTTAGGATTTTTGAGAAATGTTATTTAAAGACTCAAAACAAACGCACCTTGATATCATTTAAATCCCAAATTTAAGTAATATTTGAAAAAAAAGATTAGCATAAAATAATTTACAATTATGTACGAGAAAAAGAATGTTTGAATTCAAACCGGAGACGCTATATTAAGTTCTGATCAGTCACATACAAAAAATGAATGGTAGATACTATAAACCCGGCCCGGATTTATGCGTATCCTAATACGCGATAGTATTAATTATTAATTTTTATAGTATTTATATATTATAATATTAATTTAATATTTTGAATAGTTAACCAATTATTACATGTAGGATATATTATGAATGAATCCGAGTTTATATTAATATTATTTATAAAAAATTCTAACATATATCCTCCAAGAAAAAGAGCTTTTCTTTTGGACAAAACTCACCTTAAATTTCAAATCTCTATTTTGTCAAGTTCTCTAATTAGATAATGACATATGGACTATTTTATCCCATACACTAAAACCTTTTATCATATGGACAAAACCCATTAAATATCAATGTGTTGATGTTTAATTGGAGAACTTGGCAAAATTGAGATATGGAAATTAAGATAAGTTTCCTCCCTTCGTCCTGTGTATTAAATTGTCACTTTTGGATGCTTATGGACCCACTTACAGGTGCAACTTTCGGAAAACCTATGTAAGAGAAATATTATTTATATTTATAAAAGATATTAAATTGGTATATTTTTATTTATTGTTGAATGAGTTTGAATTTTACTTAATTTATATTTATATCTCATCTAATAATAAATAAAAATATATCAATATATATTTATATTTTATAAATATAAATAATATTATCTATAGTGTTAATTTAGTGTGGAGGAGGAAAAAGAAAATCCTTCCAGTAAACAAGGACTCGTCACATATTTGGTTTCTTATGTCATGTGTTAAGTTTTTTATTTGGGGGTATGCTTCAAGTCTTTACCCTTATCCCTCATTGTCCCTTTCTATCCTCACATAAGGGGACAGATAAATGTCGTAATCAGCCTTGGCCATGTAAAACAAATGAAGAGTGTTGAAAACTGAAAATGGAACGGACGACTAGTTCCTCAAAATCTAACGCTGCTTCAAATTTTAAGTGTTTTTTAGCCAGATCATTTGTTTAAATTTATATCCAACTCAATGTTCAATAATAGAATAAAATTATGTAAGTGGATAAGATTGCCTCTTTAAAAAACAGAAGTATATAATAAAAGCAAGTGAATGTAATTAATTACATTAAATATAATATTAATAAAAATAATTGATGTTTTCTTGATATGACAAATGAACAAATATTTTGAAACAAAAAATCTTAAAAATTGACGGCAGGAATGAAATGAAAAGAGTGTTAATTATTTTTCCTTTCATAGTCTTATTTAATATGTATGTGACGGATAATAAGTTAAAGGTTTAAGTATGAGACTGTGAACAGAGAGTGTTACGGAAGAGGCCGAAATTAAGTGATAAATGTAATTTTGGAAAATACATTTAATTTTATATAACATTCAAATTTATTCCATCATTTTCCTAAATGTATTTGACCAAACAAAAATGGACCTTTATTGTAAAACGGATGGACTACTATCCAAGTTATCAAGGTAAAGTTAAAGAAGGGTAAATGATCCAAGGTCATTTATTTGCCGGGCTAGCTTTTTTAGTGCAGAATTAAATACTCCTTTCTTTTCAATCTATCCGCCTATTTTTTGAGTTTTTTTATTGTGAAATACTTATTTATTTCTTATATCAGGAAATATTAAATATTTTATTTCAATACTGTGCTTAATATAATTAATTATATTTATTTTTTAATAACATTATACTTCATCTATTTTATAATAACCGTAAAAAATCAAATAATACATATATTAAGAAAAATAAAAAATATTTTAGTGAATATATAAAATTATATAAGTTAATAAAATTATTCATGTATAGTTATTATTACTTATTTTGATAAATATATTAATTATTTAACTAACACATTTACACTAAGAGTATAAATGAAAGAAAAAAAATTATTATGTAAATAGTCTAAATGGATAGATATTCTAAAATATTTAAAAGTAAAAATTAACAGTTATTGTGAAATTGAAGAATTTATATAAATTTATATTTTAATAAGAATAATATAATCCACTTATATATCTTTTATCATTATTAAGGTATATTTATTTTTTTCTTAATTTATATTTTTTTATTAATTTTTGAGCCGATAGAGTAAAAAGAATAAGTAAGTTATGCTAAACACTAGATTAAATGAATTAAGATCTGCATGCAAGCCAATGGCTCAGTGACAAAAACTGCATGATTAACTGCGAGGACACGACACATTTAATTTCTTTTGACAACCTGATTAATCACGGACTGATCCTTAATTAAACTAATGCAGTAAACAGTAATCCTCTGTTGTGACACTCGCATGGCTGTCATCAGTGCCTGAAAGTAGTGAGAGGTAATTAAAGAGGAAATATAATGAGAAAAGAAACTAAGGTAAATTACTAAGGAATGCCCTGGGTATTGATTAAGGATTTCAAAAGAAATAAGTTTAAAAACTTTTCAGTGATTTTTATACTTTAAAATTTAAAAATTACTATTTTTTATGAAAAATTTACCTCTTTAGAATCTTTAAGAGTATTGGCTAGATAAATCCAGTTACTAAATAGGATGGAAATAGTAATATGATAGAGTAGGACAATGAATGTCGTACAAAACAAAATTCTAAGGCAATTTTCATAGTCATCTATTTAATTTAATTCAACAACTAATGTTTGGTTTGCTCAGTTATAAATAAACTCCACTACAAAAGGTTATACATAGATAAAAATATCATTTCTTACGTTTAGAATAAAGATATGGTTGATTGGTTGGTGCAAGATCTTTTCACTATATTCCAAGTTATCCGGTTGATACATTTATTTCTTATTCTTTTACTAGCACTTCTCTTATATTTAATATTGGCACTAATTAAGAAATAAATACATGATTGATCGAAGTGGCAAATTCGTTATATCTTTAACAAGTTATTTTGAGTTTGAGCTTTAGAATTGTCTGCAATAAAAAACATACTAAATATCTATGAATGATAATAAAAATAAGGAAAAATTGTATTTTGTTCTCCCTTAATAATATGTCATATGCATTTGAGATCTTAAACTATAAAAATGTATAGTTTGACCTTCTGAATTTTCTTACATGTATAAATTAACTCTTCCATTAATTTTTTTTATCAATTATTAATGTATATATATCATAAATTTTAAAAAATCTTTAATATTGAGTTACTTATTTAAGAGAGTTTAGAGATCAATTTATACATATTTCAAAATTTATAAAGATATAATATACTTTGGATAAAAGGTATATTTATAAAAATTTAAGAAATCAACTTACATATTTTTAAAACTTAAAAGCTAAAATACAGTAACCTATGATTCACAAATAAAGTGCAATTAATTTTTACTTTAAAAAAATATGGCACTAATCGGCAATAGGTTTATTTCATTTCATGCGATGGACCACCACACTACTCGATGTTACATAATTTTATAATTCAATTCACTAGCCATCTCTGTCGTCCGTACAATAATGGCAATATGGCATCGCCACTACCGCTTGCATGTCAACAATTTCTGCGATTAAAATGATATTCTTTTTGCTAACTTATAATATTTCTTTCATTCTTTAATAAATATCTATTTTCATTTATATATATAGACTAAAAAAAATAACTAACTGAACTTAAATGCTTGAAAAATTTAGAAATATTTTATAAAAAAACATTAAAATTCTCTACATACTATCCTCTACTTACTCTTTCTTCTATACATACTATTAACAAGGATAAAAATAAAATTTTAATTAATCTAGATTTTTTAAATAGACAGATAATTGTAGAAATCATAAAAAATAAGTTAAGTTCTTTTAGCAATAATTTTTTGTATTCATACTACTTAAATCTAAAATTTTGTTTTAAAAAATAAATGTCTAATTATTTTAATCAATTAAATATTTTTTGAGGTGTAAATCAATTAAATGTTATTAATAAAAATAATATACTTAAATTTTATTTTTATATTTAAAAAATAAATGAATTTTAATGTTGGCCTCTGAATTTTTTCTTTATTTGATTTCAATCTAAATTTTTTTAATCTGTTGGGTTTTAATCCCTATCATATATGATTAATAACTGTCATATATAATTAAACGATTTGACCTTTTGCTATCTTGTTCAATGTTTAATATAGAAATTACCAAATTGAAAAGAACTATATGGTCAAAAAAACTTGTCAATTTTTTTTGACAAAAATAAAAGAATTATTAGATAAAATAAAGTAATATAACTTGTTTCCCTATATATATCACATGATTTTGACAAAAATAAATTCTGAAAAATATTTTAGAGTCATAAATTTTGTTAAAATTTAATTTTTAAAATAATGTAATATACTTATTAGTTTTTAGATAAATTACATAATTTTATTTTATCTAATAATTATAAAAAAATATTATAATTTTTTTTTTGTAGTATCGTGTTTTATTAAAGCCGTTAGTCCGTGCTCACTGATTGTTTGATAGTTGATTGAATTCAACACCATTGCCATTATCTTTCTGGTTGATGTTGAGCTTCCTGCTTCCATACGTGTCAACATCATTGTAAACTTTGTCACTGTTTTCATTACAATTTTTTGAAACAATGTTGCGTAGAATAAAAGAAAAGAAAAATCCCGGTTACATCAGAACTTTATCAAATCATATCTTACAAAACAATAAATGGAATCTATCAGTCAATTACATACATATTTACATCAGAATATTATATGATTTATTTTTCTAATATTTTATATCTGAGTGGAGGTAGCAATCAGTTCGAGTCATGCTCCTCCCTAAAGAATTTATCAATTAAATTAATTGACGCCTAAGTAATATTATTAATTAAGAAATTCCCTACTTTACCCCCAATGATTATGTTTATTATGTTACGTGTAATTCAGTTCTTAAATTAAAACAATACGAAAAATGTTTGTCGACCAGATTGTTTTCCTGAAAATATTTTTCAGAATTATGGGGTGATACGTGATAGGTTCACCTCGATATTATCAATCACCCATAATTTCCGTAAAACTACTAATGATTTGTCATATGTATGCAAGTGGGCTTATTTTTTGACAAAAATTTCGGACTGCCAAGCATCACTCAAAAGAAATATACAACACGATGTTTTAATTTTTTTTAAATATATATTTTAATCATTTTATTAAATTTTCTTGTTATTGTTGTTAATAAAAAATAAGTATACTTTACATCTTTAACTTTTAAGTCATGTATATTTTAACTCTTAAACTGAAAAATAAGTGTAACTCAATCTCTAAGTTCTTTAGAAGTGTATGATTTCTATTAATCATGGCCGAAAAGTTCCATACAAAACTAGCAAAATGTGCGTTCCAAAATGTTTAGAACTTGTATTACACATTTTTTATTAACAACTAAGGTGCCAATAATTAAATTACAATTTAAAGGGAAACAATATATTCTTTTTATGATTATTAATTATTGAAATACAAGAATAAACTCAAAATTCATATGAAATATAAATTAAATTTAAAAATTATTTAGCAAAAGAAATGTTTATGTCTAAATATTATTTAGTTTTTCTGCAAAAATTAATTTCTATACATCATATATTTTTTGCTCAATTTTTTGTTTATTTAAATACTTAAATGATAACGTGGAATGGGTAAGTATACTTAGAATGGCCAAGTTTGAATATATGTTTTGTGCAATTATTAAGAAAAATTCTATTCCAATTCACTTTTTTTTATTAGTATTGGATGTGAATATTTTAAAGTTTTTGGCATTTTGATTTTTCAAGGTATTCTCTCCATTCTCACCTGGTTAGTGAGTTATTGTATTGGGGTATAATTAGGTGTCTAAGTAGAGACCTTTTTCAATTATATTTTTTTCTATATATATGAATCTCAATATCTAACATATGACCTTATGTTTAAGAGACCTGAGTCTCTTACTTAGACCAATAATATCTTATTAATAAGTATTTTTAGAATATTATTCTAAGAACACTAATTGAAAAATAAAAAAAGTAATTTTTTAAAGTTTTGAATATACTCCTTATCTTGAAAACTTAAAAAAAATTTTGATACAAATTTATCACTTTTGATTATTTAAAAAACATGGGTTAGAAAAAAAAAACTGTACATCAAATGATTTCATGTACAAGTAGTCAAATGCTATGTTTCTTTGACAACAAAGTATCTACTTTATTTGTGATCATAGTGTCATCCACGTGTCCAAGTAGAATGCTAGTTAAATAAATTCTTAAATGTGTTTTTAAGTTTTAATAACAATTTTTGTATTAAATATTCAAGTTACAATTATTTAAGTTTATTGTATTTTTAAGATTTAGTTTTGATATATTATTATTAACATAATTATTTTTGAAAAATTAGTTAATAATATGATTTTCTTATAAAAATATTTGATAATATATTAATGTTATTTAAATTAGTTAACAGAGTAAAACAATATATATGAACAATTATCAGAATTATTTTCATACTTTTATATTCTAATAAATATATTGTTTAATGAAATGAAATAATAAAATTTAATACTATAAACCAGCTGAAAATAACTCATGTAGAATCTATAAGAGATTAATTAAGATAATACGTAACTTTAGCTTTTTAAAATAAGAATATAGATGGAAAAATCAGCATTCTAGGGAAGCTACGTAATCTTCATATTTTCATAAGTAAATAACAATTCATGTTATGAATAATTTAAACTAAGTAGGCTTTGAAAAATATTGGATAGTCTATAATATTTATAAAAAATAAAAGTAATAAAATTAATTAAAATGCATCATAACTTGACCTTTCAAATAATAGATATGAGTATTTATTGACATGATAATATAATTAAACAATGGTATGATATTTTCATATTATTAAAATGTCAATATATTAAAGAAAATTAATTTTAATTTATTGATAATATAAAGGAAAGTTTGGTATTATCATTCAATTACACATTTCTATTAGTAAAACTTTTAAAATAATGGATAGTTGTTTTAGGACTATTGATAATGTAGCAGTATATGGTTAAATATTTATGTAAAAATTTTAATATATTGATAGTATGAGGATTTCTTTAATATTTATATAAAATTTAAGAATATTATTATTTTTTAGTTATTTATAATTAAAAATAAGTTATATATTCTATTAACTCAAATTGTTAAAATCTATAAAATTAATAGTCAAATCATAATTGTGGAATATAAAATTCATAAATAAATTAAATTCATATTAAAATTCAATATCTTAAAAATAGTACTAGCACTACTAATTTTGAATGCACTAGATAAAAGGAAAGGTCACGTTGAACGTTGATTAGTGTATTTAATAGTGTTGTTTTGTCAGTTTGTCTCGTAATGAATGACGGCATGTGGAAGTTACGAGAAAAACGAGATACCATGGTATGGCTGCAAATTGAAAATATCGCGATAAGTATTGAAGCGGTGGGTAAAAGAGCACGATACGTTGGCGGTGCTTGAAAAACTCGTGGCCAACCAGAGAGAATGAGTTTGCTTTTGTGTGGCGTACATGAAATGCGATGTCAGCTGGCATGCCAGATAAAAGTGTACTACCATCTTTTAATGCAATTATTAAATATTTTTTCCTTTTTTTTTTTAGTCACTACGTGATTTCTAAATCAAAATATGTTTCTTTAAGTGAAGAAAGAAATACCCATGTCAGTGAGCTAATAAATGTAACACGGAAGCATAATGATGATGTGTTTCCAACCCTGCAGTTTATCATACGCATAAGACAATTTAAGCGGGATATAATTATCATTCTATGTATAACATTTATATGCTTTATGGATTGATAATTGCCCCATAAATCAATATAAATTTTTTCAACGTATTTGTCATTCACATCTTCTAAAACTTTCAAGCCAATATCCTCAAAATCCTCCAAGTCAAGCATGGTGACTAAAGCTTTGTGATGGGTTATGAAAAGAAAGATGTATCTTTGTTGGCATAGGTAATCCAATCAATTCAAATAAGTCATCCTCAACTATAGTCTCATATCTACACAGCCTCAAATCCCTCATTCTCGTGTAATCGGTTTATCATGTACCCTCTCCTTGAGGTCTTGCCAAGCCCTCATTGCCTAGCCTCTCGCGCGATCACTCACTCCTCGTCACCGGGTATCATGCCCACTTCTGCTTGGTTCGTCCCGAACCACACTGACTGAGAGGTGGAGGTTCTGACCATTTGTCATCCCCTACTCCTTATGAATTGATTATCCCTAAAATCAACACGGGTCTTTTGAGCTTCCTTTGTCCTCATTCACACGCTTCTGGGAAACTTCAGAAGGTCACCCATCCCAAAATTGCTCCAGTCAAATGCCTTCACTAGAACTTTTGTGATGGATTCCGAAAGAAAGATGCATATTTGTTGGCATAAGGTCCAATCAATTCATATAGTCAATTCACTGTATAGTCCCATACCTACACAACCTAAGGATCTCTCTCATTCTGGCGTGTAATCGATTATTCATGTACCGCTTAAAGGTTGCAGGAGTCGCTCCTTGCCCGTGTCTTCTCCAGACGATCACTCCTCCATTGTCATCAGCGTTACACTATGAATTAAAAAATATAGTTAGACCAATTCTCAAGTTCTTAGGATTGCATGTCTGATACCAAAATGTAATACTCTAATATTTGACCTCTCATGTTTAAGTTATAATTGGTCAAGTATTAGTTTGTTATGTTTTGATTTCATTTTATACCATACCCATGTAAAATACTTGTAGTGTAAAATAGCATATAATTTTCATGCTTAATATTTACATTCGTGCATCCGTTCACAATCATCATCTTAAGAGTAAAGCATTTTCATGCATAAAGAAACCGTTCTGAGGAATCACAATTAAATATCACATAATCACACAAACAATCTTAAACATAAAGGATATAGGCTAAAACCATAGACAATTTTTGACCAACGGAGGTCAGAAATCAAATACAGTAATCCTCATAATAGACATTTCAGAACATAAACATAAATATAAAACAAGTATAAATAATAGCCAACATGCCAAAAGGAAGCAAAATCATAAATAACAATAACGCGTCAACATATCCAAGACATGTGCTTTCCTAGCTCAACTCTTACGGAGCACTAGCATCGGTCCATAGGCTTATTTGAAGACAACCTAAAAAACAAGAAAAGAGGTGATAATCCTGAAAGAAACTCAATAGGGTTAAAACAGTTAAAGTGTCATTAGGTCATCTTCAGATCACTTTTGGTTTATTATGAAATAAATCTACATGTAATAATCCATTTAATAAGTTCAAAAAGTGTAATTTCCAAAGCAACACATATTTTAGGAGTTATGAAAGCTTGTATTAAGAGACAAAATATGTATGCATGGCATCACAAGACAAAAATGAAAAGAACATAAACATAGACTTGACATGAATGTGAAACATGATTATGAACTTTAACTCAAGGAACCATGACTTGTCACTTTTCTCATACTTTTAGCACTTTATTTCTTTATTTCAACTAATCATCATCTTTTATGATTCCTAATCCAATTGTATGACTTCCCAAGTGATATAAACATGCTTCTAAACCTTGAATCACCAATTACCTAGGTTGAGCTCATACCTAACTAGCATTTGCTAGAAATAAAATGGGGTAAAAGGGGTATCATTACTTTATTTTCTTTCTTTCACATAACTTCATGAACATTTGATATAAACAATTAACATAAATGAAATCCTTTGAAATGCGAAAAGGCATAGGGCATGCAAGTAAAATCCCACGCGTAATTGTGAGACACAATGCATGCACAATTCCAATTTCAATACCAAAGCTAGGATTTTCACATATCTCATTATAGTTTGTGCTCCAAGACCTACGAAACATAATCTTGACTCATTTCATTGCTCCAATCCTCACTTTGCAATGAAATGGGTTATGCTATGTTCTAGACCTCATACACTCCCCAATCTCATATTATTGATCTCACACAATCTTATTTCACATAATTATGAATTAAAGCATCCAATTACAAGCCTAATGTCAAACAATGAGCTTTATCCACATAAGGGGACATAGCCTAACAATTACTTATCCAATCTTTCATAACTCAATGCCGCATAGCTCAAGCCATCAAAGGAGATGAAGATACATCACTTTGACATACCAAATCAAATAGCACAAGCCCTAATCATCATCCCCTCCTCAAGTCAAAATTGCCAATGAACTTATAATTATCATAAATTTCATAAAACTCTAATATTTCCCTTTCAAAATTATTAAAACAATAGAATAACACTACCAATTCAACCAACATACAAAATTTCAAACCCAAATCCTAAAATCTCTTTTTGGCTGAAAACTACATGCTTTCGTATAATTATTTTAGACACACCAAAAGTTAGGTTTTTCTCTTCTAAAATTTCTATTTTTACACAACAATAATCACCCAAGTTTTGCAATTACGAAAACACAACCCAAGCTCCCTCACCAAGCCCAAACCACTAGCAATTCAAAACAAATACAAGTGCTGTAAATTTTTTCCTACAGCACAAGTTTTCAAATATAGAAAAACATGTTTTCTTGTGTAATTAAATGCTAAAATATCTTGTGAAATAAATAAAAAATTCCATAAATCCATCAATTTGATAAACTTTATGTATAAAATCTCATAAATCTGAACTATCAATTAAAATAAACAATTGATTTAAAATTTGTAAAACATAATCATTGAAAACTAAAATAATTGCTAAGTTTGAAATAAATATAATGCATGTCTAAGGACGTTGCCTGCACATGAGATCCTTGGGATCATTGGAATAGTGTCCCCAACATAGACATCTAACTTTAACCCGTTGGGAGAAAATGACATTTTGGGCCCTTGCATTAAAAGCTGAAGCTAGAAGAGGATGAAAGAGTACAAATAGATTAAAAAAAAAACATATTTCTTATGTCTAGAAAGAGTGTAACACCCCAAAATTTATTTCAAAAATTTTATTTGAACTTTATTAATCAGAATTTCATGAATATGATATAATTAGTCATAATAAGAATGACTAAAAAAAAATATAAATAGTAACCATGCAGGCCTTGTAGGTTCATTTGGACAACTAAAACCTAAAGGGACTATGGAGAGAACTGAGAAAAGATGGGGTTAAGGTTAAAAATGGTTAGAAATGAGATTTCCAAACTCGAAATTTAATTTCGGCAATATCTTTTTTTAGGTATGGTGTTTTCCGTTCAATGAAATTTTGATGTGTAGTTTCTTATACTATATGAAATTTTTAGTACAAGTTTCCTATTTCTTGACAAGTGTATGAATAGGGTTTTGCCACACCATTGCCTAAGTTCAGGAATTGTTAAGAACCAAATAAAGTTCTAATTTTATTTATAAATAAATAATTTTGTGGTAAAGAAACATAACACATATTTTGTATAAATAAAATAAAATCACATTTTTCCTTTCTTTTTCCTTGAAAATTCGGCCATGCCTTTCGCTTTACAGCCACTTCATTATCTTCTCCATCAAAATGTCATAAACTAGCTTGAAATCTCATGTTTCAATACAAAAAATCCTTAGATTAAGTATAAACTCTAACCTCCCTCTTGAAACCCTCAAATCAACCCCCAATAGAGAATCATCATCTCAATTCACCATCAAAGAATACTTGTTGTATTGGCTTCCTGAGAGGAAGGTTTGATTGATTTGAATGGAAAATTGGGTATAGAAGCTCTTAGAAAAGCCAAGACAAACCCAAAGGTCTTCAAGTGGCAAGTATGGTTCTTTTCAGCCTCTTTCCTAAAACTGGTTATAGAAATTTATTATGTGATAACCTGGTAATTTAAATTAATTCATGTTCAAAAAAATTGATAATACTAATAATAATTAATAGTAAGTATAGTAAATTAAAAATAAACTTGAATCTTATTATGATAACCTAACAATTTATCTTTATTTGTGTCTTGAAAATATTATCAGTATGAAAAACAAAATAAATTAAATGAGATAGTGTTTGGCATAGGCTAAGTTAGATATATATTAGATGCCATAATGTTAGTGGGTTGAACCCACTTTTTTTCCTTCCTTTCCCCATTTTTTCCCTCTATCTCTTTCCTCCTTTTCCCTTATTTCTTCATTCTTCTTTTTTTTTCCTTATGTGCAAAACCCTCCCCCTTGTTACTCTTTCTCTTTTTCTCTCTTGGTTCTTTCTCTCTATCACACCACCACCCCTGCCACCTCAAATGCCACCACGCTGTAGCCACCATTGATGGCTTGGGCATAGGCTTCCTTTCCTTCATTGTTGGCAACTTTTTCTCTCTCTTCTTTCTTTCTCTTGTGTTCAGGTTTTCCTCTCTGAGAGAAGCCATTTGGAGTTGAGTTTTGGGAGGTTCCTTTTCTTTTTCCTCGTTCTTGGAGTAATGGGTAAGTCTTAACCGTGTTCTATTGATCTATTAAGCTTCATATCAGTTGTTAATGGTAGATTTAGGACTTTTGAAACCCTGGGGTTTAGAAATTGGGGGTTTTGTGTTTTAGAGCTAATTTATGTTAATTGGTAACATTGTGTTATTGGTTTGTTCCTAGAGTTATTGATCAAATGAACGTAACGAAGAATTTGGTGGCTTTGAGGAGTAGTACCTGGTTCATTGAGAACCATTGTTGTGAGTAGTACCTGGTTCATTGAAGATTAGATGCCAATGAATTGATATCATGTATATTATGTGAGGCTTGAAGATGATATTATGCATATAATTGTGAATACTTTCGACAATTGCCTCCACATGAGAGAAAGAATGATATTATATTTTCTTGAGCTAAGAAGTAAATCCAGGTTAGGGAAATAAACCTGATTACCCTGGAATAGAGTTTAGGAAGTAAACCTGATTAGGAATAGATCTATGTGAGAGTTGGAGAAATTAAATTCAATGATCATATATAGGAATGAGCTTAGTTCAAAGGTCTATTACTAGGAGTGGAATAAGCTACCATAGATCAAGGGCTAAGACAAGTTAAAGTAGCAATTGTTATAAGTAGTCCTCTATATTATGTGCTAAGTGAATGATATTATCATCTATGTTGAGGCCAATATATATAAGTTGCAATTTAAACAATATATGTTCAAAATGATAGTGGTTGAAAAATGTGATTATGATATATTTATATTAAGTGATTGAATGCTAAAAGAAACCCACTTTGAAAGGATGCTTTTAGAACTTTAAAATAAATCTTTGATATGTGTTATATGATCATTTTTTTAATAAACCAAAGTGGCTGGGACGATGACGATGACGATGATGATGACATGGATTTTACTATGCATTTTGGGGATGCACTGAGAATTTCACAATTCTCACCCTACATTTTGTGTTCTCATGTCGTCTCAGTAGGAGAATTATGAGGCTCCTGCCAGAAGAATCTGATATGTAGTAGTTCGATAGTTGAAGTACCTTATCAATTTTATTTTGTTATGTATATATGTTTGTAATTATGTAAGAAGAGATGTGTATTAAAGCTCATAGAAGACATTTCTTGTACTTGGATTTGTACTCAAAATATTGTGTTATCTTTCCATATATTGTAGTAGAACTACAAATTAGTTATAGCACAAATCAATCTAATTTACTATAGATACTTAAGTAAAGTTCATTAAATTATAAGTAATAACTCTAATGTCATGGCTTAAGGATGATGTTGTACTTAGGAAGGTGTTACAGAAAAGGAGAGAGGGGAGATGGCTTGAGTTTATTAACATATTATACCTCTATATACAATAGCACATGTCAAATATAAATAATATCTAATATTTTCAAATAAATATTATTGTAATTCATTGACAACTATAAAAACTTTTTCATATCATAATGTTCATGATTTTGGTTAATTGTTAATCATTTTAAAAATCTTGACTACTATTTGATAATCAACAAGTATTGATTTATCTATATCCAAATTTTCATGAAATGAGTATGTACATATAAAAACACAACTTTCTAACATATTAATTTAATTTTATATAATTATATTATTGAAAGAATATGACTCATTTTATAACTACTTTAAAAGTTATATATCAATTATTAATATGAAATACTTTACATATTACATATATATTCTTAAGTTCTAATTGATATTTACACCATAAATATAACTAATAGATATATAAATAAATCTTAAGATAATCTCAAAAATTATATTAAAATTAGTTTCTAAAGAACATATGTAAAAAGGGAAATATAATATATTTTATTTTTTCTAGTTCCAACAATATCCATGATACCGATACAAATATTAGTATGAATGATGATTATAAACAATGGTGAATCTAATAGATTTTGATGAGATAATAGTTTCAGAATTTAAAAATCAAACATAATACCACATTTAAAAAATCAAATATTAGATTACATAGAAAGATTAAATATCAAATTCAAATAAAACTGAATATCAACATAGAAAAAATTCATGTACAAAATTATTATTGTAATGAGATGAAGTAATTGGTCAGAATATATAGCTCGCTCCAAAGGGTAATTGGATTCGAGAACGCAAGGTAACCACGGTCTTTGAGTCTTTGGTGAGAATGCTGTGTGTGTATTTGTAAGGACTTCATGGCAAGTAAGCAAAAGCTCAAAAGGGAGTGAGAGTAAATAAGTGAACATAAAAAAAATATACCTAGAGCTCTTATTACCTATCATAAACATATTTTTTGCCAAATTTTATAAAAATTTTACATCAATAAGAATGTAATCATAAGGCTCTTATTCTTATTTATTTTAAGCATATATATATATATATATATATATATATATATTCCATTGATTTTGATAAACATAAAAACAATGCCAAATGATTTTAGATTAATTTGAAATTTTATAGGCATGAACTATATGATGTGAATTTCTAATATAACCTGGGTTTTGTAAAAATTACACCAATAAAAAGCCATATAGATCATGCCTACAAAATAGCAAGTTAATATAAAATCGTCTGGCATAATTTTTATGTACATAAAAATCAACATAATATATATGTAATTGAACAAGAATAAGAGTTACATAATTATATTGCTATTGATATTTAATTTTTATGAAATTTGGCACAAATAATTTTTATAATAGGCAATTATAATTCAACAATTGGATCCATAAAAAAATTATTTCATATAGAAAGTTATAAGTGGTGTAACTATGTTTAAAGTTATACCGATGTAATTTGATTTTACCCATAAATACATATACATGGGCAAGTGTGGATCCATTTACTCAAAGAGTAAGTTTTGTATACTTACTCTACTTGATAACTCTTTATAGACATTGATTTTAATCAATCTAACAGTTGAAATATATGAAATCATATTAATGATCAATCATATCAAATTTTAGAAAAATTAGACAATAATGATCATGTGTTCCAATTACTAGTACTTATTTGTATTTTCAAAAATATTTATTTGACAAAATAAAGTGGAGTGATAAAGTATCAAATCATTACAAAATTTTATATAATTGATCTGTTTAGTATGAACTTTAAATTTAATGGTTAGATTGATGAAATTGCCCAAAAATGTTATTGAATGGTGTATGGATATAATATATACAAACTAAATTTCCAATTCATCCCTTAAATTTAGAAAATTTCATACTGTCCCTTAAATTTCACAAATGGAGATAAGTTAATACCTTCATCAAATTGTCATCTAAACTATTAACATAAATGTCCACGTATTCTATTAATTTGCTTACATATCCTGTTAATTTTCCTGGTAAGTCTTAACTTGGCTTCTCCTAATTTTGTACAAAATAAATGATAACTTAAAGTCAAAATCTTTTTTCTAAACAGAGAGTTATGTTGAGAAAAATGAAGAAGAAAATTTAAATGATTTCATTTAAATGAGTGAAGCAGTTGGATAAAAATTAACAATACACGTAAATAAATTAACAGGATATATAAGTAAATTAACATAACACAGCTCAAATAATAATTTTATAGATGACTAGTTTTCCACATTTATGAAATTTGAGGGATTAATTTATCTCCCACTATAAATTTGAGAGATTAAGTTGATATATATATATATATATATATATATACACATGACTAAAAGTCACTTTACCACTAGACGAGATATTCTAATTATTTTTGGTTTGTTTTCTTTTGTTTTCGTGTTCAGCAATTAACTCTGCCCGGATAAATTTAAACTTCTGTTGATTTTTCTTTTTCTACTCTTATTGTTCTGTGTTGCCTAGGTTTATTTTCTTTTACTGCTCTTATTCTGCATCAAAATTAGTAGTTCAGGAATGGTAATTTCTCATAGAAAAATACTTGGATTTACAGCTGTTTAAGTAGTTCAGTAACGATATTTTAGAATTAGAGGCTTTATAAAATATGTGTGAATTGCATATGTATATTTTTTTGTGGAAAGTGTATATGTATGTTGAGCATGCACCATCTCCAAAGAAGCTATTAAGTAGTAACGAGCTGCAAGGTTTTTGTTTTGGTCGATATGACTATGAAATTAAAAAAAACTCATACTCTCACAAGCCCATTTACGGTTTAGTTAGGTTAGCCCATAAGTAACAGAGTAGAGTTTTGCTTACACCCAAAGTAAGCCTACACTTTTGACCCAAAAACACAAATCTATACATGTGATTTGATATGTGAAGCACACTTTCCACGAAAAACATAATAATAATAATAATAAAAACCACACTGCTCTATAATAGTGTGGGTTCTTGCGTTGTTAGTACCCTTTGGTTTTTTACTTGTTTGTCTTTTATCTTTAACAAAAAAAAAAAATCGAAGGAAACCCACACTGCCCCAAATCCCAATCTCTTCCCTTGCTGAGAACTTTTGGAGTGAGAATCCTTCGGCTGACACGAAAGCTATATACATATATATATGATCCTCTGAATGAAGCTGGTTATTTTCTGTATGTTTTAGGTTGGAATTAAGTCATTAACCAAAGTTACTTTCTGCACTGTGTTTGGTTTCGTTTAAAACCAGCCACATTATTTTTTTACTATGGGATGAGGGATGACAGTTTAAATTGCATGATGGAAATTGTTTTATTCTCAGAAAGTATGTCTATGCAGTAAAGATGTTTATTTCTTTGCAGTACATACTCATTGGTGCTGTGGGGTAGCTCGTCATAACTTAAAAAGATTAAATGATGAATCCAAATACGGTCAGCAGATGCCAGCCCATGCTTGATGGTGTCCTATTGGACCATCTTTACCATGGTGGATAAACCAATGTCAAGAATTAATAGAATGTTTTTGTTAATTTTTATAAACCTCTTTATAGGCCTTCATGGGTTGGCTATGTCATAGTGATGTTTGAAGCCCCTTTTATATTGGATTCTGGTTTTTTAAGCCTTTTTAGCATTCTTTTTTATATATCAAAATTCTAAATCTAATGGTCCATTTGAGTTGGACCAATGTTGAGGTATTTTGATAGTTACCATGAGTTCATATGCGTAAATTCCATTATTGCTAAAATTCGATGTACCAAAAAAAAAAATCTAAATATAATGATGTTTGAATTTGTGACCTCCCCTCACTACTAATTCAATCTTGGTAACTTATGTTTTTCAATATTTTTTAGAAGAGTTAAATTCATTTTAGTATTAAGGTCTAAATTTATATTAAATAAGTAAATGTATAAATTAATAAAATTTTTAAATTGGTCCCACATAAATGTATTGGAGAACAAATTAATTTATGAAAAATTGAAAATATCAAATTAATCCTTCACATTTAAAAAAAAGGAGAGAAAAGTAGTTCTTCAAAAGATTAAGCTGCCAAGAGAGAAAAAATTGATGAACTAAATAACAATTGTGTTATATCTATGAAACTTGAAACCTAAACAATCACAACCCAATAACAGTCCTTGTAGTATACAATCATCATTTTCTTTTTCAGTAAAATATGAGGGTCAACCCCATTAACAACAAAGGAATTCATGACATATATAGCTTTAAACAGCTTATCGCCAAATAGCACTACATGCATATCAATATTTTGAAACTATACAATGGATATAATTTCACCATTACAGCTTCTTGGCGTATAGTCATCACTATATCGAATCCAACCAAAATTAAAACTAGCCAAATATCAAATAAATTCAACTACATTTAATTATTTCTTTTAGATATTTCAATATGATGATATATATTTTTTCCCTGGGGATGTCTCATATGATTTATTTACAAGAAGGAACATATCGTTGCATTATTGATAGGCTTCTTTCCTTGTGCTTCGTTGCATTATTGTGCCTTGTTTTTTTCCGCAGCTGTTATTGGGAGGGCACTATCGAAGTAAAGAAGTTGAGGATCATAGAATGGTGTTGCCTGTGATCGAAATCCTTGCTGAAGTAAATCGTTTCTAGCTAGTAATAAGAGTAGCACTCTGCAAATTGTAGAATATGATCTCTTGCGTGAAAACATACACTGGTTGGGGTATATGATCTTCAAAACAAAATGAAAATATGATTGCAAATAGAATATTGTAGAAGTGTAAAAGTCACCTTATATCTATTGCAGCATGTTCCATGTCGTACCTGTTGAGGAAAGGGTTGATGTACAATCTTGTAGTCCTTGTGGAGGATGTTGAGTCCTGCAAACGACGCCGTTGCAGCGCCCCGGAAGAACGACTCCAATCTCACTCTCAGGCCACGCCTCATTTTTCCTCTTCCTCTTCTCTTTACTGCTACAATACGCAGAGTTTTAAAAGTCCTGTACAAAAGAGAGGTTATTTAAAGGAAATAGGAGTGGTATATATCATTAATATATGTGATGAACATGGGTTTGGAGTAGGCGGATAAGCAATCTAGACAGATCGCAAATTTGCCGGCCACTGGCCTAAAAAGCGAAGAGGCTAAAGTAAAGAATTGTCAGAAAAGTCTAGTGTGTTGAATGGACCACTTTAATGAGGACAGATTAGAGAATATGTCCTCCGCATATCATTAATGATTGCAATAACTAGAATAAAGAAATGTGAAAGTCACGTATATCTATTGCACCATGTTACTCATCACCATCGTATGTCTGTCTAGATAGAAACAAACATGATTTTGAGAGAGTTGAAAAAGCAGTTTATGGATTGTATATGTAAAATTTTATGATCAGAAGACTTACTTCGCAACACCATTTGGTACTTCATTGATTTGATATGATGATCTACTGAGATCATTGCCAAAGATTGTATCTTCCAACAACAAAAGAAATATGTGGGACGTGAAAAACAACTTCAATGGAAAATGAAAGAGCCATAATAAACCCTTAAGTGATATAGAATTAACATATAGAAGGAGCTCCATGAGAAGGTTAATCCCTAGAAGAGTAGTTATATACCCATTAAACATTTTAAATTTGAATTATTTCCCAGTGTAATTATGAAAATAACTACTCTCTGTTCTTTAATGTATACTACCATTTTTGGATTATTAATAATTGAATCTTATTGATCTTCTAAAAAATAAAAGTAAAGGACACAAATATCCTTCTATAACTTAACCACCAATCATTCTATCATCAATTAAATATTCTAATAAACTAAATTCCATTCACTCTCTCTAGATTCAATAGAAGGATAAAACAGGTATAAATAATTATTACGTCATTGAAATTTGAAAATGTAGAAGAAAAAAAATCTAAAAACGACTTATATTAAGGAATGGAAGTAGTAACATATTTATTCTATATTGAGACAATCTAGATTCTTACAATTATTAAGTTAACTGTTAATCCATTACAATTATGAAGACATGTATGAACACATTTCTTTTTTACTAAAATAATTTAGATTCTTTTACCAAAAAAAAAAGATTATTGCAATTATTTAGTTATTAAAATTAGAAGATACTTAATTATCTTTATCTCAACTTTACAAAAATAAAAGAAAAAATAATAAATCACCAATTGTAAAATTAGATCTTTATATTTAATATTATAACAAGGGAGGAGCATTACCATTCTGTATTGTCTATTGCCACCCGGCTCACCTATCTTTTATTTAACTCTTCCAATATATATTTTCTATTCTCTTTCATAATTAAGTCAATAGATTATCAATACTTCCAATTTTAATAAAACTAATATTATTAACCTTTTAAAAGAATTTTTTTTAATATTTCACTATTTTTATTTCTGTAATTTCAATTTTTAAAAAATAAAAATTGATTAATCCAATTTACAGGGCTTTCTTTAAACATAATAGCATTCCTATTATATATAATTTTATATTTTAATATTCTATAAATAACACTAAAAATGAAAATAAGTTTAATAAAATTTTTATTTACATACTAAATTATTAATTCAATAAAATAAAGAATGTTAATAAATTCAAATTTTAAGTGCATTCATAGTCAATATAAAATGTCACATTGAAAATATGAATTATTTCCCGGTGCAATTATGAAAATGACTAACATAATTTCCTATATTGAGACAATATAATCTAGCTAGATTCTTGTAATTATTAAGTTAACTATTAACCCATTACAATTATGAAAACATGTATGACCACATTCATTTTATATTAAAATAATTTAGATTCTTGCAGTTATTAATTTATTGAAATTAGCAGGTATTTAATTTTCTTTATCTCGACCTTTCAAAATTAAAAGGAAAAAAAAATAAACCACCAATTGTAAAAATAAATCTTTATCCTTAAGATTATTTTGAAAATAAGTGGATTTTAATGTTTTTCATTTTTGAAAAATCTGACGTTGAAAAAATTATAAAAAAATGAATTTTAAATAGAGGCTTATTGATGGAAATAATTTAGTATTTGACCTTAATATATAAAATAGATTATACTAATATAAGATTTATACAATCTATATCAACAAGAATTAAAGTACGATAATTTTCAAATACATTCAATGATTTTTTATACATCGTCTACCTCCTTAACTAGACTTCCTAAACTGAAAGATTAGTTACCGTATCCAATAATAGATATCCTGGAAAGCAAAACGAATAGTTTCTACATGTGTATACTGTATTTTTTTTAATTTTGTTGAAAAATAAAGAAAGGTCACTTAATTAATTAAGACCACAATTGAGATATAAGAAATAATAATTAATAAAGGAAGTGTATTGAAGATAAATAACATTTTTATTCTTAGTATATTCTATCTCTATTTAGTATATTTCTAAAATATTCTTAATATATATTAGGAATATTCTTTTTTGTAACGATTATTATTCATAGGGACTCAATTGAAAAATTTTGTATAATCTAGGGATATACTTAAAAACTTTTAAACTATAGGGATTTGATTGGAAATTGAGTGAAATTATAGGGATTTGTAGAGTAATTAAACTGTTAACATATTAAGGAATTGTCTTCCCATCAAACTAGGGATTGAAAAGTTAATTAATAATAATTATTATTCACGTGATTATATTTTAGATAACACATGATTTTATATTTTAATTTTCATTATTCAAGTAAGATCTAACGACTCATATTTGTTTCTCTCATTTATAATAAATCACTTCTCTCAATTGAGTTACCTCTCCTATATATATATACAAGTTTGCTACTTTAATAACATTCTCAAATACCCAAACACCATACTCACAAAATACATGGGTCTCACCACTTACTTTTTCTTCCAACTTGATCTCTTTCTATCACTCCTCTTATACCCACATAAGCCCACATATGGGTGTTGAAATAACATTATCCTTATACATGAGAAAGGGGTGGAGATATGCTTACTCTCGTTATATATTTTGATACTTTTTGCTTGTCCTATATTTTTTTTTCCTAATATATATATAAATAAAATTGTGCAAAAATAATAATTTTTATTAATTATTTAAATTGAATTTAAAAATAAATGTCATATTTAAAATAGTTATCTATTAGTTATAGTTATTCTAAAATTATTTATATTTATTTTGTAAACTTAATTCATAATAAATATTAGGGTTAAATGCATTTTAGCCTCCTGAATTTTAGGTCATGTGCAATTTAAACCTTGACTTTTCAAAATGTGCATTATGACACCTTGAACTTTTCAAATTATGCAAAATTCCCCAAAAATTTAACTCATATCAGTGTCGAGTTGCACACAATAAAAAAATCAGGGGGTTAATTGCATATAGTATTCATGAACAATGTGTCAGGTTGCACAAATTAGAAACTTCAAAGGGGTTAAGTGCACATAATCTTACCTTTATTAGTTGTCAAAATTATCCGAGGAGTGTTTTGCAGTTTAAAAATTTAGTTTCGCGATGTATATTTTGAAAAGTTGGGGGATAAATTGCATATGACCTAAAATTTATGGAGGTAAAATGCATTTATCCCTAAATATTATTATTAATTATTGAATACTATTTAATGTGTGTTTGGTATACTGTATAAAACATGATAGTTAGTAATGGGTATGTGGGTAGCTCCGTTAGCCGATTCACAATGGACTACAATTAAGGCAGCAAGCTAGTCTATTTAAAAAATGGACTCCACTTTGGTTTAGTCTGTGTCCATCCCACATAAACCCATAAGTCTACGAACTAGCCGAGTAGCTTTTTTTCCTTTTTCTTTTCAAATTTTTTGCCTCGCATAAGTCCATAAGTTAGCCCATATAGCTCTTTTTTTTTCTTTCACATTTTTTAACTTTTTTATACCCCTATATTATATATTTATATTTATATAGTATATTTTACCTAGCAAAATATACATACACACTTTTTTTATAATATCCAATTTCCAATTTAAATTTCAACAAATAAACAGTACTTAGTGCAAATATTAAAACTAAACTTTCAATTTCAAAAATCCAAATGTTAATTTTTATTTTAAAATAATAACACATAAATCAATCAAACATGCATAACTCCTCCAATCATAAAAAATAGTAAAACTATTGGACAACTACATGTATGGGTATGGATTGATACTATTATAATTATATATATATATATATATGTTATGCTTAAAATAAATTAAGCGATTGGTCCGCGAATCTGGAGGCTAGGCTTATTTAGCTTGCGGGTAAGCGACGTCCACGTATTGGTAGACTAAAAATTTTTGCTATATTTTCATGCGGATTATGAGTTAAACGATCGCCCGTCCGACCCTTATACTTAGCTCTAATGTTAGTATAAGCTTACAGTATACGTTATGTTCTTATCAGTTATTTGGTAAAGATAACATATTGTACAACAGGATACGTTATGTTCTTATGTAGTTTTTTGTGTAACATATTGTAAGTTTATACATCATAATTCCCTTATACGTGAAAATATTATATAACTTAATACAACATGAAGAGGCGTATTAGTCTGATTAGCTTTTAACGTATAAGATTACTTTTATTTTTTAAAATTTTATTAAAATGAAATAATTCTTAATAACATTATTTCATAATAAATAAATATTGTTAAAAAATAATTTATGATATCAATATAGCTATATAAAATAAAAATAAAAATAAATTATAATTAATAAATATAAAATAAAATAAAATAATAAATAGATAATAACAAGTAGGTATTCAAAATAAATAATAAATAATATGTAATATATAAAATTAAGTATCAATAATAAAAATATTTTGAATTAATATTTATTTTAAAATTAAAATTAAAATAATTTATTAAAATAAATAAAATATTAAAATAAATAATAAAATTTAATATAAATTAAAATTTAATTAATAAATATTTACATAAATATAATATTTGAAAATTATATTTAAATCATAAATAAAAATTTATTTTATTTTATTTAATATTTACTTATAATATTATAATTATTTATAAATAATAATAATATTATTATAAAATATAAAATATAATATCTTATACAATGATATACCAAATACTATATGGTATGTAAAGTTTATCAAGCCTTATACTATTAGGTCTTATTTTATTGGATGTTATACTATAGTTTATTATATAAACATGCCCTCATTATATATTTTAATAAATAACTTCTATTGATATATTTCATTATATTTGTTTTAGTGTTTATTTATATATTAAATATTATTTATTTAAAATATATTTGCAATATCAAATATTTTTATTAAAAAATTACTTGTTTATATAATAATGATTATTTTAGTATTTACTCAAAAATAATAAGACAAAGAAGAAGAGAAATTGTATACATCATAAACTAATTAGGCCTATCCTATCTCATAATTAAGATTTGATTAAGTTATTAATCATTTTGATGTATAAATGGGGTTTAATCGATAGATTTATACAATATATTACTCAGATCAAAATAAACATAAATAAATGTGTGAACTGTTTATGCCTTAATTTTTATAACACTTCCCCATAATGATGGTCAGGGCATACAATGTAATGCAGCATACAAGATTTTTCAATACGTTTGTATCTGATTTTTTTAACAAATTTTTTGCTTTACAACTAAAAAATTATTTTTAAAAAGGCTATCCATATTATCTTTTACTCAAAGCTAAAAGCTATCTAAAATAATTTATTTTAAACTTCAAAGTAGAAGCTAATATGAATAGTTTTTTTGAAAATTTATTTTAGGGTTAAATGCATTTTATTTGAATTTTAGTCATATGCAATTTAAACCTCGACTTTCAAAATATGCATTACGACACTTGAATTTTCTAAACTATGCACAAAAATCCTACTTTTCAAATAGTGCATTATGACACTTTAAACTTTTTAAGGTGCAAAAAACCCCAAAAACTTTAAGTCATAGCATGGTATCGGGTTGCACATAATAAAAAAATCAAGGGGTTAATTGCACATAATATTCACAAAGGTCTAAAGCAAAATTAGAAATATCTGGGGGTTAAGTGCACATAAATCTTACCTTCATTAGTTGCCAAAATTATATTGATGAGTGTTTTGCAGTTTGAAAAGTTTAGAATGTTATGATATATATTTTGAAAAGTCAATATAAATTGCATATAATCTAAAGTTTAGAGGATAAAATGTATTTATCCATTATTTTACTTGATGTTTTCCTAGAAGAGATTAAGCTATTAGGAGACTAAGAGAGAAAGAGTTGATGAACTAAATAACAATCATGATCTATCTATGAAACTCGAAACCATAAACAGCTATAATCCAACAACAATCTTTGTAGTATACATTCATTATTATTTTTTAAATAAAATCTGAGGCTCAATCCCATTAACAACCGGGGGAGCAAACAACAAAGGAATTCATAACATAATAGCTCTGAATAGCTGATCACCAAATAGCACTACATCCACAGACCTTTTTACCTATACTCCTAATCAACAACATCTATTTGGCCTCCATTTTATATCAACAAATAGCATTGCATCCCCGTAACCCCGCTTCTCATTTAGCATTTCTTCGTTTTAGCCTCCATACTTTTAATGAGGACAGATTAGAGAATATGTCCTCCGCATATATATAAATTTTTTGAAACTATACAATAGATATATATTCACCATTACACCTTTCTTAGCGTATTGTCATCACTATTTTAATATAATATAACCATAATTAGAACTAGCTAAATATCAAATAAATTCAACTACGCTTAATTATTTTTCTTAGATCTTCTAATATGAGATATATATATATCTTGCGATATCATAAGCATCCACGATGACGCCGTTGCTAACAGCCCAAGCTGAAAACTTTCTCCCTCGCCCATCTTTGTCTTTGCTCCAACACCTGAAAAATCCCAAATACCAGAAACCCCCCCAGAAAACAAAAGAAGCGTACCCAATTTCAGAAACATGAAAAAATAGTCAAAGAACAGAACATTGAATAGCGTTAACATAGAAGAATTAGCCAAACCCAGAAAGCAAAATAGCGACTTTAGTTACTTTACCCAAAAAGATCAGTGACTTGGTGGTCCATTCACTTTACCCAAAAGATCAGTTACTTCGTGCCATGAATGGTGGATGACTTCCACGATTTCATCGGAGTGAGGAAAGTAAGATTTCTCAACCAAAGTTGAGTGACTTGAACATTACAAATGCTTCCGCGTATAAGACCTTAAAAGCAAAATGAAAATATGATTGCAATAGAATAAATGTAGAAGTCACTATATATCTATTGCACCATGTTACTCATCACCATCGAATGTCTAGAAACAAGCGTGATTTTAAGAGAGATGAAAAAGCAATTTGTGGATTGTGTGCGCAAAATTTAATGATCAGAAGACTTACGTCGCAAAGCTATTTGGTACATCATTGATTTGATATGATGATCTACTAAAATGATTGTCAAAGATTGTATCTTCCACTGAAAGAAGAAATATGTGGGAGGCGAAAACCAACTTCAATGGAAAATGAAAGAGCCATAATAAACCCTTAAGTGACTTAGAATTAACATATGGAATGAGCTCCATGGGAAGATTCCTAGACAAGTATTTATATACCCACTAAACATTTAAAATATGAATTATTTCCCAATGGAATTATGAAAATAACTAACATATTTATTCTATATTGAGACAATCTAGATTCTTGCATTATTGAAATGAGACGTGTAAGAGCATATTTATTTTTTATTAAAATAATTTAGAATCCCTTTACAAAAAAATTAGATTCTTGCAGTTATTAAGTTGTTAAATAAATTAAAATTTGTTAATAAATTCAAATTTTTAGTACGTTCACGGTCGTCAATATAAAATGTCACGTTAAAAATATGAGTTACTTCCCATTGCAATTATGAATATAACTAACATTTATTCTATATTGACACAATCCAGATTCTTGCAATTATTAAGTTAACTATTAACCCATTACAATTATGGAAACATATATGAACACGTTTATTTTATATTAAAATAATTTAGATTCATGCAGTTATTAAGTTATTGAAATTAGGAGGTATTTAACTTTCTTTATATCATCCTTACAAAATTAAAAGCAAAAATACTAAAACAATAATTGTAAAAATAAATCTTTATCACTAAAATGATTATAAAATTAAGTGGATTTTGATATTTTACTTATTTGAAAATTATGATATTGTAAAAAATTAAAAAAAATGCAATTTTCAATAGAGGCATGTTAATGGACTGTGTATAAGTTATGTTACCCCACTCTATTGAATAACTTTTTGTACACATACAATGAATTTAATTAATTTAATTGTTAAATTATGTGATATTATTTTAATGATCAAGCATATTTAATTTCAGAAAATTCAGCATTAATAGATATATTTTCTAATAGTCAATATTTATTCATATCTTCAAATATATATGTGTTAAATAAAGTGCCAATTCATTTTAAAATTATATGAAGTTTTATATACTTTGATCTACTTATTGAAAGCTTGCAATTCATCCGGTAGATTGATGAAATTTAACATCTAAAAAATTTTAGTTAATTGAATAAGTATGTCAAAATTTATTTTTAGAGTAAGTGAATCTTCACCCTAATTTTTTAAGAGGCTCATAAAAAATAGTCTTTTTAAAGGTGAAAAAAAACCATATATCATAATTGCATTGATTAAATAAAAGATTTTGTTTTAATTGAATTATATCTTTGTCAATTAGATAGATGTTAGAATAAAAATAATGGTGCAATGAATGTAGAATTAACATATAGAAGGATTTCCATGGGAAGATTAATCTCTATAAGTGGGTGCTTGGTATGATGTATTACATATAATAATATAAGATAATACTATACGTTATGTCTTTATCCATTATTTGGTGCAACAATGTGTTTTACAACCTTATACGTTATAACCCTCTATATTAGATCTGATTAGCTTTTAACGTATAAGATTATTTTTTAATATTTTATTAAAATAAAATAATTCTTAAATAAATAATAATAAAATAAATACAAATAATGTACAATATCAATTTAGTTATATATAATAAAAATAGAAATAAATATAATTGATAAATAATAAATAGAATAAAATAATAAATATTTAATAACAAATAAATATTTTAAATAAATAATGCTTAATATATAAAAGTAAGGATCAGTAAATTAAATTTAAATAAAATAATTATGATTAAAAATATAAAATATTAAAATATATAAAATAGTATTTTTATTTATATATATTATTGAAATAATAAATAATTATAAAATATTGAATAAATGATAACATTTAATATAAATTAAATTTAATTAGTAAATATTTACATAAATATAATATTTGAAAATTATTATAATAAAAATTTCTATTTTACTATTATTTGATTTTATTTAATATTTAATTAAGATATTAAAATTATTTATAAATAAATAGTATGATATTACTAAACATAAAAGTGAATATCTTATATATATGTAATGTTACACCAAATACTGTATATTATTAAAAATTTATCAAGTCTTATACTATCGATCTTATCCTATCAAATTTTATATTTTCAACCCTTATCTTATTAGACATACCAAACGAACCCTAAAATTATTTATATATCCACTAAACATTTAAAATATGAATTATTCCCAATGGTCTTAAGAAAATAACTAACATATTTATTCTATATTGAGACAACTAGATTCTTACAATTATTGAAATGGGACATGTATGAACACATTTATTTTAGGGTAAAATTTATTTTATTCCTTGAATTTTAGATCATATTCAGCTTACACCCTAATTTTTTAAAACGTGTATTATGACATCTTAAACATTCTAAATAGTGCAAAAGATCCCTCAGCTTCCTTGATATTTCTAATTTGTGCAACCCGATATATTGTTTGTGAATTTTCATGTGCGCTTGCCCTTGATTTTTTTTGTATATTGTATGTAGCCCGACACCCTACTATGAAATAAGGTTTTGTACTATTTGGAACATCAAGGTTTTTTGCATTGTTTTAAAAAGTTAAGGGTGTTACAAATTACGTTTTGAAAAGTCGGAGGAACCTAATGACCTAAAGTTTAGGGGGCAAAATACATTTAACCTTTTATTTTATATAAAAATAATTTAGAATCCCTTTTAAAAAAATAATTTAGATTCTTGCAGTTATCAAGTTTTAAAATTATAATGTTTTTAATTACTTTTATCTCAAATTTACAAAATTAAAAGGAAAATAATAAACCACCAATTGTAAAATATTCCCTTTCGTTTCATCTCAACTGTTTTTTTTTTTTGAAACTTTGGTTTTGCTTCATTTTCCATTTATTGAATTAACAAAGCATTAATTTTTGTTTACCAATTATTCCATCATTATAATTAATTTTACCTTATCTATTTTTGTTTTTTAAGAGCATAATCATACTTGAATACTATGGTAAATAGAGGCAATCTTGTCAATTAACGCATTTTTACATTATTATCAATATCCGTTCATTATTTTCTCAATAGATCATACACGTGTTTTGTTTTTTATAGTTGAAATGCAATGGAGAAAATAGATCTTAATCTTTATGATTATAACAAGGGATGACCTATTACCACTTCATATGATCTATTTTCACTTCCACTCACCCATCTCTTATTTAGTTTTCCCAAGATAACCTTTCTATTCTCTTTCATAATTAAGTCAATAGGTTATAAATACTTCTAATTTTCTCAAAATTAGTATTATTAACCTTCTCAAAGAAATTTTTTTATTTTTTTTTGTTTCTGTAATTCTTTTTAAAAATAAAAAATAAAATTGATTACTCCATTACACATGAGTTTCTTTAAGCACAATAGCTTTTGTATATATAATTTTATATTTTAATATTATATTAATAGCATTAAAAAAGAAAATAAGTTTAATTTATTTATTAACACACTAAATTATTAATTCAATAAAATAAAGTTGCTGATAAATTCAAATTCTAAGTACCTTCATGGTCAATATAAAATGTTGTAATGCCCCAATTTCTATATTATAATTGCTTTAGTTAATTGATAGATAGTTAGTCATTCATAATTAATTTAACATATTAGTAAAATTGGTTTCCCTTTATGTGTTTCTTTTTGAAATTTAAACTTCAAAATGAATGAATTAAATAATCTTTATTGGAATTAGAGGTATTCATATTTATTTTAGTGATTTGTGTATGAAATCCCTAGGCTATTCTTATTTGCATACATCTAATTGTTAAACCACCCTCTCACACACACCCATACTCTTACAAAAAAAAAAAAGAAAATGAAAACCCAAACCATATTTATCCCCTCCCACTTACGGCACGCGTGCACACACACACACACATTTCTTTCTTTTCCTTTTTCCATTTCTTCATCTTCTTCCTTCTTTCTCTCCACCTTCCTCCACCATTTCAACCTCATATCTTCTTCAATTCTCAACCAAATCCAAAACATAAAAACACTTTTTTATAGCTCTTCCATTCAATAAACTCAAATCCACCTTTAGTTTTTCAAGAAAAAGCCTCATTCTTCCTGAGCAGACCAAATTCGTGATCAAGGAAAGAAGGAGCTTTTGCTTCTTTACTTGGGAGATCAAACTTCAAGGAGCTTGTGGTTGTCTTGATCTCTAGCAAAAACCATCTTTTGATAGGTTTTTATTGCAATTTTCCCTTTGATTAGTTCATTGTATTGAGTACTTAACTTGGTTTAATATGGGTTTTTGTTCTTGGTTGTTTTTAAATCTAAAAATGGGTTTTCTTTGAGTCTATGTTCAATATCTTGCTCTTATTGTTGATGAGAATTGAGAAATTTGGAGCCAAGTGTTTGGATAAGTTGATTTTGGCCATGTGTTGAGTACCCTTCTTATACCATGTTTAGATGATGTTTTGGATGTGATTTTGATGAAAATTAAGTGTTTGATCCATATATACATGTATATCCTTATTTTTTATGCATAAAAACTTGGAAATATATTTTTTGGTGGTGTGTTTGGTGGGGTGAAACGTGATATAAAAATCGTGAAAAATGCATGCCATGTGTTTAATTAAATGTCTAAATGAAATTAAGAATTCATTATTGGAAACTTATGTTTGCATTGCTTATGAGGAAAATAATAACTTTGAGGAAAGAAGAAAAAGAGGAAAAACTAAGGATAAGAAATTAGAATTAAGACATAAAGATTAAAGGTCGACTTATCTGACGAAGAGAGTTTGAACACTGAATCATTTTAGGGACCAGTGACGACTGGGCATAGACTTTCTTTATAGTGCACATGAGGGTTTCTGTTAGTTCACATTAAGGAATCGGTGCGATCGGTTAAGTATGAGCGCATAGCTTTTAAAGTATTGAAACTAAGATCAAACGAGAGAAAAGAACAATGAGATCAATAGGAACATATAGAAACACGAAGGTTACGAGGTAAATAGGAACAAAGCAAAGACCATATCTATGATGCTTTTGATGTCTCGTATTAGGATAACCATTATGCATGTTTGTGACATTTAATGAATAAGCCTAGTCCTTTTTCCATACACGCATATCTCTTTAATTATAGTAGCAAGATTCTTTCATGCATGCATGTACATCTCATGCCAAGACCATACTAAAAGACACATCTACCTTGGTAAAGAACGGCTGCAAAATCCTAAAATTGAACCTCATGATTGTATATTAATAATTTCAAAGGAAACTAAGGTAGACTAGAGATGATTATGATGTCACATTAATTGTATATGCTCCTACTGAGATTTCAATTGATTTCTCACCCTTTTCCTTTTCTATATCATCTTTAGATGAGCGGTAGACCCTAATCAGAAACTTAGCAATTGGAGTACTGTTACTTTTGCTTTGCTTGGAGATTGCGCTATAACACTTGATCTCTCTTGATATTTTGAAATGCTTATGGAATTGCATGTTGTTTTATTTTGGAGTTGATACTTGGATCTTTCTTTTGTGTTTGGGGTTGTGAGACCCTTTATTCCTTCTATGTTTGGTATTTTGTAGCCTGAGGCCATGATTTAGTATATTCATAGTTATCTTGACACATGAGGCTGTTTATCTGATATTACATTACTATGTTCATGTTGTGAATTGAGTGGCAAAGCCTTATGATGGTGATATGTAAGATAGTAGAATGTCATATTTTGAACTATGAGTTGAGTTATAGATGACTGATTATTATTGTTTACGATTTCTGTCTTATAGGAGGCATGGTACCTATGCCGTTACCATGCCGAATTTTCATTAGAACTTTTAACAACATTTATATCTAATATTGAAAGGTTCATGAAATAGGGCGTGATTCCTTGGTATCAATTTTTATGTGACTCGAGTACATAGAAATGAGTACTAGGGAGTTACAAATGTCACATTAAAAACATGAATTATTTTCTAGTGCAATTATGAAAACAACTAACATATTTATTCTATATTAAGAAAATCTAGATTCTTGTAATTATTGTTTTAATTATTGAGTTAACTATTAACCCATTACAATTATGAAAATATATGAAGACATTTATTTTATATTAAAATAACTTATATTCTTATAGTTATTAAGTTATTGAAATTAAGAGGTATTTAATTTTCTTTATCTCAACCTTACAAAATTAAAAGAAAAAAAAATACTAAACCACAATTGTAAAAATAGATCTTTATCATTTAGATTATTTTGATATCAAGTAGATTTTCATATTTTACATATTTGAAAAATCTAGCAATGAAAAAATTATGAAAAATGAATTTTAAATAGAGACATATTAGTGTAAATAATTTAGTATTTAACTTAAATATATTAAAAGGATTATACTAATAAGATATATACAATATATATCGACAATAATTAAAGTAAGATAATTATCAAATACATTCAACAGGTTTCTATATATCATCCACCCCCTAAAATGGGCTACTAGTATGTAAAGAGATTAATCCTATGTTCAATGATGGATACCCTAAAAAAAAAGTTTCTACATATATATAAGGATATATTGAGGGAGGAGGGGCAAGCAAGGGCCTTTACCCACCTGCCCTCAATTTTTTTCAAATACACATGTATCTATATTTAATTAATTAAAAATAACAAAGAAATTATAATTAATAAATATAAAATAAAATAAAATAATAAATAGTTAATAACAAGTAGGTATTTAAAATAAATAATAAATAATATGTAATATATTAAATTAAGGATCGATAATAAAATATTTTGAATTAATATTTATTTTAAATTTAAAATTAAAATAATTTATTGAAATAAATAAAATATTAAAATAAATAATAATATTCAATATAAATTAAAATTTAATTAATAAATGTTTACATAAATATAATATTTGAAAATTATATTTAAATCATTAATAAAAATTAATTTTATTTTATTTAATATTTGCTTATAATATTAGAATTGTTTATAAATAAATAATAATAATATTACAAAATATAAAATATAATATCTTATACAATGTTATACCAAATACTATATGGTATGTAAAGTTTATCAAGCCTTATACTATTAGATTTTATTCTATCGGATTTTATACTATTAGTCATTATCTTATCAAGCATACCAATAGGCCCTCATTATATATTTTAATAAATAACTTCTATTGACATATTTTATTATATTTGTTTTAGTGGTTATTTTTATATTAAATATTATTTATTCAAAATATATTTGCAATATCAAATTTTTTATTAAAAAATTATTTTTATATAATAATGATTATTTTAGTATTTACTCAAAAATAATAAGACAAAGAAGAAGAGAAATTGTATACATCATAAACTAATTAGGCCTATCCTATTTCATAATTAAGATTTGATTAAGTTATTAATCATTTTGATGTATAAATGGGGTTTAATCAATATATTTATACAGTATATTACTCAGATCAAAATAAACATAAATAAATGTGTGAACTCTTTATGCCTTAATTTTTATAACACTTCTCCATAATGATGGTCAGGGCATACAATGTAATGCAGCATACAAGATTTTTCAATACGTTTGTTTCTGAATTTTTTTAACAAATTTTTTGCTTTTCAACTAAAAAATTATTTTTAAAAAGGCTATCCATATTATCTTTTACTCAAAGCTGTCTGAAATAATTTATTTTAAACTTCAAAGTAGAAGCTGATATGAATAGTTTCTTTGAAAATTTATTTTAGGGTTAAATACATTTTACCCCATGAATTTTAGGTCATGTGCAATTTAAATCTGATTTTCAAAACGTGCATTACGACACTTTGAACTTTTCAAACAATGTAAAAAAACCTACTTTTCAAATAGTGCTTAATACACTGAGCTTTTTAAGTTATGCATAAAACCTCAAAAAACTTTAAGTCATAGCACGGTATTAGGTTCACAATAAAAAAATCAGGGGGTTAATTGCATATAGTATTTACAATGTGTCGAGTTGCACAAATTAGTAATATTGGGGGTTAAGTACACATAAATCTTACCTTCATTAATTTTCAAAATTATATATACTGATGAGTGTTTTGCACAGTTTGAAAAATTTAGGGTGTCATGATGCATATTTTGAAAAGTTAGAATATAAATTACACATGATCTAAAGTTGGGATAAAATGTGTTTATCCCTTTATTTTACTTGATGTTTTCCTGGGAGAGATTAAGCTGTTAGGAGACTAAGAGAGAGAAAGAGTTGATGAACTAAATAACAATCATGATCTATCTATGAAACTCGAAACCATAAACAGCTATAATCCAGTAACAATCTTTGTAGTATACATTCATTATTATTTTTTAAATAAAATCTGAGGCTCAACCCCATTAACAACCGGGGGAGCAAACAACAAAGGAATTCATAACATAATAGCTCTGAATAGCTGATCACCAAATAGCACTACATCCACAGACCTTTTTACCTATACTTCTAATCAACAACATCTATTTGGCCTCCATTTTATATCAACAAATAGCATTGCATCCCCGTAACCCCGCTTCTCATTTAGCATTTCTTCGTTTTAGCCTCCATACTTTTAATGAGGACAGATTAGAGAATATGTCCTCCGCATATATATAAATTTTTCGAAACTATACAAGAGATATATATTCACCATTACACCTTTCTTAGCGAATTGTCATCACTATTTTTTAATATAACCATAACTAGAACCAGCTAAATATCAAATAAATTCAAGTACATTAATTATTTTTCTTAGATCTTCTAATATATATATATATATATATATATATATATATATCTTGTGATATCCCATGATTTATTTACAAGAAGGAACATATGCCTTTTCTCTCAGACCTCCCTTGATAAGCTTCTTCCCTTCTCTCCTTCTCAGAACTAGCAACTTTAGTTACTTTACCCAAAAAGATCAGTGACTTGGTGGTCCATTCACTTTACCCAAAAGATCAATTACTTCATGGCATGGCATGGATGGTGGATGACTTCCACGATTTCACCGGAGTGAGGAAAGGTAAAATTTCTCAACCAAAGTTGAAAGCCGGTTAAGATGGAAAGCACAGACGTCAGACTCAATAATCTGCAGGTCGATGACCTCAATCTTGCAGGCGAAGGAAAGGGCGAATTTGTCTTTGCAACCTGTAATAAGTGAGTTATTTTTTCAATTTGATTTCTGCTCATTAAATGGGCCTTATGTCTAATATTTTTAATCTCAGGAGACTATGAGATTAATTTTTTTAAAATAATAAAATAGTTTAGTACAAAAATATTGAGAAACTGAATAGAATGTTCATTCTTTTTTTTTAACATTACAAATGCTTCCGCGTATAAGACCTTAAAGGCAAAATGAAAATATGATTGCAAAAGAATAAATGTACAAGTCACTATGTATCTATTGCACCATGTTACTCAACACCATCGTATATCTACAAACAAGCGTGATTTTAGAGAGATGAAAAAGCATTTGTGGATTGTGTGCGTAAAATTTAATGGTCAGAAGACTTACTTCGCAAAGCTATTTGGTACTTCATTGATTTGATATGATGATCTACTAAAGTGATTGTCAAAGATTGTATCTTCCAATGAAAGGAGAAATATGTGGGAGGTGAAAAACAACTTCAATGGAAAATGAAAAAGCCGTAATAAACCCTTAAGTGACATAGAATTAACATATGGAATGAGCTCCATGGGAAGATTAATTCCTAGACAAGTATTTCTATACCCACTAAACATTTAAAATATGAATTATTTCTCAATGGAATTATGAAAATAACTAACATATTTATTCCATATTGAGACATTCTAGATTCTAGCATTATTGAAATGAGCATGTAAGAACACATTTATTTTTTTATTAAAATAATTTAGATTCTCTTTACAAAAAAATTAGATTCTTGCAGTTATTAAGTTGTTAAATGAATTAAAATTTGTTAATAAATTCAAATTTTTAGTACGTTCACGGTCGTCAATATAAAATGTCACGTTAAAAATATGAGTTATTTCCCATTGCAATTATGAATATAACTAACATTTATTCTATATTGACACAATCCAGATTCTTGCAATTATTAAGTTAACTATTAACCCATTACAACTATGGAAACACATATGAGCACGTTTATTTTATATTAAAATAATTTAGATTCTTGCAGTTATTACGTTATTGAAATTAGGAGGTATTTAACTTTCTTTATATCATCCTTACAAAATTAGAAGCAAAAATACTAAAACATCAATAGTAAAAATAAATCTTTATCACTAAAATGATTATAAAATTAAGTGGATTTTGATATTTTACTTATTTGAAAATTATGATATTGCAAAAAATTAAAAAAAAATTCAATTTTCAATAGAGGCATATTAATGGACTGTGTATAAGTTATGTTACCCGACCCTATTGAATAACTTTTTGTACACGTACAATGAATTTAATTAATTTAATTGTTGAATTATGTAATATTATTTTAATGATCAAGCATATTTAATTTCAGAAAAATTCAGCATTAATAGATATATTTTCTAATAGTCAATATTTATTCATATCTTTGAAAATATGTGTTAAATAAAGTGGATAAATAAAGTGCCAATTCATTTTAAAATTGTATAAAGTTTTATATACTTAATCTACTTATTGAAAGCTTGCAATTCATCCGGTAGATTGATAAAATTTAACATCTAAAAAAATTTAGTTAATAGAATAAGTATGTCAAAATTTATTTTTAGAGTAAGTGAATCTTCACCCTAATTTGTTAAGAGGCTCATAAAAAAATAGTCTTTTTAAAGGTGAAAAAAAAAACCATATATCATAATTGCATTGATTAAATAAAAGATTTTGTTTTAATCGAATTATATCTTTGTCAATTAGATAGATGTTAGAATAAAAATAATGGTGCAATGAAAAGATAAAATCATTTTTATAGATTAGTCGTCGATAGGCCAGATAACTGAGTGGTTTTACCAAAAAAAAAAACCCGTAAATGATGTAGAATTAACATATAGAAGGAGTTCCATGGGAAGATTAATCTCTATAAGTATGTGTTTGGTATGATGTATTAGACATGATAATAAAATATAACACTATATGTTATGCCTTTATTCATTATTTGGTAAACAACATATTTTATAACTTATACATTATAACCCTATTATACGTCAAAATGATGTATAACTCAATACATCATTAGGAGACCATATTAGGCGTGATTAGCATTTAACGTATAAGATTATTTTTTGTAAATATTTTATTAAAATAAAATAATTCTAACATAAATAATAATAAAATAAATACAAATAATATGCAATATCAGTTTAGTTATATATAATAAAAATAGAAATAAATATAATAGATAAATAATAAATAAAATAAAATAATAAATATTTAATAACAAATAAATATTTTAAATAAATAATGTGTAATATATAAAAGTAAGGATAAGTAAATTAAATTTAAATAAAATAATTATGATTAAAAATATAAAATATTAAAATATATAAAATATTATTTTTATTTATATATATTATTGAAATAATAAATAATTATAAAACATTGAAATAAATGATAACAATTAATATAAATTAAATTTTAATTAGTAAATATTTACATAAATATAATATTTGAAAATTATTATAATAAAAATTTCTATTTTACTATTATCTGATTTTATTTAATATTTAATTAAGATATTAGAATTATTTGTAAATAAATAGTATGATATTACTGAACATAAAATTGAATATCTTATGCAATGTTACACCAAATCCTATAACATTAAAAGTTTATCAGGCTTTATACCATTAGATTTTATCCTATCAGATCTTACATTCTAGTTTTATCTTATCTGGCATACAACCCTAAAAGTATTTATATATCCACTAAATATTTAAAATATGAATTATTCCCAATGGTCTTAAGAAAATAACTAACATATTTATTCTATATTGAGACAACTAGATTCTTACAATTATTGAAATGAGACATGTATGAACACATTTATTTTAGGGTAAAATGCATTTTATTCCTTGAACTTTAGGTTATATGCAACTTATTACACCTTAATTTTTCAAAACGTGCATAATGACATATTGAACATTCTAAATAGTGCAAAAGACCCCTCAGAGCCTTGATATTTCTAATTTGTGCAACCTAATACCTTGTTTGTGAATTTTCATGTGTGCTTGCCCCTTGTTTTTTTGTATATTGTGTGTAGCCTGACACCACTATGACCTAGGGTTTTGTACTATTTGGAACATCAAGGTTTTTTGCACTGTTTATAATATTCAAGAGTGTCACAATGCACATTTTGAAAAATAGAGAGTAACTGCACATGATCTAAAGTTTAGAGGGTAAAATGTATTTAATTTTTTATTTTATATAAAAATAATTTAGAATCTCTTTTAAAAACTAATTTAGATTCCTGCAGTTATCAAGTTATTAAAATTATAAGGTTTTTAATTACCTTTATCTCAAATTTACAAAAATTAAAAGGAAAAATAATAAACCACCAATTGTAAAATTTTCCCTTTCGTTTCATCTCAACTGTATTTTTTTTTTTTTTGAAACTTTTGTTTCGCTTCATTTTCCATTTATCGAATTAACAAAGCATTAATTTTGTTTACCAATTATTCCATCATTATAATTAGTTGTACCTTATCTATTTTTATTTTTTAAGAGCATAATCATACTTGAATACTATGGTAAATAGAGGCAATGTTGTCAATTAATATATTTTTACATTATTATCAATGTCCGTTCATTATTTTCTTAATATATGTGTGTGTGTGTTTTGTTTTTTTTTTTTTTTTTATAGTTGAAATGCAACGGAGGAAATAGATCTTAATCTTTATCATTATAACAAGGGATGACCTATTACCACTCCATATGATCTATTTTCACTCCTATTCACCCATCTCTTATTTAGTTTTTCCAAGATACCCTTTTTATTCTCTTTCATAATTAAGTCAATAGGTTATAAATATTTCTAATTTTATTAAAACTAGTATTATTAACCTTCTAAAAGAAATTTTTTTAATATCTAATTATTTTTGTTTATGTAATACTTAACTTTTTTAACAAAATAAAAATTGATTACTCCACTACACATGAGTTTCTTTAAGCACAATAGCATTTGTATATATAATTTTATATCTTAATATTATATTAATAGCATTAAAAATGAAAATAAGTTTAATTTATTTATTAACACACTAAATTATTAATTCAATAAAATAAAGTTGCTGATAAATTCAAATTTTAAATACCTTCACGGTCAATATAAAATGTCACATTAAAAAAATGAATTATTTTCCAGTGCAATTATGAAAACAAGTAACATATTTATTCTATATTGAGAAAATCAAGATTCTTGTAATTATTGTTGTAATTATTGAGTTAACTATTAACCCATTACAATTATGAAAATATGTGAACACATTTATTTTATATTAAAATAATTTATATTCTTGTAGTTATTAAGTTATTGAAATTAAGAGGTATTTAATTTTCTTTATCTCAACCTTACAAAATTAAAAGAAAAAAAAAATACCAAACCACAATTGTAAAAATAGATCTTTATCATTTAAATTATTTTGATATCAAGTGGATTTTCATATTTTACATATTTGAAAAATATGGCAATGAAAAAATTATAAAAAAATGAATTTTAAATAGAGACATTTTAGTGTAAATAATTTAGCAGTTAACTTAAAAATATTAAAAGGATTATACTAATAAGATATATACAATATATATCGACAATAATTAAAGTAAGATAATTATCAAATACATTCAACGGGTTTCTATATATCGTCCACCCCTGAATGGACCATATGTGAAGAGATTAGTCACTATGTTAAATAATGAATACCCTAAAAAAAAAGTTTCTACATATTCATAGGGGTATATGGAGGGAGAGGGGCAAGCAAGGGCCTTGACCCACTTGCCCTCAACTTTTTTTAAATACAAATGTATCTATATTTAATTAATTAAAAATAACAAAGTATTTATACTACAATATTTCAGGTCTCAGTGCCTTATAAAGGTTATTCCATCCCAGAAAGATCTAGCTCTCGGAAGCCCCAGGATAGATTCTGAAAATTTTTGCAAAGTCTACATAAAATGCGGGTACGTGCATTTTTTACCCTACGGACGTGCGTTTTTGTATTTCCTTGTTTCTCGTTGAGTTCCAAAATGCCCCCAATTCTTAATAGGTGCACAAACAGGCGATACAATGCGCGTCAATGTGATTTCATGCACCCAAATCCCTCAAAACGACTCAATTTCATTATAACGTCCCATATACTATATAAACTCATCTCCAAACTCAGGATACGCACCCTAGCCAAGTCCAAACACTCCTTCCACCTTTCCTACAAGGTTTTCCATTTCTCCTCCATCAATCCATCCCCTGGTAAATGATTTCTATGTGTTTTGTTAAGATTATTCCAAGTTCTTCAAGTTTATCATGAAAAATCACAATTTTAGAAAAACACGGAACCATTGTTGACATTTGGATGTTATTCAAATTAGTTTCTATTTTCTAGAACATGATTTTATTGAAATTGGAAGTTGATGTATAACTTATTAAAATTGTTGGATATAAACTATGAGATTATTTAATATGAGGACAATAAGTGATGTTTAGATAGGAATTAGAAAGGGCAGAGCTGTGAGTTAATAGCAGAGAATTTGTTAATATTGGTATAACATGTTACCTACAAGGGACGATCACCCTTTTTACTTAGTAAGTCATACATCATTATAGTAAGTTATAGTATGATAGAAATGCACATAGTAAAACTTTGCCCATACAATGAATTTAATCAATTTAACAATTGAATCATGTGATTTTTTCTTTTTTTGATACATTTGAAAGGTGATGAGTTTTGAATGCTTTTTTACATGGTAAAACTACCAAAACCCTCACCACTAATTCAATCTTAATGGCTTTTCACGTGACACTATTTTAATGATCAAATATATCAAATTTCTGAAACGTTAGACATTGATAGATATGTTATCTAATTATCAATATTAACTAATATTTTGAAAAAATATTATAAAGTAAATATTATTTATTTCATACACCAAAATTAAATTTTACTTATTTTTCAATGATATAAAAACATATTTGAAATTTGAATCTCTATTAATGTGCTTTTTATTTATTTTAATATTTTTAATAACTCTTTCTTGTTTCAATAAATTTAATAAATTGAAAAACGGATAATAATACCATCTTCCTCTTATATATTTTAATAGTTTTTGCTTGTCTTATATAATTTTCCTTTAATACATATAAAAAAGAAAATTATTTGAAAATAATAATTTTTATTAATTTTTTAAATTGAATTAAAAAATAAATACTAAATTTAAAATATTTATGTATTAGTTATAGTTATTTTAAAATTGTTTATATTTATTCTATATAATTTAATAACTAAATACTATTCATATATTTTGTTATATTTCTTATAGTGGTTATTTGAAATTAAATATTATTTATTCAAAATGTATCTACAATATCAAATGTTTTTATTAAAAAATTGTTTACTTATATAATAATCATTATATATTTACTTATATAATAATAATGTCACAACCCAGCTAGGCCATGAGGACGCATGGGAATTTTCGCAAGCCTTGACATACCGAATTTTCTAGGAAAACGGAAGAATTTCCTTTGTTTTTCGATCCTTCCCCAAATAAAATACAATATATAATATTCAGTTAAATCCAGACATATGGGCATCAAGCATTCAGAATGCGCCCTTCCAGTATATATATCTAAACTTAGTTTACAAATCCTTTCTAAAATATAGTCTATACATATCTAAATCTTAACTATGTATGCTTAAGCACAAATATATACATAAAAACAAAACTAATCCGAGGACCCTGTGACATATGGAGCATTAAATAGTTCTAACAGAATAAAACTCAACAAAAATAGGTTCCAGTATACCAAAAGGCCTTCTCAAGAAGGTTCACAAACTTAGACAATCGGCTACTAAGGAGCCGGGATGGAACCTGAAGCTGTACCTATATCTGAAAAGAGAGACAACGGAGTGAGTTTTGAACTAATGGTAGACATGATGTCTATAACCCACATGAGACAATATATAATCCATAAATAAAATAATAATAGCTTCATAGTTCATATAAATTCAACAGATCCTTTTATTTATGAATAAGATTCTTGAAAACATTCCACTTTATATAAAATAATAGGGAATCATCAAATTCAATAAACAGAAGGATTTACACTCAGGCGGCCATTCCTTCGTGTGATCCTGAAAAAATGGTCCCATGCGATAGACAAAAGATCCACTGTATGATCCTAAATTTATAATCAAGGTGCACCAAGGCTAACGCCTCCTGTCGTTAGCTACAGTCCTCAGAAATTCTTCCCGAAACATATAATTACTTTATACAAATCAATAAAAATGGGTCATACCCACTATCCATGAATCATTTCTCAAATCTATATCAAGGGTCGATAGTTTTCAATTAGTTCAATCTATGAAATTTAATATTTCTTTATTAAATTTCTAAATTATATCATATTGTCTCATGTGTAAATTTTCAAATAAAATATAACCTATTTACATTAAATCTATTTTCACCAAACATTTATATAACATAGCCAAATAATTATTTCTCAACCTCTAATTTACTAAAATATATTTTTAACTAATTTAGAATAATTAAAAACAATTATAGACATAATGTCTACTCACAAACTATTTCAGAATTGAATATCAACTTCCAAGTGCCACCAATCCAACAGTTACGCTCAATTGCTCTATAACTCTAGAAACAATATAAATAAAATATTAGTAATTAAACAATAATACCAATTTACACAATTTACCCCAAATCACTAAAATCCCTAATTTATAGAATAAAAAAAAATCTAATATTAATCCTAAATTAACTAGAAAATTTAATAAATAAAATAGAGCAGAGTAGAGGCTTATTTACCACTGGAAGAACAGAATTAGTGAAGAAATTCACTCCAATTTCTTGTAAAAACTTCAAGCTCTCTAATAGATTTTAGAGAGAAAATAGAGGTAGAGGAGAAAAAGAACGGTAGAAATGATGAAGAGGATGAGGAGATGATGATTATGGAGGTGATGGTGATATTTTTTTCTAAAAATAAAAAGAAAAAGAAAAGAAGAAGTAGAAGACGAAGAAGAGAAGAAGCGAGGAAGAAGAAAAGGAAGCGAGAGAGAGTTCACGGGAGGATGAGAGGAGAGGAAAGGAAGAAAGAAATAAAAAGAAAAGAGAGAGAACTATGGTAGTCTATACCACTTAAGGTGCACGGTGGTCCTCACTTTAATTTTTAATTTTTTTTAGTTATCACATTCTCCCCCTTAAGAAATTCGGTCCCGAATTTCCAACAACTGGAGATAAAACACATACCTCAAGAATGAAATAGATGCGGATATTCTGGCTCGCATAGCCTCCTCGCCTCCCAGTTGCCTCTTCTTTAGAATGGTTATTCCAAACCACCTTCACTGACACCACCTCCTTTGATCGAAGCTTTTTCACCTGCAGTCAACAATGGCCACCGCTCCTCCTCATATGACAATTTCTCATCAATTTGAATTACTTGAGGAGAGATTATGTGAGACGGATTGGGAATATACTTTCGAAGCATAGAGACATGAAACATGGATGAACCATGGATAGTTCAGGGGTAATGCTAGATGATATGCCACTACACCGACCCTATCCAGAACTTCAAAAGGGCCAATGTAACGAGGGTTGAGCTTTCCTCGCTTACCAAACCTTATAACACCTTTCATGGGGGAAATCCGAAGAAAGACATGGTCTCCTATAGAGAATTCCAAGTCACGTCTTCTATGATCTGCATAGGATTTTTGTCTACTTTAGCAGTCAAAAGTCGCTCTCAATTAACTGAACCTTATCGAGAGATTCTTGTACAGGTCAGGACCTAACATCTTAGATTCGCCAACTTCAAACCAACCTATGGGAGATCTAACGCCTCCCATACAAAGCCTCAAAAGGTGCCATCTGAATCCTGGCTTGATAACTATTGTTGTATGAAAACTCTATAAGAGATAGGTAATTACTCCAATTTCCTCCAAATTCCAAAACACATGACCTGAGCATATCTTCCAAAATCTGAATGGTTCTTTCGATTGCCATCCGTTTGAGGATGGAAGCTGTGAGATCAAGTCGAGTTCCAAGGGCTTCTTGAAAAGCTCTCCAAAATCGAGCTGTAAACTGACTCCTCGATCGGATATAATAGAAATCGGAATCCCATGAAGTTTAACAATCTCATCAATATACAATTGAGCATCCTGATGGGCTCGATAGGTGGTCTTTACAGGAAGAAAATGAGCTGACTTAGTCATACGATCTACTATGACCCATCAGAGTCAAACCCTTTAATGGTGCGGGGTAACCCTCACAAAGTCCATAGTGATCCGTTCCCATTTCCATTCAGGTATTTTATTATTGTTGAAGCAATCCTGCGGGCCTTTGATGTTCAGCCTTAACTGTTGACACACCAAACAACGAGACACAAAGTTACCAATATCCTTTTCATGCCTTCCCACCAATATAGTTGTCGGATCCTGATACATCTTAGCTAAACAGGATGTATAGAGTAGAGAATTGTGAGACTCTTCCATAATGGTCTTTCTAAGGTTTTCAACATCGGTACACATAGACGGTTACGAAATCGAAGTACTCCCCCTTGGTCTATTATAAATTCAGAGGTGGCCCCACTTCTAACATCATCCCGCAATTTAAGCAATCTAGGATCTTCAATCTGAAGCGCCTTAATTTGCTCCACGAGGGATGACTGGGCTCTTACATGAGCCAAGAGTATCCAGACTCCCCAAGTCAAATTGAACACCACTAGCCTCAAGCTTGTGCACTTCCTCCACTAACGGTCTCCTTATAGGAGCAATATGAGCCAAACTACCCATAGACTTCCTACTCAAGGCATCTGCTACAACATTAGCCTTTCCAGGATGGTACAAGATAGTGCAATCATAATCCTTAAGCAACTCCATCCACCTTCTTTGCCTCAGATTCAAGTCCCGTTGTTGGAATATGTACTTTAAACTCTTGTGATCAGTGTAGATCTCACATGTCTCGCCATAAAGATAATGCCTCCAAATTTTCAAAGCAAAAATTCCTCTGCCATCTCTAGATCATGAGTGGGTAGTTTTGTTCATGCTTCTTTAATTGCCGTGAAGCATAAGCAATGACTCGACCGTGTTGCATCAAAACACAACCAAGTCCTATCCGAGAAGCATCACGGTAACTGAAACCTAGATCCAAAGGTAAGACAAGCACAAGTGAGGTTAGGCAAGCTTTGAGCATTTGAAAGCCTTCCTCACATGCATCTGACCACTGAAATTTCACATTCTTTTGAGTCAACTTAGTCAATGGCAAGAAATTCTTGAGAAATCTTTTATAAACCGACGAGCAGCACTGCCAATCCTAGGAAACCCGAATCTCGGAACTGTCAGTAGGTCGTGGCCATTGCTTGGATAGCTTCAATCTTTTGGATCCACCATAATTCCATCCTTGGATACGATGTGACCAAGAAAAGCCACCTGATCAAGCCAAAATTCACATTTGGAGAACTTGGCATAAAGCTTGTGATCTCTCAAAGTTTGCAGTACAATCCTTAGATGGTATTCATGATCTTCTATACTCTTGGAATATACCAAGATATCATCAATAAAGATGATCACAAAGTGATCCAGGAAAGGTTTGAACACCGATTCATTAAATCCATAAAAACGCTGGGGCATTTGTCAAGCCAAAGGACATCACCAAGAATTCATAATGTCCATAACGGGTACGAAAGGCGGTCTTAGGAATATCTTCATCCTTGATTTTCAGTTGATGATACCCAGAACGGAGATCAATTTTAGAGAAACAAGAAGCTCCTTGAAGTTGATCGAACAAGTCATCAATTCTTGGTAGCGGATACTTATTACTCACAGTGAGTTTATTAAGTTGCCGGTAGTCCACACATAGTCGCATTGAACCATCTTTCTTCCTCACAAACAGCACTCCCCATGGGGATGTGCTTGGCGGATAAAACCTTTCTCTAGCATATCTTGTAACTGATCTTTTAACTCCCTTAATTCGCAGGAGCCATGCGGTAAGGAGGGATGGATATGGGTTGAACTTCTGGGGCCAAGTCTATGCTAAACTCTACCTCCCTCTCAGGAGGCAATCCTGGTAATTCATCTGGAAACACATCTGGAAATTCTCTAACCACGGGGACTTGGTCAATGCTAGGCACTTCAGCCTCAACATCTCTGACCAGCAAGGAAGGCTTGATTGCCTTTATTCATCAAGTGCAAAGCACTCATGGATGAGTAGACTAGCTGGGTAAGATAAGCATCCCCTTTAAACACGAAAGACGGACCATCTGGAATGTTAAACCTCACTATCTTAGAATAGCAATCAACATTGGCATGATAAGGAGCTAACCAATCCATGCCTAGGATGGCATCGAAGTCAACCATCTCTAGAGGTATCAAATCAGCTAGAGTGTCAACCCCATTCACATTGACGACACGAGATCGAAACACTAACTGAACCCACAAAAATTCTCCCATTGGAGTACCAACCCAAAATGGGCTTTCCAAGAACCCTGGTTGCTCACCAAAGCGAGATGCAAAATATGAAGACACATATGAATGTGTAGAACCCGGATCAAACAACACTTGTGCATCAAAAGAACAAATTTGAAGGGTACCTGCAACTGAATTGGATGCTTGAGCATCCTGCGTGTCATAGCATGTATCCTTGCTTGGCCTCTGCCTGATTGGCTTGAACCCTGATTGTAACCTCTACCACCTACTCCTCTGCCCTTCCCCTTAAGGCAGGAGCCACCTGGAGATAAAATTGGAAAGGATGGTACTTGTGCTGCACGTTGTCCTGAACTCTACCGAAACCTCCCTGGGCATAAGGACAATCTCTCCTCATATGGCCATATTGCCCACAACTAAAACAGGCTCCAGGAGCTCTATGACAGCTCCTGTGTGATAATTTCTGCACCTGGCAAAATGGTTTAACATAGCTTAATTGCCCTGAACCATGGGTACCTGGATGAGATACACTCCCAGTATGTGATCTTGAATTGAGACACTCATCGAAATAGGTCCAGATGACATGGCTCCACCTGATGGTGCTTGCTCGCCCTGTTGACCACGATGGTGCTGATAACCCTGATAGCCTCATCCCAGAAGACCTCCAGAAAATTGTCCTTTCATTTTGGGCTTTTTCCAAAATCCCTTGTAGCTCTATTTTCTTCTCTTGTTATCTCCATAGCAGAGGCAACATCCACTACTTGAGCAAAAGACATTCTTCCAACTTCAGAAGGTTAGTACATAGTGGTTCCCTTAACCCTTTGATAAATCTTCGCACTTTCATTGCTTCATTTGCAATTAGATGTGGTGCAAATCTGACAGCTTGGTGAACTTGGTAGCATATTCAACCTGACATTCCAGAGCTTGTTTCAACTTCTCAAATTCATCAGCAAGTTCTCCCTTCTATTTCTGGAAAGAACCTGTTTCTAAAAGCTTGAGAAAATTCATCCCATTGAGGGGTGGTCTCATATCATTGTGCATTCTTCCAATAGAGTTTCATACCATGTGCTGGTGCCTTGAAGATTATAAGATACAAAATCCACTCCTCCACCTTCACATCTGAGAACCCGAGTGCTCGCTTTGATCTATCTAAAAACTCTTGTGGGTCTTCGTAGAGTCCCTGTAAAGGTAGGTGGGTTTAGCCTCAGGAATGCTTCAATAGTTATTTCTTCACGTCCAAAAGGCTGGGCATTTCTTTGAGCGCTGGGGAGGTTCAACATGTGGTTGGGCTATCTCCTGCCTGTTGGGTTAAAGCGGCCACCAAATTGTCAATGGCTTGCTCATACCCAACATCCGTGCATCAAGATCAACTGGTTGCTCCTGTGGCCTCCAGCCTCAACCCTCAGGTATTCTTCCGTGGCCTCTCCCTCGGCCACGCCTTCCCACGTCCTCGACCTCTTCCTCTAGGTGCTCGATTAGATTCAGCATCGGAGGCATTATAGTCTCCTAGCCGCACATTACGTCTACGCCTCCTAGGTGGCATCGCACCTGATAGATTGAATATGAAATTAGAACAAGGTAGAAATTATGGAATAAGAATGACATGAGACCAAACGACTTAAAAATAGACTTAAGAAGACATTCCTATTAGGCCTTTGATAGGGTCGCGCTTTGTGAAAATGGGCCGCAACCATTTACACAATCGTGACTCTACTAAAGGACACTTGCTCCATATTATACAGGGAAACCTAAAGCTCTGATACCATTTGTAACATGCTTATGGATCGTCCACAAACCAACACGGGTCTTTTCAACGTGCTTTGTCCTCACTCACACACTTCCTGGAAAACTTCCAAGAGGTCACCCATCCCAAATTACCCAAGTCAAGCACGCTCGCAGTTCTTCGTGATACCAAAAGAAAGATGCATCTTTGTGGCATAGGTAGTACCAATCAATTCATATAAGCCTTCCTTAACTGTATAGTCCCATACCTATACTAAGATCCCTCTCATTTGTGTAATTCATTCATGTACCCCTCGCTGGAAGCTCCTTGTGTGCCCTTTCGATTACTCCCTTCGTTACATGCCCAACTTCCGCTTGGTTCGTCCCAGAACCACACGTCCTGGGAGAGGTGAGGCTCTGATACCAACTTTGTCACAACCCAGCTTAGGCCATGGGCGCATGGGAATACTTTTCCGCAAGCCTTGACATACCGAATTTTCTAGGAAAACGGGAATTTCCTTTGTTTTCGATCCTTCCCCAAATAAAATACAATATATAATATTCAGTTAAATCCAGACATATGGGCATCAAGCATTCTCAGAATGCCCCTAGGATATATATCTAAACTTAGTTTACAAATCCTTTCTAAAATATAGTCTATACATATCTAAATCTTAACTATGTATGCTTAAGCACAAATATATACATAAAAACAAAACTAATCCGAGGACCTCGTGACATATGGAGCATTAAATAGTTCTACAGAATAAAACTCAACAAAAATAGGTTCCAGGTATACCAAAAGGCCTTCTCAAGAAGGTTCACAAACTTAGACAATCGGCTACTAAGGAGCCGCAGGATTGAACCTAAAGTACCTATCTTGAAAAGAGAGAAACAACGGAGTGAGTTTTGCAACTAAATGGTAGACATGATGTCTATAACCCACATGAGACAATATATAATCCATAAATAAAATAATAATAGCTTCATAGTTCATATAAATTCAACAGATCCTTTTATTTATGAATAAGATTCTTGAAAACATTCCACTTTATATAAAATAATAGGGAATCATCAAATTAGATAAACAGAAGGATTTACACTAAGGCGGCCATTCCTTCGTGTGATCCTGAAACAGAATGGTCCTACCCATGCGGATAGCCATAGAACGAAGGATCCACTGTATGATCCTAAATTTATAATCAAGGTGCACCAAGGCTAACGCCACTGTTAGCTACTAGTCCTGCAGAAATTCTTCCAAAACATATAATTACTTTATACAAATCAATAAAAATGGGTCATACCCACTATCCATGAATCATTTCTCAAATCTATATCAAGGGTCGATAGTTTTCAATTAGTTCAATCTATGAAATTTAATATTTCTTTATTAAATTTCTAAATTATATCATATTGTCTCATGTGTAAATTTTCAAATAAAATATAACCTATTTACATTAAATCTATTTTCACCAAACATTTATATAACATAGCCAAATAATTATTTCTCAACCTCTAATTTACTAAAATATATTTTTAACTAATTTAGAATAATTAAAAACAATTATAGACATAATGTCTACTCACAAACTATTTCACAGAATTGAATATCAACTTCCAAGTGCCACCAATCCAACAGTTACGCTCAATTGCTCTATAACTCTAGAAACAATATAAATAAAATATTAGTAATTAAACAATAATACCAATTTACACAATTTACCCCAAATCACTAAAATCCCTAATTTATAGAATAAAAAAAATCTAATATTAATCCTAAATTAACTAGAAAATTTAATAAATAAAATAGAGCGAGTAGAGGCTTATTTACCATCTGGAAGAACAGAATTAGTGAAGAAATTCACTCCAATTTCTTGTAAAAACTTCAAGCTCTCTAATAGATTTTAGAGAAAATAGAGGTAGAGGAGAAAAAGAACGGTAGAAATGATGAAGAGGATGAGGAGATGATGATTATGGAGGTGATGGTGATATTTTTTTTGAAAATAAAAAGAAAAAGAAAAAGAAAAGAAGAAGTAGAAGACGAAGAAGAGAAGAAGCAGAGGAAGAAGAAAGGAAGCAGAGAGAGAGTGTCACGGGAGGATGAGAGGAGAGGAAAGGAAGAAAGAAATAAAAGAAAAGAGAGAGAACTATGGTAGTCTATACCACTTAAGGTGCACGGTGTTTAACTTTAATTTTTTTTTTCTGGTTATCACAAATAATTATTTATTATTTATTCAAGAATAATAAGACATAGAGTAGAGAGATTGTATACATCGAAAACTAATTAGGCTAGTCCTATCTCATAATTAAGACTTGATTAAGTTTTTTACCGTTTTAATAATGTATGAAGAGGGTTTAATAGACCCAAAAATTTATACAATACACTGTTAGATCAAAATAAACACGAATAAACTCTTTATGCCTTAATTTTTGTAACATTCTCCGCAATGATGGTCAGGGTGTACATTGTAATGCAATATACAAGATTTTTGTTACGTTTGTTTCTAATTTTTTTTAACAAAAAAGTGTATTTTTTTCAACTTAAAAAGTTGTTTAAAAAAATAATTCATATCAACTTTTACTCAAAATCTAAAAACTGCTTCAAATAATTTATTTTAAACTTTTAAATAGAATCTTATATGAATAGCTTTTGTGAAAAAAGTAATTTTTTATTTGATTTTTTCTGTCAAAAAAAATCCATAGCAAATGCACCCTTAAGATTATATAGAAATTAAATTATTCTTTGGAAGAGATTATGCTGCCAAGAGAGAAAGAGTTGATGAACTAAATAAAAATCATGTTATATCTATGACACTCGAAACCTTAAAACAGTTATAACCCAACAACAATCTTTGTAGTATACAATCATCATTTTTTTTTCCGACAAAATCGGAGGCTCAAACCCTATTAACAACCGGGGAGCAAACAACAATGGAATTCATCTTGACATAATAGCTCTATACAGCTTATCACTAAATAACACTACCTTCATATAAATTTTTTGAAACTATACAATAGATATAGTTTCACCATTACAGCTTTCTTGGCATATTGTCATCACTATATCTAATCTAATTATAATTAAAACTGGCTAAATATCAAATAAATTCAACTAGATGTAATTATTTCTCTTAGATCTTCTAATATGATATACAATTACAAGAAGGAACATAGTCCCTTTCCATGTACCTATTGAGTAAAGGATTGATGAGCAATCTTGTAATCCATGTGGAGGATGTAGAGACCCACAAACAACGCCATTGCGCACCTGTGAAGAACGATGCCAATCTCACTCTCGCTCTCACTCTCAGGACATGCAGGTCATGAGTATAGGCTTGGGCTAGATGGGTAAGGAATCTAGACGGATCACAAGTCCTCTAGTCTCAAGCCTAAATGGCAAAGAGGCTAAAAAATTGTCCGAAGTATCAGTCTAGTAGAGATTGGATGAACGGACCACTTCTAATGAGGGTAGAGTACAGAATAAGTCCTTCGCATATCGATTTCTGGAAACTATACAATAGATATAGTTTCACCATTATAATTTTCTTGGTGTATTGCGATCACTATTTTTAATCTAATCATAATTAAAAGGAGCTAAACATCAAATAAATTCAACTACATTTAATTATTTCTCTTAGATCTTCTAATTTGATATATTTTTTTGTTGTGGGGATATCTCGTATGATTTATTTACAAGAAGGAACGTAGACCCTTTCTCTCAGACCTCCCTTGATAACTTCTTTCCTTCTTGTGTTTTTTCTGCCGCTCTTGTTGGGAAGGCGCTATGAAACAACCAAGTTGAGAATTATAGAACGGTTTTGCTTGTGAATTCCTTGCTGAAGACAAGCCCCTTCTAGCAAGAGCAGCACCCTGCAAATTGAAGAGTATGATGTCAAGGGTGAAAACATATGTTCTGTGTATATATATGATCTTAAAAATAAAATGAAAATATGATAGCTATAGAATATAGAAATGTAGAAGTCATTGTAATATCTATTGCACCACGTAACTCATCACCATCGTATATCTAGAAACAAAAATGATTTTTACTTTTAAGAGAGATGAAAAGACAATTTATGGACCGTGTACATAAAATTTTAGGATCAGAAGAGAAGACTTACTCTGTAAAGCTATTTGGTACTCCATTGATTTGATGCGATGATCTGCTAAGATCGTTGTCAAAGATTGTATCTTCTAATGAAGGAAGAAATATGTGGGAGGTGAAAAACAACTTCAATGGAAAATGAAAAAGCCATAATAAACCTTTTAGTGATATAGAATTAACATACAGAATGAGCTCCATGGGAAGATTAATACCTAGAAGAGTAGTATTTATACACCCAATAAACATTTAAAATATGAATTATTTCCCAATGGAATTATGAAACGAACATATTTATTCTATATTGAGACAATCTGGATTCTTTCAATTATTGAAATGAGACATGCATGAACACATTTATTTTATATTAAAATAATTTAGATTGTCTTTACACAAAAAAAAAAGATTCTTGCAGTTATTAAGTTATTAAATAAAATAAATTTTGTTAATAAATTCAAATTTTTTGTACATTCACGATCGTCAATATAAAATGTCACATTTAAAATATGAATTATTTCCCATTGCAATTATGAATATAACTAACATTTATTCTATATTTATGCAATCTAGATTCTTGCAATTATTAAGTTAACTATTAACCCATTACAATTATGGAAACATGTATGAACACGTTTATTTTATATTAAGATAGTTTAGATTCTTGCAGTTATTAAGTTATTGAAATTAGGAGGTATTTAATTTTCTTTATATCACCCTTACAGAATTGAAAGGAAAAATACTAAACCACCAATTGTAAAAATAGATCTTTATCTCTAAAAGGAATTTAAAATTAAGTGGATTTTAATATATTGAAATCAAATAATTTTGAGATTAATAGATTTCAAAGTCTGGCATGGATATACCCTCACATTTATAACATATTTAAGCGAAAATAACCGAACAATAGGACATGCTAAATTTAATACTATATAATGTTTGTTATGAGATTGTGTAAGATAATCTATTATATAATATAATATTATATCTTCTTGTTAATGGAAATAATTTTAATTATAATAAAAATAAAAATATAATAAAATGAAATATTTTATTAATTATTTAATTATACATTTAAAAATAAATATTATGCCATTGATATTTATTAATTTCATTACATTTATGATAACTATCTTTTCATTTTTATTTAAAACTCGAATTTAATTTTTTTTATCTATTTACATATTTTAATAAATATTTAAATTTAATAATAAAATATAATAAATTTAAAAATATTACACCCTTTTTCTCTTATATATTTTAGTACCTTTTGCTTGTGTACTTCTTTTCCTTTACATATAAAAAGAAAATAATATGAAAATAATTATTATTATCAATTTTTAAAATTGAATTTAAAAAATAACTGGGATATCTATTAGTTATAATTATTTCAAAAAAATTATTTAAATTTATATATAATTAAATTTAGATTAAGTGTTATTTCTGTACATATTTTAAATCTAGTTATTATTCATATATTTTTAATACTTGTTTGAATGGTTATTTTTAAATTAAATATGATTCATTCAAAATATATTTTCATTATTAATATTTTTATTTAAAAATTATTATTTTATTATTTAATTAATAGTTATTTTCTTTTTTAAGAAATAAATAAAAGATAAAGAGTTAAAGAACGTAAAACTAATTAGGCTTGACTCTGCTGTTTAGACTTAATAAAGCTATCCATTATTCTAATATATAAAAGAGATATTACCAATTATATTACTGTCACTAAAACAGAGATGAATAAATGTGTGAACTCCTTGTACCTTAATGTTTCATTACACCTCTCCACAACGGCAATCCACGAACTATCTTATATTGGGTGTACATTGTAATACAATACATAAGATTTAAGCTTATCGAAATTATATTTTTCCCTTTGGAAGAGATTAAGCTGCGAAGAAAGAGAGTATATCAACTAAATAACAATCACGTTATATCTATGAAACTCAAAATCAAACCCTAAACAACTATAACCGAATAACAATCTTTGTAGTTAATGATACATCATTTAGTTAATGTTACAATAAATACAATCTCACCATCTGAGCTTTATTGGCATATAGTGATAACTACATTTAACCATGATTAAAACAAGATAATAAATTATCAAATAAATTCAACTACATTTAATTATTTCTCTTAGATATTCTAAAATGACTAGTACAACTAGGAGTGTAAGCAAACTGGCTTGACTTTAATCCAAAACTGAAGGGTTTGGCTTGTTTAGTTCTGTTATTTGGTCTAATGGTCAAATCTGATTAAATGATGATAAAATGGTTTGGACATCACATTCCTAAAATTCTTACTCAAACCAACCTGATAACCCGATGACCTTTTTTTTTTTTTTTTTGCCCTGGCCCCACATACTCAATTATTGACACATCCATTCAAATCAAACACACCCCAGCCAGAGAGACACATCTTCTCTTGGGCTCTCTCATACTCAACAATCCTAACATAGCAAGTAACGTCCACCAACTACCGCTCCCACTTCTCTTTCTCAACGGCTTCGTCACCACTAGCCAGCTTGCAACCTTTCTCCCACACACACTTTCTGTCTTTCATCTCTTTGTGTTTTTTGATTTTTTTTAATCAATTTTTGTAACCCATGGCTGAGGGTTGACATTGACTAACGGGCGACAATAGGTGACCTAAGGGTTAAGGTGAGGAGCTATGGTGGCAACGCAAGGTGAAGGACAATGCGACGATGACACGAGGAGAAGGATGGTGTCATGGTTGCAAGATCTCAATTCTTGGATCTACAAAAATGGATGAACTCTTACGATGCCAATGAGGAAGGATGGACGCCAACATCACGGTCTGAACTAAGGAGCATGGTTATCAAAATCTCGTGTTAACTCATAAAATTATCAGTTTACGAGTTCAGACCACAAAATCAAATTGACTCGCATTCAAACTTGTTTCTGGGTATACTCAAGAAAGATAGTTAAACTTGGTCAAACTCATTCAGAATCATGAGTTTACTACCAATTTCACAAGTTTAATTGTGGAGACCAAAAATGACAAAACAACGTTGTATAGGGCATCAAAATGATGTTGTTTTGATGCACTCCTTCAAAACACACTTACGGCTAGTTTTTTGCCCATTTTTCAAACTCGATCATGAAGCTTTCCCTTCCCTTTGTGTTGCTTGTTGTCGCCGTTTACATTTCCGTTCATCCTCCGTGTGTAACATCCCCTCCGCTTTATGGATCGTCGACTGTCCCCATAAACCAACACGGTCTTTTCAGCGTGCTTTGTCCTCACTCACACGCTTCCTGGAAACTTCCAGGAGGTCACCCATCCAAAATTACCCCAAGTCAAGCACGCTCACTGGAGTTCTTTCGTGATGGGCTCCGAAAAGAAAGATGCATCTTTGTGGCATAGGTAGTATCAATCCATTCATATAAGTCTTCCTTAACTGTATAGTCCCATACCTATACAGACTCAGGATCCTCTCATTCGGGTGTGTAATCGGTTCATTCATGTACCCCTCCGCTTGGAGGCGGAGCCGCTCCTTGTCCGTCCTCTCGCACGGCGATCACTCCCTGCCTTGTCCCGGGCGTTACATGCCCACGAGCTTCCGCTTGGTTCGTCCCCGAACCATACGTACTGGGAGAAGTGCAAGGCTCTGATACCATTTGTAACATCCTCCGTTTTATGGATCGTCGACTGCCCCACAAACCAACACGGGTCTTTCAGCGTGCTTTGTCCTCACTCACACGCTTCCTGGGAAAACTTCCAGGAGGTCACCCATTCCAAAATTACCCCAAGTCAAGCACGCTTAACTGGAGTTCTTTCATGATGGGCTCCGAAAGAAAGATGCATCTTTGTGGCATAGGTAGTACCAATCAGTTCATATAAACCTTCCTTAACTGTATAGTCTCATATAGACTCAGGATCCTCTCATTCGGGTGTGTAATCGGTTCATTCATGTACCCCGCTGAGGCAGGAGCCGCTCCTTGTCTGTGCCCTCTCACACCGGCGATCCTGCCTCGTCCCTGGCGTTACACCGTGCGCCTCCATTCGTCTCATCATTGTTCGCGCGGCTTCATCATTCTTCATTTGTGACGTCGTTCACATTTCCGCTTGCCATTGTTCACACCTCCATTTGCCATCATTCACATGGTACATCCCCGTTCTTATCGATGCCATTGGTCCCTATTCGTGTTGGCATTGTTGGTTTTTCCCTCCTTCGTGTGAGCTCTGAAGAAGCCAAACCAGAGCAACAACAATATTGTTCCCCGAATCCCCTTTTCATAACCAGGTTTGGGATTTTGTTTGTTTAAGGTTTTAATTTCTTTGTTAATTGGTGTAGGTTCTGCCTTTGCAAATTGAAATTGAAATTGGTATGAAAATTGAAATCGGTATGCAAATCAGAAATTTCTTTGTTAATTAGTATGAAAATTAGAACTAGAATTTTTTGTGTCTTTATACTATAGTGAAATTGAAATTGATTCTGAATTATGATACTATACTATTCTGAATTTATGATTTTGATTTTGAAATTTTATGTGAGTTTATTTTAATTATGAGTGTGAATGTGTGATTGTGAGAAATTGTTGACAATTATCTTTGACTTGTGTTACTATTCTAAGCTGGTTATGTGCATTTTAAGATGCTGAAACTGTTGGGTTGGAGGGTCCTCAAATTCAAATACCAGTGTTCACAAAAGTTAAGTTTTCCAAATTTTATGATCACCTAGCAAGCCGCTTGCTCAAAATTGACATTCTTGTTTCACTCATATGCCCAAAATGCATATGCCACAAACGAGTAGTTTTGAATCAGAATCATCTGAAGATGATCCTAGAGCACCAATAACTGTACTTCCTTGAAGTAAATAAAGGTCATTGACCAACTTGCTTTTAATAACAATAAGAGCACCTTTGGAGATTTTTAAATCTTCACCTTCAGCAGAATACTTATAACCTTGAGAATCGAAGAAACCCAAGGATATAAGATTTTTCTTATGTCCTGAATCATTAGTGTTCTCACAACTCCAACATGTATCTTGATCTAACTGTTCCAATGCTAATGACCTTAGAGGCCATATCATTTCCAATAAGGACAACACCATCATCTATTGAGGAATTGTAAACCAATCCTGGTTCAACACATGTGGTAGGAACAACTAGAATCAAGTATCCAAGTATCACCAATTGAACTGGATGATACTATGATAACATTATCAGGACTTTCAGGAACACTTGCTACATCACTTGAGTCTTTGTCCTTTTTATCTTTGAGCTTCAGACATTCTGTTCCATGCCCTTCCTTCTTGCAATACCAACATCTACCTTTACGATATCTAGACTTAGATCTAGACCTTCCTTTGCTACTACTCAATCCAATCTCCTTTGTCCTCCCTCTAACAACCAAGCCAGATGCTATCATCATGACTGCTAGTATCATGCTCCATTTTGTTGTGACTTAAAAGTACGGATTTAACCTCATCAATTTTGAGGCTTTCATGACTATATATGAGCGTTTCACGAAAGTGCTTGTAAGAAGGAGGTAAGTAACAAAACATCATTGCCTATTGCTCCTTGAAAATGTCTCATCCATATTTGTCAAATCTGTGACGAATGACGTGAACTCAGCTATGTGAGACCATGTGAACTCAGCTATGTGAGACCAGATTTATGTCCCTTCTGCCATACGGAGCATGTATAGACGTTGCAAAATACTTCATACGGTTAGCCACCGTCTTAGTCATATATAATGACTCCAACTTAGTCCACAGTGATTCTATTGTTTTCTTCGAAAGGACCTCCTGCAATACATTGTCTGGAATGCATAAATGAATAATAGAAAGATCTTTTTGGTTGGCATCTTCTTATTCAGAATCCTTAATTGTCTCGGGCTTCTTTTCCATGCTAGAAAGTGTTATTTTTACACTTTGCTGTACAAGAATAGCCATCATATGGACCTTTCACATTTTAGAATTAATGTGCCCATCAAACCTGAATATCAAATCTTACAGTCAACATTTTTAAACAAATTAGCCCAGAACTCTAAGAGCTCTGAATACCAGTTGTTGTGAAATAGGGCCCAAAAAGAGAAACGAGTAGTGCAAATGTAATACCCTAGTTTTAAATAAAAAGGATAGAAAATTTTTTCAAACCAAGAAGGGTGCAAGTTATCCTTATCTATTGTTCTAGGTCCTAATTTCACTAAGTCTAGACCTTACATACCCTTGAAGGGCTATATGATAGAACCATTTTCTTGAGATCAAAAGTCCCAGTAATTGTTCCCTAGAGAAAAATATGTTAAAGAGTGATTTTTAATGAATTTTATGAAATCTTAAACATTTTGTTTTTAGCCTGTAAGTTTATAAAATCGTAAGAATTTTTGAATTTGAACTAAAATTGAAAATTTGGATTTTGATTTGTTGGGATTTTGGTTTTTCTAATATTTTATTTGAATACAAATGAGGGGTATTTCTTTATTTACATTTATGTTTCAAAGTTTCTCATTAATTTAAAATTAAGAAATGTAAATAGGTGAGAGACCATTATAGAAGGCCGCCGTAGTCATTGAGTGCTGCAACAGTCAAGGAACAGTAAGGTAGTGCGGGACGATTTTATGCTCTCTAGTGAGCACTACAGTGGTCATCATTGAGTGCTGCAACGGTCAACAGGTTATAAAACCCCTTTTCGAGTCCAGACCATTCCAAACACGACTCCTCCACCCCAAAGACCAAAAAGCTTCGTCCCACCTCTCTTCACCTTCCAAACTCCATTTTCTTCCATTTTCTCTCAAATCTAGCTCGAATCTTTCATCCTCCAAGCTTAAGGTATGTTGAGTTTATGGTTTTTGCTTCCTTTTCTCCCTATTTCTCATATTCTTAGGGTGTCTTTCATGGTTTCTATGTTATGATGTTCCTTCACCTTGGATGAGGTGAAGTTGGGGGTATCTAGAGATTGATTTAGGGTTCTATTGATTCCATGATAGATATTGGTGTCATTTCTTCTCCTTAGAGTTTTATTAGTGTTATTTCTACAAATTCCACCCCTCCAGGTGAGTGGATTCGCACTTGTGATCTCTATGTTGTGCATTAGAATTATTTTCATAAGGATATAATTTATTGCTTGATTTAGAGATTATTGTACAAGAAGTTTGAAGATTACTTGGGAACATATGTTTGAACCTGGATTTTAAAGCATGAAATATGTTTTTGATAAAACTCATGGGACTATATTTATTGAACTGATTTTATGTAGAATCGATGATATATGTAATTGTTATAGGCTTTTATGATTGTTTCAATGAATTCTAGAACTGATTTATGCATATGATATAGTTTTATAACCAAATATGAAGTTTAGAGAAAATGATTGGAAATATGGCTTTAGACTATGTAATTTCATATATGAAATTGAGTTTTTAGTTTATGAAGAGCGTGACAAATTGAAATATGTTTTAGATATTGAACCAAACGGTTTTAGAGCTTGACTCTTCATATAACTCAGAACGGTGACGGCTACATATTATGTGGGCTTCTGAAATCACAATGTCTACAAAGGGTTATTCCTGGGACATGATTTCATAACCACATATGCTAAGGTTAGAGTTAGAATTGGATAGATCCAGAGCTCTTAGAGAACTAATAGGTTTTAAGGGTTTTCAGATTTAATTACAAAGGCTATAGAGAAACAGGCTATGTGTTAACGGGTAAATCGTTAATCTTGGTACCAAGTTGCCTGAGAGCAATCACAGAATAGAGTAGACATGAAACCTAGTTAGGTGCCCGATTCAGGTTTTTAAGAAACCCATAGACCAAAGAGTATCAGACTAGAGATTTTTATTGTTATAATATCTTAGATTAGACATTACTATTTCTCTAGGAGCTATTACACTATGAGTTTATGTGATTTCAGATATGAAAGTAAATTGAGGAAATTACTTTTATTGAATTTATATATATATATATATATATATATATATATATATAAACATGTAATTATGTAAGACTTTGAGTATTATTAATGTTATTATGATTCTTTTCATGCATTGCTCCTTTTGTGTCCCATGAAAGGGAGTTTCAGGTGAGGACTCACTCATTGAGTTTTGGTAGCAAAACTCACCCTTCTCTTCCTTTCTCTATTTATAGATCCAGAAGCGGTTGTAGGTCCTTAGCCACCATCATCCCAGCGCAGAGTTTCAATGGTGAGCTTCACTGGGTGGAGTGTATGTTGTTTATTTCTGGCAGTGCTCCAATATTATTGTAGGGATCTTGAACTATAGGGCATGTTTTAGAGTTCATACATATCACGATGTTTTCTTGACTTGTAGTTATCAAACTTTACCTTTTTTAGCTAATTTTGTATAAACGACTTTATATATTATTATGTTATTACTATAACTTTAGAATTTAAGACGGATTATGAGATTTGATTCGAATTAGATGGCTTAATAACAAGTGATTTGTATGTAGAAAATGAAATTATGTCTTAAAAGAGTCGTAAATAATTATGCATATAAAGCATTATAGGTCACGAGACTTATGTGGGATCATGATTTCTCACGTGTGGTCACGTGTCCAAATCGAGTCGTGACGGCAAAATAAATATGCAGAAGTATAAAATAAATGACACCAGAAATTTACGTGGTTTGGCTTAAAGCCTACATTCACGGGCAAAAGCGACAACCAAATATTTCACTATAAAAATATGATGGAGATATAAAAGATGGACACACTCCACTCAACTCATATCCCAAATACACCCAAAATACCTCGTATTTTGCTCACTTGGTGTATACTCTCAACTCACAAAAGAAGAACTCATAAGTAACAAATAATTCTACTCTATTACTTGAAGGAGGAGAGATTTAAGTTTTCTCTATTGTTGCTCTGATCCTTAAGTTCTGCATTTGAAGCTCTATATATAGAGCTTTTAAAGACAAAAATGTTGACTTGCCATGTGCTTCATATAGCATATTTCAAAATGGTTTTGGACTATCAATGGTAGGCACAAAAAATGAAGGATTTGCAGCCACCATATTGGACATTTGGTCCGAGACTTATCATCAAACATGGTGGGCACAAAACAAGCCACCAACTCTACATTTATCAATTCCTTTAATTGAACTTTAAAAATAATTGTGATTTTTAAAATACTTCTGTCAGTTATAATATATATATTAATTGTATATAATTAAATTTATTTCAAATATTGTTTCTTTGCATGTTTCAATTTAACATCAAATTATTATTCATATATTTTTAATATTTATTTTTATAGTTATTTTTAAATTAAATATGATACATTCCAAATATATTTTTATTAAATAATTTTATTAAAAAATTAATGTAATAAGTATTATTTTGTTGTTGAATTAAGAATAATTTTCTTTTAAAAGATAAATAAATAATAAAGAATGAAAGAAAGTATATGCATAATAAAAACTAATTAGGCTTGATCTTACACTTTAAACTTGATTAAATTATCTATTATTTGAATGTATAAAGAAAATTTAATAAATAAATTTATACAATATATTATTAGCACTAAAACAAAGATGAATAAAAAATATGCAGTCTCTTTACACCTTAATTTTTCATTACACTTGTCCATAAATTGGACGTACATGGTATGCAACACACAAAATTTCACAAACCGTTTGGATAGGATCAGAATTCGGATTTAATTTTAAAATTGATTCATTCCAATCCAAATCAAATAATATTATATAATATAATAATTTACTGTTAAATTTATACTTTTATTATATTAAGTTTAATTTATTACACAATTTTGTATTTTATGAACCATTCTCTTGTAAATAATACTTTTATTTTTTATATATTTATTTTATTGACTTAATTAATTTAATTTTATAATATTTTAGAGAAAAAATTTTATTTTATAAAAAATCGATCCAATCCAAACTGATTCAAATAGGATTAGATTCAAAATCTAAATTAAACCAATCTAATCCAAATCGTACCGCAAACATCCATATACTCTAGAAGAGATTAAGCTGCCAAGAGAGCGCGTTCATGAACTGCACAACAGTCATGCCATATTTAAGAAACTTGAAATCTTAAGCAATTATTTCCCAATAACAATCTTGTCACATACAATAATACATCATTTAGTTAATGTTACGACAAATATATAATCTCACCATTTGAGCTTTCTTGGCATGTAGTTGGAACTATATATTTAACCATGATTAAAACTAGCTAGTCAATCAATCATCAAATAAATTCGACTAATTTAATTATTTCTCTTAGATCTTCTAAAATGACTAGTACAATTACAAGAAGAACATAGACCATATGTCTCCCTTATAAGCTTCTCCTTTATTGTTGATCAAATTCCATTGTTGTCGCCGCCAAGGTATGTTTGAAGAGCATATATAGGATATATCTGCAGAGAAATTAATTTATCGGCATAGATATATCTTTGCATCATGTTTTTCCCTGGGGAGTGGCTGTTGCAACTTGCTACAAAACAATGTGCACGAAAGACCATCGAAACGTAAAAGTTGGCAATTGATGAGCAATGTGACTCGTGAAGAATTCCTTGCTGAAGATAAACCCCTCCATGTGAATGCAACCCTCTACAAGTTGTTGAAAGAGTTAGAAATCATGGAAAGCTCTTTTAGTTTCATGTCATAGATTGCATCATCATTTTCCTATTCCTTATACAATCTCATTCATACCTATATTTCAATCTGATTTCGCAAGCTTGTATTGTAGATATATAAATCATTTATAGAAATTCAACCCATATTGAGGAGTATGCAATCTAAATAACTAATTATTCATATGTAGAATATGATGTATCATGCATGAAAACATACTTCTTTCTTGTGTATGTATATGGTCTAAATAACAAAATGAATTGCAGGAGAATCTAAGCATGTATTCATCACATATGTATTGCACACAATCATACGTCTAGAAACAAATATAATCTTTAGGGAGATGAAAAAAAATAATTTATGAACTGTGTGTATAAAATTTTATGACAGAAGACTTACTGTGTAAAACTATTTGGTATTTCATTGATTCGATATGATGATCTACTGATATCATTGCCAAAGATTGTTCTTCCAACGACAAAAGAAAGATATAGGAGATGAAAAATAACTTCGCTGGAAAATGAAAAAGCCATAATAAACCTCTAAGTGATATAAGATTAACATGTAGAAGAAGCTCAGTGAGAAGGCTAATCCCTACAAGAGTATTTATATGCCCATTAAATGTTTAAAATATGAATTATTTCCCGGTGCAATTATGAAAATATGTATGAACACATTTATTTTATATTGAAATAATTTAGATCCGTGCATTATTAAATTGTTGAAATTAGAAGGTAGTTAATTATTTTTATCTCAACCTTACAAAATTAAAAGGAAATATACTTAACCACCAATTGAAAAGCTAAATCTTATCTTTTCTAAAGTTGAAAATATTATTGAAAAAATGAAACTTTAAATGGAGGCATATTAATGGAAATAATTTAGAATTTTGAAAATACTAATAAGAGAAATATAATTTTAACATTTTACGTATTTGAAAAATCTAATTTTGAAAGGAATATAAAAAATGAAACTTTAAATGGAGGCATAATAATTGAAATAATTTAGTATTTTTAATCAAAAGGATTATATACTAATAAGAGAAATATAATTTTTATATTTTACATATTTGAAAAATCTAATTTTGAAAGTATTATAGAAAATGAAATTTTAAATGGAAGCATATTAATGGAAATAATGTAGTATTTGACCTTAATAAAAAGCATATTAATAAAAATAAAAAGCATAAAAAGGATTTGTTATATATATACATGGAATGACTCAAGTGTGATGAGTGATTTATTGTGAGAGTAAGAGGAACAAATTTGGATTGTTTGATCTTACGTGAATGATCAAGATTAAAACATAAAGTCACTTGACCTTTTAAAATGATCACGTGAACATTAATTTTCATTAATTAACTTTCAATCATAACAAACTATATATGGTTATATGACCTAGATTTATCCCTCTCATTCTCATTATAAGTCATTCATCTCATATGATGCACACACACAAACACACACGTGTTAGGATCAAGTTACACTGATATAACTTTAAGCAAAGTTACATCCTTGATAATTTTCTACAAAATAATATTTTTGTCAATTTAACCTTAAAGTTACAACTAACTATTATATAGATCATTTGTACCCAATTTCATAAAAGCTGAGCATCAATAAGCATGCAATCACGAAGCCTTTATTATTATTTATTTCAAACATATATATTACATTAATTTCAATGAACATAAAAATCATGCCGAACAATTTTAGATTAACTTGAAATAATTTATAGGCATGATCTATATAATGTGAACTTCTAATCCAACATTAGATTTTGTAAAAAATTAATCCAAATAAAAGTTATTTAAGGGTGTAATAGTTATGTAAAGTTATATTTGTGCAACTTAATCCTAACCCCATATATATATATATAGGAGGGAGGATCCGTTTACTCAAAAAGTAAGTCTTGATATACTTACTCTATTGAATAACTTTTTAATAGACATCAAATTTTATCAATCTAACTGTTAAATTATAAGTTTTCACTACATAGATCACTTATATAAAATTTCATAAAATTTCAAAATAGTTTAATACTTCATCATCTCTTTTTATTTGGATGTATAAAACAATTTTTAAAATATATGTAAATCTTAAGTTTTAGATAATATATCTATCAATATCCAATTTTCCTGAAATTTGGCATGCTTAATCATCAAGATAATATTGGTTTGATTGATAAAATGTGTGTGTGTGTGTGTGTGGAAGGATCCGTTTACTCTAGAAGTAAGTATTATACACTTAATTCATTCAATAACTCTTTATCCATAATAAATTTAATCAATCCGACCATTGATTCATGTGATATTATATTGATGATCAAGCAGGTTAAATTTCAAAAAAAAATGGACAACAATAGACATATAATCCAATAATCGATATTTACTTATATTTCCAAAAATTTTATCCGTCAAAATAAAATGAAATGATAAACTACCAAATTAGTTTCAAATTATATGAAATTTTATAGAGTTGATCTACATGGTATGAACTTTAAATTTAACCATTGATGATTGATGATATTTCATGTCTAAAAAAAGTTATTAGAGAGTAAGTATACTATAACTTATTCCTAGAATAAGTGAGTCCCTACTCTTATATAATGCTAACCTTCACATCTTCATATATATATATATATATATATAACCTAGCAATATCCATATTTTGTCTTAGGCGCAAAAAACCCATTTCCCCCACTTTTTAACCAATTTATGAATTTGGATAATTTTCTAATTTTATTTTACTCTCATTAATTGTATGTGACTTTTTTTTTTTTTGGTCTCTCATCTGATTAATATTTACTCTTCATCTTTTCCTTCTCCTAATATTATTAGAATTTTCAACTTTTATATTATTACTTATTAATTATTATTTTTAATTTATCTAAACAATATTATTAAATATTAATTCACACATTTAAAATTATATTAATCATAAAGAAACCCACCAATTATATTATTCTTAATTTATACTATTTTAACACTTCACGTTGAAGCTACGAAACAAAAAGTTTTCCAAAAAAAAAATTATAAAAAAAGAGTGATAATACTATCCAAAAATAAAATTATTATATCATCCAAAATTTTTAATTGATTCAAGGGAGAGAGGAGAGAGTTTTATATCCAAAATAAAATATAGACCATGTGGAGGTTAATAGTCCTCTTTAAAAAATATTACTCCTTTGGATTGGAATTTATAAATGGAATTAAAATAAATTTTACAAATGGAATTTATAAATTTTTGGCATAATGACTAAACATCCATAAATGTGTAGACTTGGAAGAACCACCACAAAATTAGGAGTCTCTTCTTTATATTAACAAACTTTCAACTGAATCTCCCCTTAAACTAGGACACCCCACAAAATTTATTTCAATCAATATATATCAATCTAATCAAGTAAACTTCATAATTCAGTCAAATAGACAATATATACGACCCTAAAATCATTCTAGAGCACACCCCCTAACATCACAACATGCATATCTTACAACCTTCACAAACAGAATCAAACTCCACAATAAACAATGAGAAAGAACTCTAAGCCTTCCCCCTAAGCACATGAGATCTCCAGCCCTACAAATCTAGCCAAAAAATTTCAAGTCTCTAACCTAACAAAAAAAAAACTCAATTAATAAAAGAGAAACAAATACTAACCTCTAATAAGGCACAAGAGTCAAATGCTCCAAGCCAAGAAATGCTTCAAGCTCACTGACAAAATCAATTTAGTAAATTTTAATATAGCCAATAATTTATTTTTTATCTTAATATATCTAAAATTAATATTAAAAAATAGTACTAAAAAATATGAACCTTTAGCTACCTTCAACAAGCAGCAGTAGCAATAGTGGTGGTGGGCAGTGGTGATAATAGTGTCATAGATCTAACACCAAAAAATTAAAAAAACACACACACACACACACACAACAATGAGCAAGAAAATGCACTTAAAAAACTATACCAAATTAAAAAAAAATCAATTAAAGTGTATAAGATGTCAAGAGGAAGACAATGGCGGTCTCCCACATAGAACAGTGGCACAATCACGACGAGCTCACCAGAAATCGACCAGCGATTGTGAGATGAGAGAGGGGAAGGAGTGAGGAGAGAAAGTCACGTTTGTAGAATAAGGGAGGTCGATAACGTTCTTCCTATTTATGACCGTGACCTACAAAGTTTCTGCTCGTAATTAATTAAAGGTGCAAAACACACTGTTTTATTTAATCAAGTACCGATGGATTTTTTAATGTTACTAGCGGTAACTAGTTGCATCCCTTTTCCTATATAACTCTAGGCATATTGCATCATTTATGTACTTAATTAGTTGACATTTGATAGATTTGCATTTAGTCCTCATTGCACATCATTGAATAATATCATGGTTAATTGCACCATTTTGATAAGCAAATATTTTTTGGAGCTTCCTATGCTTTTGATCCTCTTTTGTGAGTATTATATGCTTGCAGGGACATCCTATGTTGGTCCATAAAACTTAGAGCAGTAATTAATTTCAGAGAATTTGGGGAGCTAAATAGAAGAGTTCTATAGCTTATTTGAGCACATTTGTAGCAAATATTGCAATCAAAAATTCATATCTCTCTTTATAGAGATCATATTGAAACAAATAAAGATGTTTTGGAAAGCTCAAGAAGTTCTGTATAACTTTTATGTTTAGCTCAGAACCCAATTCTAAGTGTATCTTGGTGAAAATTGAAGATTAAAGGTTGTTGATGTTCTGTCTGATCCTTCCAAGTTTGTATTTTTCCAATATCTAGAGCTATAAATGTCTAATTGAGGTGATTTTTGTGGCATTGAAAAGCTTATTCAAATGGATACAACTTCTATTTTTGGGTACAAGAGCTACTTCGAACAATTTGAGGCTCAAATGGGCTTGGAAGTACGTGTACGAAGTGGTACACGTGAGCACTAGGCCGCTAGTAGGATTGAGCCAAAATTGTCCCCAGAATTTAATTTATATTTCATGGATTTATTTAAAATGTTTTTTTTTCAGTTATTTTGGGCCTATTTTTGACATGATGATATATATCATATTACCCACTTAACATAGATTAATGGGGATCTTCCACACTTACTCTAAGGCTGCCTTACATCTCTACTCCATGGTTAGATCTCTCTTTTCTCTTCTTCTCAAGGACTCTCTCCCATAGATTATTTCCTCCTTGCTTTATTTTATGTTTTTCGATTTTCCTATGTATTTTTCGAATTTCCATTGATAGAAACAACTACAAAATGAAATCAACAAGGACTTTTGTGAATCTGGATTAGAATTTGGATGATCCATATATTTTGGAAAAGGAGGAAAGACGAACAAAGTTTTGGTTGGCCATTATATATTTTTGGAGCCAGCTTTGCCCCACATTTTTGGATGGCTTTCATGCCGGTGTGGGTTCCAATGAGGGCTCATGCACCCTTTAGGTGTTCCGGGGCTCTTTATCTCCTAATTAGAATTATGTTTAATTATAAGAAGTGAATGTAAGTATTTAGAATTTGCGATTGTGATTTTTTGTTTAAGTTTTTCCCAAGGATTGGATTTTTTGGGCTTTTGGGCCCATATACCCTAAAGGGGTTGATGATATTGTGGGCTCAAGAGGAATTCCAAAGTTGTAATATTATTTTATTATTATTATTTTTAGGAAAACCATGGATTAAGTTATTTGTTTAATTATTTATTGCTTTTATTAATTTTATTAATTTCTTCCAAATTAACAAATTTTTGGTAATAATACTTCCTTGTGAGACGATCTAGGTTATGCCATATTTTTTTTTGTGCAACTTAGCATAAAATAAATTTTGATTTATTGTTGGTAGCGACAAGCATAAGTCCGCTAGCATAACTCATGTGTTTTGATAAGCGTCATTCACGGATAATTTAACTTCTAAACTTGGGTTTAAATCAAGTTTTAATGGAATTAAATTATTGTGTTTTAAAATTAACTCATTCCAGATTTTGAAGATGAAAATTGTTTTTTGAAAATAAATTTTGTGGTTTTTAACTTGGTCCTGGAGTAAGGTTTTTGTGTAAAGGATCATTACATTGAGTGAAAGCATTAAGAGCAGATTTTAGGACTTAAAGGGAGCAAAAACATTCGGGTGCTCCCGTTTGAGCACTTACATACAGAAATCACAACGATTATTTTGGGCCCATTTTTGGAAATTGGAATTCTAAACGAAAAATTGAATGGGTGAAGGTTTAAATTTTTTTAGTATTAAACTTGGGCTAATTGTGGGTTTATTAGTGAAAGGTTCGTGAAGCCCATTTTAGGATTTTTGATTTCGCTTTAAACCTTAATATTTTTTCAAAATTTTAGTAAAGTTTTGTTCATCCTCCAACACTTAGACCTAAAGATTTTTGAAGTAAACAATGGTTAAATTTTCAACTTTGGTTTGTTCTCCCTATTGCTCTGATAAATTTTAAGGCCCAAATTAACTATTAGGTTTTAAAGTCTTGCCCATGTACTCCTTGTTTTCATAACTAATATTGTTAACAATACAAGTAGAGTTATTTGATAATTCCTATAAGGTTTGTTGTTATTCCGTTTTAATTAGTTGTTTTTTAATTGTTTTGGAAAATGTCTTCATTCATCCTTTAGCTACTATCTTGAGTTAAAAACCTAGGATTACAAAGTATAACTGGAAAACTAATTTGGTATTGTTCTTCAATATGAAAAGTCAATTTGTTGTAACACCCCATGAAACATCCTAAAATGATAGAACAAAGTCGATGTAAAGGAAAAATGGGTGAAGGTAAATGTTGCATTATAATTCTATATTTTAGCTTGTTAGAATTCTCAAGCAAGTGAGCATGATTGAATTTAGCATTGCTGACTTTGATGGCAGTATCTACATTTAGGTGATGCCAGGCAGAATCCTTAATTTGTCACAAGCGTGATTTGGAGTGTTCGATAGTAAAATGATAGAAAACTTCAGTAAGATATGGAGTAGAATTTGAATAAAGAAAATTGATTAACTTGAAATCATTTTAAAATATTCAATTTTCAAATGAATTATAATTTGAATAAGATAATCTTGACCTTAAACTGATATGATTTATTTGAACATTTCAGTTCAAGGAGTATATTTTTTGGGTGAGAGTTCTGTAACCTAAGGGGAAACCCAAGGAAGGAACAAAAACAAGAAAGAAGAAATGGAGTTGAATTGCCAAACAGTTGCAATGAAGGCCAAAAGGCAAGTGCTTCAAGTGGACAAAAGGGCATTGGAAGAAAATTGCCCAGTATGAAAACCAGGTATTAATACATGTGATTGAGGCTTGTTTAGTGGAGAATTACAATGATAAATGGATCATTGATTCAGTCACTAACCATGTTTGTTACTCCAGTGGAAACATAGTTTTAAGTGAAGGACAAAGAGTTTTAAGCTTGGAAATGGGGATTGTCTGACTAGTGGACAAGTTATTTTATCTTTTGATAATTGTAGAACTTTGGTTTTAAAAATTGTTTATATATTTGATTTTTATAGGAATTTAATTTCTGTTAGTTGTTTAGTTAAACATTTTAGCTTAATCCTTAATTTTCAATAAGAAGTTCATCTTCTTTTATTTGTATGAAATTTAATGGTATTTATTCCTTGGTATAACTTTGAATTAATTATTAGATTGATGAGATTTGAAGTTCATAAAATGTTATTGAATGGAAAAGTGTAGCATAACTTATTCTTAGAGTAAATAGATTATCACCCTATATATATATAAGAGCATATCAAGGAGTAGTCAATAGTGGGAGTAAAATGAGTGAATTTTGACCATTAGATTTTACATGAATCTTAAGATTAAAACATAAAGTCATACGATTTTTTAAATGAGTATGTGAGTATTAATTACACTTCAGTTTAATTGGTACATCTGATGTATGTACCAATAAATGTGGAACGGCCCTCTTTATCACATTAATAAATGATTACTCTAGATTGATGTGTTATGTGAGTCACAAGTCTGAAATTTGGAAAATTCCAATACATCAATGGTTGGGATTGAAAGCATCTTAATGTTCAAATTAATGACACTTCATTTAAAAATGGGTGATTATGTATCTTAAATTCATGTAATCTAACCAAATTTGATTCTTTCACTTTCACAATAAATCATCCCTCACTTGAATCATTTCATATATATACATATACACACTAGTATTGTGACCCATGCAATGCACAAGATAGAGTTAATTATATTTTTATTTTAATTTATGGAATGCCCATATGATAAAGTATTGTTTAAAAATAGAAAAGAAGTTAGTAATGTTACATAACAATAAATTTGGGTAATTCATGTCTTAAATAAAGCCAAATAAGATGATTAATGGCCCAAATTATTTATACACAATCCACCAAAAGTCTTGGTTTTCCTCTTGGAAAAGCTGCATTAAAGTAAAATAAATATTAAAAATTTTAAAATAATCAATTTCAATAATAAATTATAATAATCAATCTTAAGATGAAAATCAAGAGTATATAAGTAACATTACTTACTTTTAAACTGATTTCAAACTTTTTTTGGAAGATAATTTCAAACTGAAATTAATTTAGATAAAAGGGAATTTTAAAAGAATTTATTAGTTATTAAACAATGTATTTCAAATTTGATCTCATTCTATCTACATTTCCGATTTTTTGATATTAATATCAAGCACTCTTTTAATTATCAAAGAGGTCCCATCTATTTAAAATATAAATGCATAATTAATATTTAAAATTTGATTTTATATGGATCAAAATTAAAATTTAAAAAATTAGGTTGAATGTTAAGAAAATTCATCATTAATGATATATATTATATGTTTGAATAGGCCTTTTTTTATGTAAATGTTTTAAAATTTTGATTCTAAATGCTTTAAAAGTTGTCAATGGCATATGTTTTTTATTAGTGATTCTTAAATATTAATAGTATAGATGTAAGAGGATATACAAAGAAAGAAGATTATGAGGGAAGGTTGAAACCTCAAAGCTAGATATGGTTAAAATTAAAAATAGAATTAATAATAATTAATACTCATATATTCGTTGCCATTTCATCATCATGATTGTTTATTATGATGTGATTTTCAAATAAAATTTCTACGAGGATAGAGTTATCTAGCCTTTGCCCCTGGACCTAACCATCATGAGAAGAGCATCCTATGCTATCGGACAGTGAACTACCTCAACACCCAATGCCTAACACATATGAAGTAAACCAAAATATATATGAAATTTATTATGCTTATAGACTTTTTGGGATACTTAGAGTGAAAGATTGGTCAATCTAGTTGGACAACAACCCATTAATAAATTGAAAATAATCAACTAACCATGCATTTGTTGCTTGGTGATGATAATAACACTAGTTGATCAACTATCCCTTAAGGTTGGGCGTGGGCAGTGAAATAATGGAATCCCAAACTCCTGATGATCCATCAATGGTATATTTTCAGCTGAGCTCAGATCAAAGTAGTTGTAATCCATTGCTATCCCTCTTTATTATCGAGTCTAACTAATTGGAAATCTCATTTGCTAACTATTAGCTCAAATTATGACTCTAAAATGTATTTTATTTTTAAAGCAACAGTTAATTTTCGAAACATTAACATCATCAAAATGTTCTCAAATTGATAATTTCCTATCACGTCGTGACTATCAATTTGGTTGCATAAAGAATGATAACATGACACGTAAGATTATTCACTACCGTATAAAATTAAATGATGTGATTTTTTATTAATCAGCTCAATATTTAATAAAGACATAACATGCACAAACTAGACTATTTTCGAAATGTACCAAGGAGAAAAAGATTAGAGTTAGCTATTAAAGCTTGAAACCATTGGTTATAAGACTCAGCAAGGACGATATTGACTTCGAGAACACATCTGGTGTTGTTCACTCATTAATTTCGACAAAATTTATTATTAATCATGTGATGTAGATTTGGGAAGAATAAATAAAGTAAGATGGGTTAGCAATTTATGCGATGATAATTAATTTTAACATTCATTTTTAAAGAAACACCTAACTTTTCACAATAAACATAGTTTAGTCACTTGCCATTTTTTTTCCTTTCATCTTCTTTATCCACAATCTTCTCTCCTATCATTCTAGGTGTCTTGAGTGTCTCCATTACTAGGTGTTAGACCACTTGATCCTATATATTGAAAGAATAAAGAGTGTTAGTCAAAGATGAGTCATCACACATCACTTAAGTCATGTGGCACATGTATAATTTATGGGCAAATCACATCAAACTCCTTAGAAATTTAGTGAAATTCTTTAGGACTTTTATTTATTTGTTATTTTGTGTTTTGAGCAAGACATTATGACATTGTATTTTTTTGAATGTTATAAATGAGGTATTATTCATTTTTACACTATTTACAAACAAAGGTCAGATCAATTGTGAAGTATATGATCATATGGATAAATTCATGGAGGACATGGTCATGTTCTCACAATTGATGAATAGTTCAGCTATTAAATAAAGTTGGGCATTTTTTTTAGGCTGCAATATTTATGAGATGATTTTGTCCGAATCATTTTAAATATTGGTGTGAGTTAATACTTACATTGAATGGATCAAGGAGAGATTTGATTAAAGTTGTTCTTTCTGTCATAAGGAATCAAATCTCCAAATAACAATAGTTATGTAGTTGCTCTTTCCTGAGTTTATGTTATAAATAAGTAGTCAATAGAATTCAATCTTTGATTTACCAACGAATTAGGTTCAAGCAATTGCATGCAATAACACTTTTTGGCCTAAACTATTTGGTTATGGTGTTTACAGATAAACAACATGGAATTTATAGGAAATTCCCCTTGATATTTTTCTCTTGGATATTGAAGACAGGAATGCATATAATCCATTAAGAAACTATCAAGTCAAAAAATAAATAATTGCTTGGGTAAGGAAAATAGTCAATCAATTATAGACATCTATAACGCAACTTGCATATTGTGTTAAAATGTCGTTATTCTTGGAGTTAGTTTCGGGCTTTTACATGGAGTAGCATTGAATTATAATACGTAGGTTATCTTTGAGCCTTGATTGATGACAAATGGTAGATCCAAGGCTAGCTTTTGAAAGGGACAGGTATATTATCACATGATGATGGCTTATGAGATACATGTCTTGGGTTTATGAACTCAAGTTTGTATCTTAAAGAGCAATGGGAGATTGTTGGGTTATATGCTCTTTAGTCACTTAAATCCAATAAGACTTAGTGATTAAGCCAAGAACAATATGGCCCATGTAATTAGGGAAAAGTAGACCTACTTAATTAGAAAGCATAGTAATTTTCTTTAGTGTGAGAGGTAATTAAGTTGTATAAGTTATTAATAAGTTACTCATAAGAAAGGGTTCAAGATGAAAAATTAAATGTGCGACAGCATCATCATTATAATTTACTAGTGTATTGATAGGCACATACTCAATTGCCTATCAATCCATATTTTTTATTTTTATATAAATTTTAATATAGATATTTTTATTTTTAAAAAAATTAAATTAAAATAAGGAAAAGACAATTTTGTCAGTGAACAAAAATGTGTTAGTAAATAGAGTGATTATCGGTAGTTTCAAAGTGGTGTATGCACGGGAGGTTATTGAAAAAAGTTATTTGTTTTTTTGACAATTTATAAAATATGTTAATGGATTTGAAAAAATAATTCAATATAGAAACCAAAAATAGGAATGAAGAAGAACCCCTTCATATATTGTATAGATAGATTAATTAGATTCACATGGGAATAGTAATTTGATCATTCAATTTGTGTCCGTGAACATGTATAGAATTATTGATTCCATCAAATTCTAATTGATAGGATCGAGCATGTGAAGGTAAGCACTGTGACAAGCTCTTCAGAATAAGGGACAAAGTGACATGTCATGTAGCCGAAACAGGTTTTGGATCACATTTTGTTCTTATTTTCAGCTTCATTGATAGTTCGTATAAAGCAGAATTAACATTTGAAAGTTGATGACATAGCTGCGATTTAAAAAAAAAAAACAAAAAGAAAAGTACCTTACGTGGCAAGATAATTGTTAGTGATGGCACACAGAACAAAATTAAATCTAATATTACAAGTCAAAAACATCCCGGATAATGATAAGTATTTCCCTGACTTTCTTATTTCTCTTTTTCTTCTTTCCTTTTATTTTGTTTTGTTTTGGTTCTTTCCCTCTTCCTGAAGGGTCTCGAGGAAAAACAAACTGATATCAACAAAAGCTTTTCTAAATGGTTGATTGGGTAAGATTAAATAATGAATTCATTTTATAGTTTGTGCTTCCTTAATATATCAAAATATACATAATTTTTTTTCTTCTTTTAGTGCTCTTTCTCCCCTTATTTTTGCCTTCAATTAGGATTAAACCCGAGTATATATAAGTTTACTAAATTGTTCTATTTTTATTTTCCTTTTTGGTCAAAGAAATTGTACTAGCATATGTTATCCTCTTTTCCACAAGCAAAGTGCAAGAAAAACGAGGCCCCAAAATTGTGTGCCATACTTGGACTTGGGGCATATTTCAGAAGTTGTGGGGAATCAATCAATCATCAATCATATAAGTAATTCATTTGATAGCACAAAGGAATGGAAGGCCTTGCTTTTTGTTTAAACAAAACACCTTATTAAAGTCTCAATGTTGTGCTGAATGGGTTGCCATATACCTTGCTTTAACTTTCTGCATTAGCTACTCTACTCTCAACTATGAGAAATATTTTTTAACCATATAGCTTTCTAAACACCTAAATTAATATATGGGGACATGTATAAGTAAATAAAAGTTTCAGTAAATAGAGCATGGTGCAAGTGGTCATAAGTCGACCTATATCTCAAGAACGTGAATTGACTTGTTAATGATTGTGATACATTTATTCGTGAGTAATCAATAACCTTACAAGCACTCAAAAGAGCCTGAAACCATACTCTGATCCTGGTAGGATGATTAGTACCAAACACACCTAAATTTTTGCTTGCAAAAGAAAAAGATGTAAATAAAAACTTCAATTGAGTTATTAGGGAATATGGTGATAATTAATAATAGATGAAAAATCATTTCACTATATTTACCAATATAAGATAAAGTACATCATTATTTATTAACATATAGTTTCACAGCATCAAATTAGTAAGTAGCATGATTGAAATCTCAATTTATACACGATGCTCCATGCTTAGATTTGGCTCTGAAGTAGTACATGCCAAATAAGAACTCTGTTCAACCATTTACACCAAACAGGTAGTGGGTGGACCCACAAGGGGGCAGTTTCCCCATCCGTGATTAATGGCATTACATTTCCACAAGGAAATTTTTTGGTCTCAATACTCCTCAAAGTTTGATCACACTTTGCACTATTGTGTAGGGAACATCAAACATGGGTTACATACCCCACACACGCCACTTCTTTTATGCTTTATAGATTATCTCCTCATCCCTCAGAAGATACACTAATCTCTTAGGATATAGTTAAGTGCCTAAATAGATACTTATATCAATAGTATTTGTTTTCATACGTGTCAATTCCAAAATTTAAATCTAATATCTCATATTTAAGGAATCTGGGATCTAATGTCTCGTTGGTTCACACACCACTTCTTGCTTTTTTTTTTTTCTTTAGTTAAGCTTAACTAATTAGTTAACCAATTTCACAAAAAAGCATATAGCTACCCCATAAAAGTCCAAGTCACCCCTCACACTTAGCCACTTGCTTTTTCAGTTCCTCTTTACTATTCATCCCTCGCTTTATAAATATGCACCACTCTTGAAGGTGAAGGTCACACATAACACACAATCACATACACACAATTACACATTTCTTTAACTTAGCAAAAAAAAAAAAAAACCATGGATTGGTTCTCTTGGCTTTCAAAAACTGGCCTTGATCCCTCCCTAGTGTATGAGTATGGCCTTGTTTTCTCTCACAATGAGCTTGAAGAAGAAGACATAAAGTACTTCAACCATGAGTTCCTCATGAGCATGGGGATCTCCATAGCCAAGCACAGGCTAGAGATTCTAAAGCTTGCTAGGAAAGTGATGAAGGGCAAGAAGAGCACAAGGCCAGTGTCAAGGCTCATGCATGCAATCAAGAAGACAAGGAGGCGCTTGAGCAATTACCTAAGGACAATGATTGGTTGTGAAGAATCAGCACTTGCTGTGGTGCCAATATCAAGGCCTAGTTATTCTTATGGGACAACAAGGTGGAAGAGTGCTGTGATGAAGAGGAACAAGAACTTGATGGTGGCTAATAATAATAAGCAAGAGAGGCTCTTACTCACAAATGGGAGTCCTATGGTGGTACCTGCTTTGCCTGCTCCTGAATATGGGTTTTCTAGTCCCATGGTGTACAATTTCCACAAGGAGGAAAAGATTGAAAGAGATCATGATGATGGATATTGGTCTGCTGCAGTTGAAGACATCAGGTGGGATACCATGTTCCAAGATCTAAAGCCAAATTGAATGTTTTCCCTTTGTTTTTTTAATTGAATTTTTCTCTAGGATCAATCAGGTGCGAGCGATAAAAATGAAGGCAAAATTTTCAAGAGTTAGATTTATATAAAATTTTACTCGTAAATCTAATTCATGAAATTTTCTTCAATTTTTATCTTAGAGCAATCTGATTAGGCTCAATTCTAGCCCTTGTTTTTAAATTAGTTGGTGAGAGATGAGTTTTTTGGGTTCTTCCACCAGTGAGATTTGAATGTGTTTTTTTCTAAGGGTTTTGTTGATTTCTTTTTATTATTAAATGTTAGTGGCGTGGGACACGCGGATAGGTAACTTTAGCACCTGTCTGTTTGAGACGTGAGATTGTCTCCTTTTGCTTTTTGACTATGTTTGAGCCCTTTATTTAGCTTTGATAGGGGGAAATTTGAATCAGGATTAGCGTATTTATGGGGAATGATTAAGGTAGGTGTTTAGTTTTGTAGCAAAAATTTGAAGCCCAAATAGTTGTTGGGCATGAGTCTGCTTGACTTGGTATATGGATTGTATTGTATTATGGTTGACAACATACATTGACAGAGTAATGTATATTTAATAGTTGATACTACTTTTGCATTCATGTCTCGGAATTCTGGAGCCTTCTTTTCTTTCAAATAGCAAATGATTACCTTACTCATTTTCTTTTGACTAGCCCCTTGGCAGAATCATTGTTGTCTGAACCCTGGAACATGCAGAAGAATGGAACCATTTATTTACCAGAGATTCTTGTAACTGACCCATCAATATTATCTAGGAACTTGGATACGCTTATCTGCTTCTAAACCCTACCTAATTTTATTGATAGTCTAACTAAATATAAAGTGCTAAATTTATACAAAAAGATACCCTTTGCTTGATTTTTAGGCTACCATATGATTATGAAGAAGCCTTGATATGATCTAGAATAAGATTTGTATTGAATTTCTTATATTCGTTTCAACAAATTCTCAAATTAAAGAATGGTATGTGAATATTATTTTTCTGAAAATGAACAGTTTAAAAGTTAAAATATACGTTATTTTTGAAAAAAAATCTATTTGTGATTCTTTAATTTGAAAATTGAATGTAATGAATACAAGAAATTTTATGTAAATTTTACCCGATAATCTATAAAGTTACAAAATCCTATGCATAGATTATGTACATCGGCAAAAGAGCACATGCAACCCCCCAAAAAACAAACAAAAGCAACAACGCATACGGCAACTTACGATGTCCACAATCCAAAACATGGATTTTCTGCTTAATGCTATGCAATATTTTTATCGAAAAATGGGATTTGAATTTATTACTGTACAATTTACACAAACCCCTCATCTCTGTCTCACTCCCATACAATTCCACCAAAGAAAACGCTTCGCATGATAATCATGATGAAACAGAAACATGCCACCAGAGTATCCAAATTGACATAGTTTATGGTATTTTATTTCCCTAAGGCACTTATCTAGATCAAAGAGGTGCTAAATTCATAAGAACAAAATGTTTGGCAGCTTCAAAGGCATAACAAACAGATCTGCATGGAACGACAAGCATCATTAATGAAGGGACAAGACATCGTCCCAAGTCCCATACTTTGAGCTGAAGGTTCCTCCACCACTCTTTTGTGCATACTCAGAAACAGCCGCGCGAGCACACTTATCCCAAGTCCCTGCTATCTCCGCAAGAGATAAAGGTTGTGTCAAACATCGTAAGGATATGCTAAACTTTGATTTTGCCTTCACTGAGAGATCCTCATTCTCTTCACTGTCAGAACAGAATTACAGATGCAATATCACTTTTTCATTAGAAACAGCAGATTTCTCAAGCAAATAAAACATAAGCAAGAGATACTAAAAAAACCTCATTATCTCACCTGCATTCAACTGGAAACTTGTCTAGGAAAATGGGAGAACAACTAGGATAATTTGCAGGGACTAGCAAGCGCAGGGGTTGAATTGGTGACTGCATGGTAATAAAAAATTAACAAGGCTAACAAAAGCAACAGAAAAAATACACTAGGAATGATTTAAAAGTAGCTGCAATTGGAAGATTTGGTAGCCTACCATCTGTGCATATTGGGATTTTAAGCTTGGACTAAGAGCCACGGCCTTGTAAGAACATTTGACAATGGCCCCTTCAGCAGCAGCAGCTGCGGCTGCAGCTGGATCAATGTCTTCATTAGTTATGTCTACTACTGTGTCAATGAGTCGGTTATTAATCCCCATTATTTCCACCAAAAGGGCATGATTGACCTGGCATATAGATCACATTAGTTCCGCTTCAGAAATTTACAATGATGAATACCACAGATAACTAAACATTAATTCTAGAGGAAGTCTAAAAATTCTTTAGTAGAATAGAAGTATACATCAGTTCAAATATCCAACCAAATGCTCCTCTCTTTTCCCCTTACCCATCCCATTCGTTCCATTTTTCTACTTCTCAACTGTTAGGTGTGCGTGAGGTTCAGGAATCAAGATCTTTATTAGTGCATTTTGAAATATACTTCTAAATGAATTCTATGTTCTTTATCCAATGTCTAAATGAGAACATGAGCATACACCTGCCTACACTCTTTCAAGCTTTTCATTTTCTTTTAGTTCAGGTCTTCATAGTCGGAATATAAAAAACACTTGGAACATTTAGTTAGTAGTGTAATGCAGTAGATGATAAATAAAAATGGCACAGAAGTAAAGCAGATAACATGTTAATGCATATATAATCCACGTGTACAAGCCCATTTACAAGTCAGTGCCCAGCCAACCAACAAAAAACCATTGACACAAGATATCAATTATAAAATAAATTGTGGCAGTTAAAACCATAACATAATTTAGTAATTAATACCTCAATCTTTGGCTTCTTGATACTAGATGTTGCAGTTGAATCCATATCAGAAGCCTCTGAAGCAGTTAACTGATTGATACTATCATTCATGCCACCAGTAGATAATGCAACATTCAAGGGTATAGCACTGGTGTAGCGCTTCATCTTCTTAATTCCATTAGTACCATCTTGAGTAATGAAGTTTCTAGCCTGAAGACGACAATTAGTCATGGAAACCAAGTCCTCCCCAACAGCAGCTCTACATCCATGGGCTGGAGCTGATCCTGCTATCCTATCATTCATGCTGACAACCGAGCCAATATCACTGACAGCTGCACTAAATGTTCCAGGTGACATTGATTTCAACTGCAATTATGATTTAAACATAAATTTATTATCCATAACTCCAAACATAAAACAATTAAGGAAATATTTCCTCTCTGTAATTATTTGTTAAATGCAGCAAAAAAATTTATAGGCACAGCAACTGATCAATCAGGCAAGAATAAGATCAGCTTGAAAGACTAACCACTCTAATCAGGTGTTCAATAGGCTGCTCAGCAACAGTTGACTTCCCAGAAGTATCTGCCAAAGCATTACCATGACCACCATCTGGACCACTGAACTCTGCCAGTAAAGGAGAGGCTGAAATGCCAGGAGTCCCAATGGCAAGGGATTGAGCTGGTGCTGCTACAGCCCCCATCTGATGTCCAATGCTCGCAGCATTTGATACCGATGAAACACCAGAAATAGGCTTCTCAGAATCTCCTGGCACAGGAGATGGAGCCAAGGGAGGTGAAGGAGTAGGGCCAACAAAAGGCGAGTTAGAAGATTGCAGAGGAGTTGCAACCTTTGTTAGTGCTGGGAGATGATTTTGCTGTTCAACCTGGGGAGATGAATGTTGTGGAATCTGAGGAGATGCAGCCTGAAGGAGTTGGGGTGAAGAAACAGGAAATGGACCCCCTTGTTTTGACTGTTGATGGGGATAAACTGAGTGTTGACCTGAGGTAAGATGTTGCTGCAATATCCCTGGCTTAACACCCACTCCTTGTCTCATTTTCAAATCATTTATGTCATTCATCTGGTGAAGCTGCTGCATTTGATGTGTCTGCATTGCTGAGAACTGTTGCTTTGCTGGCTGGTGTAGTTGCTGCTGCTGTTGTGGGATCTGCTGCCTCTGCATCATTAATTGCTGCTGATATTGTTGCTTGAATTGTTGACCATGCAGCATTTGATGTTCCTGCTGATGCTTCAGTTGCTGGTTTTGAAGCATACTGGAACCAGACTGAAGGGTATTTAAATTTTGTTGGACTGCATTTACCCCACCTTGCGATGATATGGGAGTACCATTAGTCTGTTGAGGAGTACTAACCGGGTTTTGTTGAAGGGAGCTCATCGGAACCTGTTGCAGGGAGTTCATAGAATCTCCCTGTCCAGAATCTAAATTAGCACCAGGTTGCATTGAATTCATCATATTCTGTTGTCCGGCCGACACACCAGACATAGAATTGTGCTGCAAGCTTGCAATATTATTCTGTTGCATTGTAGCCACAGAACCTGGTAAATTTGATGGTTGTAACTGAGAGTTTATTTGATTTTCATGAGACTGCACTTGAGCAACTTGGGATTGTGGCTGTAGCATGGAGTGTGCATGTGGAGGAGGAAGCTGTCCTAGCTGCGTTGAAGACATGCCTTTTCTAGACCTATTATTATTTAACACATTCACGATCTGCTTCTCCACTGGTCCCAACTTTTCCTTGAAATTAGGTGGAATGTTGCTCTTGGGAACCTGTAGGAACGTTATTAGCTGCTCTAACCTTGTTTTGTACATCTTCAGCTTGTCAAGCTGTTCCAACTTCATTTGCTGGGGAAGAGATTCATGCTGAAAGAGAAAAGCAGATGTGGAAGAAACAAATGCAAAGCAGATGTATTAATGAATGATGGCATTTGCACCAAAGCTTATGATTCAACAAATATCTAACACCCTCCATTACAACATGTTTTAATGAACAAACCCATTCAAGATTTGAGAAGTATTTAATACCCTCCATTTACATAAAAAATGAAGTACTAAAATGCTTTTTGGGTTCCTAAGATATTAAGGGGCCATTTGGGTAAATAACTTATTTAGGTACTTACATGAAAATAATTTTTGAAAAGTAACTTATGAATAAGTTATTTTATATTTAAATATGTAGAAACAAAAATATTTGTTCTTAGTGTTTTAAGAAACACTTATTAAGAAGCTAGATATTTTAACTTCTCAAAAAGTACTAAAAATGACTTTTTGAAAAGTAATAAATTGTTCAGCCAAAGTGCCAAACAAGATAAAAAGTTAAAAATGTGACTTGAGATTTCCATAAGGTTGAAAACAGTCAGTAGTAGAGCTATCCAAACGGATCCTAAATGCTTCTTAATTTCCTTGTTAGTGCCATAAGGGCCTTCATAGCATCCCCATAAATTATAATCAAACAAATAAGTGATAAATTGCTTTCTTTCAGAATGGGGTCTTGGCTTGATAATATTTACTGCTTAGCATGGGATGCAAATTCCACTGTTCATCTGCAACAAGTGCAGTGGAAAAGGATGCTTTATCAATAGCAAGTTAGCAACAGTTAAAATTGGCAAGTCAAAAATGAATTGTAAACATACCATCTTAACTCTAGTAGAAATTCTCTGGTACGTTTCACTCAATTCTGGCAGGTAGCTTTCTTTCATGGTTTTGAGCTGTAGGTTACATAATCAGCAGAATCAAATAATCAAAACAGTAGTAAGATCACTTGTGCAAGCATATCTGTATCAATTTTGCATTAATAATTATGGAGAGGATAACAAGAAGTGCCCCTAGCCCTGCCAAAGCACTTTTGTAAGGCATCATAAATTGAAAGTTTCACTTTCATGAAACTCAGAGCACATGCAAACTATGCATGTTTTAGCCATGAACACGGCCATAGATAAGAAAACAGAGCCACATAAAACTAACGACAAAATAATAGCAGCTTGCACTGAAGCAATAGAGCACTGGATTGATTCTTAAAAGGACTCTTTCTTGTAGGAAGCAACAGAGGATAATAATGGTAGCAAAAAAAGAAATTCACTCAAAATAGAAAGCTGACACATCATTTCAAATCTAACGATAGGTACCATTCCTTTAAAGTTTAAGCATTGCACAGAATGGATAAAAGATTTCAGGATTTTTCTTGCAAAACTAATAAGGTGTTCATGCTCTTACTATTAAGAAAAATCCTGGAAAAAACAGCCATAATATAACTTTTTTCTGACTACAGGTTTTGTGACCAACAACTGTTGTCAAAGCAAACTTATTAAGGAAACACAAGTTATAAGAAAAATGGCATAGTACCTTTTGGTACACTTCTTCTTGCTCATCTCCCCCACTTGGCTGTGCAGTCTGCACTGCAGAATCCAGAGAACCTACAATAGATATGATGTGACAGTATGGCACAGATATGAGCATATAAGGCTCAGAAATTGCAGACAGTACTTGATATTTGCTTCTTTTTCTTTTTTAAGGACAGGATAATAGTGCCATTGACTCACAAAAAATAAAATAATATTACAAAGAGAGAAATGCTCAGATGCAGGCACATACCGGCTGATGCTTCTGGAAGAGCTCTCTGAGATTGAATAATCGGTTTTTGCTGATCAAGAACATGTTGCTGTTGAATGAACCCTGATGCTTGAAGCCTTTGCTGCATATCCCGTTGCAAGGGATTTGGCTGCTGCTGCAAACCCAACTGCTGCTGTAACTGTGCAGGCTGAGCATGAACCTGAGGCATCAATTGCTGCTGCGCACCCTGCAGCTGTGACTGCTGAGCTTGAGATGGTAACAATGATGCATTTTGTTGCAATTGCTTCTGCATTGGAACCTTTGCTTGTTGTAGCATGTGTCCAGAGTGCTGGCTTGATTGCATGCCTGAGCTGCCAGATTCAGGTCCAACCAACTGTTGCTGCCGTAACCCAGGGACACTATTCCCCAGCTGTTGTTGATGCATATTTGCTAGGTTGCTTTGTTGATTCAACAATTGTTGTTGCTGTCGCTGTTGCATGTTTGTAAGATTATTCTGCTGAGAAAGCAACCTCTGTGGTTGCTGTATATCGCCAACATTGTTCTGTGGCCCAAGCATCTGAGCATGCTGCATGGTTGTTCCATTTGACTGCAGTCCCATCAGTTGCTGTGGCAGCTGTTGCTGTTGTGCAGACAACATTGGCTGTTGAATCATAGAGGTTTGCTGTTGATTAATAATAGAACTCTGTTGTTGCTGCTGCCTAATAACTTGGGAATGTTGTTGAAGCATGGACTGAGATGACTGCTGAACATTATTTAGTTGCTGATTCTGCTGAAGGCTAGACAGGGGAGATATGGAAGGCTGCAACTGATTTGGTTGCAGAAGGTTCTGCTGTTGTTGTTGCTGGAGCTTATGCTTCATATGCTGCTGTTGGTAAAGATACTGCTGTGTATTCTGTGATTGTTGTTGTTGCTGTTGAGGACCAACCTGCTGCCTTCCTGCCATTTGTCTCTGAGATCCAGAAAACACATCCTGTACACTGGAATGCTGGCCAATCATGCTCCCCACTGAATTCTGTGCAGGTATATTCTGTATGTTGGAATTCTGAGCAATATTTTGGCTCGGAGTTTGGGCTAGACTAGATACAGGTGGAAGGTTAGGTTGTGATGCAGTATTGTTTTGAATATTTTGAGACAGAAGCTGCTGACGCGGCTGGGACTGCTGATTAGGCAAAGTAATAGGATGTTGCTGTCCAGGGATATGAACTTGAGGCTGCAAAGCAAGTCCTATGAAAAAATTTGGTTGCATCATTGAGAAGGGGAAAAGAAGAAATACAAATCACAATATAACATGACTATGCATCTTGATTTTAACAAAACATGCAAGAAGCAATGTCAAAGTTCAAAAGGAAAAAAAATCAAAGAAGAAAAAAAGAGATATTATGAATGGCCAGCAGAGTAAAAACTCGGTTCATTTATGATATTTCAAGCAATATTATGTTATATAGTCCTTACTGCCTAAGCTGACAAAACATGACCAACACAGAAAACGGAATGATTACTAAAATAATAGGATGGCAATATTTAATAAGACATTCCAATACATAAATAGGACTTGCCACTATGGTACCTCATCAAAATACTATCATCAAAACCGGGGCCATTAAATTCTAACCTTGATCGGGAGGTTTATTGCTAGGGCCAACTTGAGTTGATGGCCTACTGTTAGCCACAGGGTTCTGGGATTTATGCTCCATTGTGAGCATCTTCAAAGATATTTTCCGTAGATAATCACTCTGAAAAAAGGGAACAACAGTGCCGCATTAAATTATCAATCTTTTCATTATTATAGAAAAAGAAATTTATTTATCACAAAGAAAAGAGTGCAAAAAGAGAGGATAAGGTACCCTCGCAAGAAAAATGCAAAAGAAAGCACATAGATCCTAAGATTGAGCCATGTAACAAGGCATACCAATCTCTCTACACATCTATTAGAGAAATACCTCCAAAAAGACCATTTGTAGGACACCACATAGAAGCTAAGAAACTAATCCTATCCCAAATATTCTCTAAAGATGAAGAAGTTCCCTTGAAAATTCTAGCACTCCTTTCAAGCCAAAGACATCATAGAATAGCAAAAAATTGAACATTACCAAATAAACTTAGCTTGTTGATGAAAATTATCAACCTTTCATATGGTATGTTTGCATAAGTAAACATAAATGAAAAATGAAGGCTCCTAAATCCTCATAATGAATGTACCTGGTTTGTTGCAGCAGTAAAAATTTTTTCTTCGAACCTTTGAGCAATCTTCTGAAGTTGAACTAATCCCTCTGGACCAGAAACAGGAAGATGTCTTTTCAATGTGTCCATTCTACAAAACAAAATACAATAGTTTCATGATTAGATAATCAAGTGATCAGGATGTTAAGAACATCAAACAATATTGCAGCACTGACATGTGAATGCTCATACATGGAACTTGCATACATATTAAAAGATAAACATTCATTTGGCAAAAGAGAATGAATAGATTTTACAATTTTTCTTCAAATATCAAGTAGAATTTTGAGTACAAGTTGTATGATATATGTTTTAGACAATTATACAGAATGGTGCTGTGTCGCTTTCAGTTCTTCAACATACATGTATTTTTACTTTCATTGATATAATAGCTTCTACACAATACAACGAACAAAAGCAACCTTTTGGAAAAACTGCCACTTTATGGATCAATCAATTGTATACTAATTTTCTTTTATACAACAGGTAAAAACTATTCAGATAACGTCCCTGATACAAGTATTGAGTCTGAAGCTTACATTTTGTTGACAATTCTTTGGCGTGAATCAGGCAAAAGTTGAGCTCTCCAATCACTTGTATCCATAGTTGGTTCAGTGCCTTGATTAGGTCCCCAATTATTTGAATCCATCAAATTTTAATAAACTGAAACACCTAAAAAGTATATTCTATATAAATCTGATTCTAAAAGGAAAAATAAAGTGAAAATATATGTATAAAAGGACATTGTCTTTAGGGTTGCTATGGCATGCTATTAACAACTAAGAGCACACCAAGTACTACAACCATAGAGTTTTGCCAATCTTGCTCCTCCAATCAATAAGAACCGGTTTATACTCGGAGCACATAATATTCACCAAAACTCCAAACAATGTATTCCAAACAAAACTGGCATCAGTACAACGTAAAAAAGTAGGCAGCAGTCTCTGAAATTGAACTGCGCAACACACACACACACACACGCACACACGCACGCACGCGCACACACACACAGAGCTTTCTTTGGTCTATGCAGCTGTAGCATATCATTTGTATTAATTAATCTTACTAACATTGGCTGTCCCAATGTGTCTTTGGGTTACATTTTACAACCCAAACCTAGAGTTCAACATTTGAGATGAAGATAACTCCAAAACCAAGAATACAACGGTAATTCATTTCTTTTCTTTTCTTTTTTTCTTTTATTCCAAAAGGATTTGATTGAAGGAAACTCGCCCTAATCCAGGTTCAAGTCAAACTTGTGAACTCATCAAGCATTTAAAGGGACAAAGAGAAACCTTACAATCAAACGCAAATCACAGTGAAACATAAGCACGCTTACAGGGTTGCTTAAAATAACATAATTCACAAGGAAAAACCTTATAATCAAGCACAAGGCACCGTGCATGAGCACACTTAAAAGGAACTCACACAACGAATAACCTACGAAAGAAGAAGCTCTAGAATCAAACTCAAGCTTCGCGGAAAACATGAGTGGAAAGCCAACTAGGTAAGCCAGTATTTCATGTCTTACTAGTGGCAATATCAATTTTGTATCCAAAAACCAAAACCTTCGTTTGAAGAACAAAAATGATAGTTGAATAAACTTCAGTTGTACTTCAACAAAACATTTCTCAACCATCTAAGTTCCATAACAAAGAACCAAAGAAAAAAAAAATCAAAATCCCGCGTTTTCCTTAACCAATTCCTGAAAAGAGAAAACCTAGCATCTTAGTTGAGTTCATCATCTTAACATATCAAAAACCGAATTCAATTTCAATGCATACTCTCTGCTACATTTTCTTCATCACGAAAAAACAAAAAAAGGGCATTGAAAAATTTACACTATACAGAATTCACAAGTCCATTGTTGCTCTCCATCGCTTCCTCTAATCAAATTATCAAAAATCACAAGAAAAATCATTCGTTCAAATCAATGCCAGTAAGAAAAGCTAAAAAAAAAAAAAAAAAAAAAAACACTGGAACGAGAGAAAGAGAACAAAAAGAATAAGAAGAAGACAAGAGACGTTACCAACGTCGATGACGACGGCTGAGAGCTGAGCTGCGGATGTTTCGGCGGCGGAGAGAGGACTCTACCGGCGGCCGTCGCGGTGGCTGAAGGAGGCCATCGGAGAGAACCGTTTCGCCTCAGAATCGGAGCATGTTCGTTGTCTGTGAGCGCTGAGCTTATATAACAAACACTGTTACACGTTTTCAAATTAAATTTTGAAAAAAAAAATATATATATATATATATATATATATATATATATATTATCAATAAAAGATTACAAAAAAGATACGTTTTTTAAAAGCAATAAACATAAAAAGGGTATTTTATTTTATAATAAATAAATATCCAAACATGAATAATTTTTACTTTTTAAGAGATTTTATTTAAAAATATCAATTCAAACAAGATTTTTTTCTAAATATTATCCAAACTAGCCCTTAATTTGCATAGTAAAACTTTTTTTTATAGGTTCATCTAATCTTTATTTTTACATTAATCATAATAATTGATTCTTTCATATATTACTTAAAAAGTAATGTAAATAAAATATTTTAATTGAATTACAGTATAATATTTTACATAATCTAGACATTAAAATTGAACTAAATTATTGTCATAACAATAAAATAAATTTAATTTTTATACACTAATAATTTATACTTTTTAAAAATATTTGTAATTATCCACTATTACAATTATTGTATGTCATTTCAATGAAATTTTATTAATTGATAGCATAAAATTATCTTATAATATTAATACATTAAAATTAAACTAATACAATTTTGTTGTTTTATTCATGTGTGGTTTATGAAATTCGATGAATCAAAAAATTTGAAATTGGATATTATTAAATAAAATTTATAAATATTCAGTATTTGAAAACATTTTCGGTTTTTTTAATGTTTTCTTTTCCATGTAATTAAGATAAATAATACATTATATTAATGACTCTTTGACTTAAGTTTAAATAAAGTTATAATTATCAATGACTCTTTGTCACATAAATTAATAGATTTCAAATAGAAAACATTATATTGGTTCAAATAATCTGGCACTTATCCTTGTTAAGTAAGATATTATCTTGATTGAGTAAAAAAGAAATGCTATTTATCATTATTTGATTTAAAATTTAAATGAAATTATAATCATTAAAAACTAATCTTAATTTAAGATGATATAAAATCTTTATTTCATCATTATATGTTATATTAATCTATCATGTGATAAATTAACATTAACAATTCATAATATATTTAACACTTTACATAATATAATTATATAATAGAAATTAATTTTAATACATTTACAATACAATAAAGTTTGATACAATCATCCAATAATCATGTATTGTTACATTGATCATAAAATGATTGACTCTCACATCCAATTATACTATTTTAAATATTATCCAAATAAAATTATTTGATTAGATGACAGTATAAAAAAATTCTTAACAATATATTAAAAATTAATTAAATATTAGAGTATAATTATAATGCTTTTTCTAAGAATTTTTGGAATCGCATTAAAATATTTTGTTGTTTTGTTCATGTGTGTACAAAAGGTTTCGCCACCCTGGAAAACAAACATTTCTTTGTGTAAAACGTTTTCTGCGTTTTCTTTTAAACTCAAACCCTAGCTGTACTCCGTTGATCTATGCTCCGTTATTTATTTTTTTTCAATTTTTCATATGGTTATGTGAAATTATGAAATGACTACGTAGAGCTGAATTTATCTACTTAATTAGAATGGATTACTCAATAGAACTAAGAATCGCATTCCCCCTAGCTTGCTTTATTTTTCATTTTTTAAAAAAAGATTTATGATATATTCTTCTAGCTTGATGGTAGATTCCTTTGCTGGAAAAAACATTACTTGATTTATACTTTGCTATGTTATTTTGCGGCAAAACTAACCTATATATCTATACTCTTTCTTTTTTTTTAATGTAATTTTTTTAAAAACAAAAGTTTTTATTTTTAGTTCAATTTTGATGCAAGAGTTAAAAGAGTTTCATCACAATCAAATCTCTTTATTTGCATGACTTTTAACTCTAAAGCACATGCACATGAAAATTGAAAAAGTACCCATACCAAGTACTTGTTGGGTACGAGTACGCGTGAGTATGTATCCATCACCTTTTTTTTTGGGAAAAAAATTGGATATGGTGGGGTATGTATGCCTAGTCAGGTACGTCATTTTTACAAAAACAGTGTTGTTTTGGCTTTTTTTTTTTTTTTTTTACATTTTGTAATAGATGTATACGTGTCAATAGATAAGTTTTGTAAGGCTAAGAGTCCTGGGACCCAGGGTCTTGAACTTCACTAAGTCTTAATCCTACACTTCCTTGGAGGCTTATATATTAGAGTCACATTCTTGGGATCAAAAGTCCTGGTAATTATTTCTAAAGGAAAAATAAGTTGAAGAGTGATTTTTAATAAATTTTATAAAACCTTTAAACGTTTCATTTTTAACTCACAAGTTTAGAAAATCTCAAAAATTCCGAATGTGAACTAAAATCCAAAATTTGCCAGATGACTAAAAATGCAGAAGTTGGGGACTTCTCTCATCGCTATAGCGGTCAGACTGCTATAGCTCACAGGAGTGATTTTCACATGTTTCAATAGTCTGAATCCGATATGGGTTAACCTCCAGCGGTCATAAGTGGCGAGTGGAGTGGCACAATATATGGCGTGACGCTCTGGCGGTCCCCTGAAGCATGACGGTGCCAAAACGATGTTGTCTCACTTTTGACCCTTTTTAAACCCAAGGGTTCGGGTTCCTCCTCATTTTTGGAGACGGAGCTGAATCCTTCCCCTTTCTCTCCTTTTTCTCTCTTCTTCTTCAAATCCAAGATCAAATCATCATCCTCAAGCTTCAAAGGTGAGTAAATGTTAATAGATTATGTCTCCATTTTCTCGTTCTTTCATGATCGTGAGTTTGGGTTTGTTATTTCTTTTTTATCAAGTAGGGGTACTCCCCAAAGTTGTTGGTGTATATTTAAAGTAATCTAGAGCTTCCCATAGGTTGTTTGTGAGTTTTGTTATTTCAATGGCAGATATTGATGTCATTCCTCCTTCAGGAATCTCGTAGTGTTAGTGCTTCAGGTCCACCCCTTCAGGTGAGTGGGTTTGATCTCATAGCCTTAGTTTGATTATTATATTATTATTTTATTTCATTACGGAGTAATTAAATATTTGAAAAATGAATTTCTTACATGATATGGCTTTATATAAAAATGTGTTTTAGCTAGAAATGCTCCATTTGAACTTATACATGAAATTATAATTTTAGAAAATACATGGGGCCATGATTGTTATGTTGTGTGTTATGAAAAATGTTTTACATGCTTGAGAAGGAATTTATTAAGAAATATGTATTGTAGCAACTTTGCTATTTTATCAATTATGATTTAGATTCCAGACCAAGTTTTAGAATACCAGTTGAGATATATTGGAAAATATTAAGTTTAGCTATATCGAAGAAAGTATGATTAGTTTTATGAAGAAAAAAATGCTATTATAGTTTTAGAGATATCATTATTTAGAACCCTAGTGTTTTAAGCTATGATTTAGAATTAACAAGTATATAAAAATATGTTCATTTAAGATATAAATTTTAGAATTTCAGTTTTAAGATACCAAGAGGTACATATTTTATGGGCTTGAAATCAGAATGCCTACATACGGGTGATCCCTTGGGCACGATTTTCACAACCACATTTATGATAAAGTCAAGTTGTTAGAGTTATATGAATCCAAAACTCTCAAAGTACTTATAATTTATGGGCTTTGCTTCGCTAAGGACAGAGTGCCCACTTTTCAGCTATGGTTTTATTTTTGTCAAACTAGTTTAGATGGTAGAGAACAAAACAACAGTTAGTTAACAGTTGTTATGAGATCATTAACCTTGATACTAAGTTGTAGGTAGAGGATAATATCGCCCAGCATACACAGAAACGGGACCTGGTTAGGTACCCTCAGCTTGTGGCAGGACTTGATTTTACAGCTTTAGTTATTATATATGTAATAATTTAGCTCAGCAAATCCTTTCCCAGGCTCTCCGCACCATCAGTTAAAATGATTTCATGTTTGATTATGAGTTTAGAAATGCTTGTTTATGAATCTATGGAATGAAAAGTGTTTTCCTAGCTAGCTATGTATGTAAATATTAAATGATTTATATCCTGCATGTATATTGCATATATATATATATATATATATATATATATATATATATATATATATATATATATATATATATATATTGTTCATTGATTGTCCCATGTGAGTGATGGGTAAGAGCTCACTCACTAAGTTCATTGACTCACCTCTCTCCATTCCTCTCATAGTTGCAAGTCAGATATCTTTACGTCAGGATAGTAGTCGCAGCTATCCTTTGGTGAGCTTTGCATTGTTATAAAGTTTAGTTTAGGATCATGTTAGTTGTAGAAGTGCTCTAGTAGTTTCCAGGTACAATCCTAGCACACATGTATTTTTAGAATCCTGTAGCTATTTTCAAAGTTTATGTATTTCCCTATGTGTTTCCAGAGTTTAAGTATAGATTTCAACTATTGGTTTTGATTAGATTGTGTATTTGACTAACCATATAGTTAGGATTCAGTTTTCAAGGATTAGCAGGCTATCAATTTAAGATTGAATCATATGATGGATTAGTTTATGATTTTAAAATTTGCAGAACGAATTAGAAAGAGGTTTTCAAAGCTTGAATATTAAATATTATGTTTTAATTAGAGAAAATTATAATGATTTAGAAGAAAGATCATGTTTTAAGTATAATATTATATATATTATATGCATTTAGAGACTCGTCACCCGTAGGCTTATGTGGGGATGGGATTCCTCACGTGCCAGTCATGCTCCAGGTCGGGTCATGACACATTTTGGCCTTGATTCTTTTATTCCTAAGCTGGTTCTAACCTTCCTGCCATTACCTCCTCATATTATCACTTCTCCACTCTTCATCACCAATCGCTAGTAAGGTGACACTCACGAAAGGGCTACGACACAAAAAGGTAGGACCCAAGCACCACCTCGCTTAGCCACATGACAAACTGGACGCGGTCAGTGGTGCGCAGAATAGCAACGCGGTCAATGGCTCTCTCCAACAGCTTTCTCTAGCGACTCTCAGTGGCAATCCAAAGTCCTGCTTTGTTCTTTCAAATCTAGTGAATCTTGGTTGTGAGTGTTAGAAATTAGATACGAAGAATAGAATATTTGGTAGGTTTTGAGATGTGAATTATCACTCTCTTTAAAGAGATATGCATGCACACTCTTAAAAGAAAAAGCAGACAAGACTTTCTTAAGAATACAATAAAGTCACCTAAACTTTCTTAATGATTGTTCTGAAATTTTTTATATATAAAGAGATGAATATAGCACTTATTTATAGAGATAGTTAGACACCTTTTGATTGCAAAATAGTTAATAACATATCTCTCCAAAATTTGACAACCGTCTATACGTCAGGAAGTTGAAGTTACACATTTTTCAATTCAAACGAAAAAGCAACGTAAGTTGCACCTATTCAATTCAAAAAGTAACATCACAAACAAAGTATGTATACTATGTTTAAGTGTACATTCATAATTCATATACACATAATATCAATATAATTACAACTATTTGACAATCCTTCACTAGTTTGTAATATCATTCATAATATCATGCATAATAGAAAGCATCTCATGGATTTGAACTTTCTAGTAGTGTGAACATTTCAAGATTAAACAAAGTTATTAGTATACAAGTATTAAACCATAACTCTTCATGTCAAATCGAAAATATTACACATATGATATCATACAATTATTAAGAGGCTTTAACAAGAAGCTTTTAGCACTTACGTGGCCATGTGCTAATCCTATATTCATGAATATTTACAAGGATAAACCCTTTGACCTCTGTTCAAGGTAGCACCACCTTAATATTCACATAAGTGAAATTTGTCATTTTATCCCAATACTCCAGACATCTAACAATTTCATTAAGATATCTAGTTATCCTCTTCTCGTAACAGTACACCCTAATCATCATAGAATGGGACCTTAAAGTAAAATATGTCTAATCCAATACATAGTAACTTGTTTTTACCCATTGAACTTATGTTGTTAGGGTTTCTAACTCAAAGTTGGGTTTCCATTACTAGTGTATTTTAGTATCAGGGTTTTAACCCCATTCCTTAGAATGCAATTGTAATCCATCTCTTGGGTTCTTTTGTAAGTGGATCAGCCAAATTTATATTTGATCTCACATAGATTATAGTTAAAACTTCGCTCTTAACTAATTCTCTTACATAGGCATATCGCAAACTTATATGTCTAGACTTTCCATTGTATATCTTGTTGTGGGCTAAACACATTATTGCCTCACCATCACAATATATAGGAACGGCTGACATTGGTTGTGGCCACAACTTTATATCTAATAATACATTTCTCAACCATTCCATTTCTTTTACTGCTACTCCTACAATAAATTCATATTTTATAGTGGAATGTGAAAATACAAGTTTGCTTCTTGGATGCCCAATTAATAGCACCACCTCCCAACGTAAAAATCCATCTTGTTGTGGATTTGTTATCACTAATACTAGTTATCCAACTAGCATCTGAATAACCTTTCAACGCAATAGGAAAACTATTATAACAAATAGACACATTTTGTATTCTTTTTAAATAGCCAAGAATTCTAATAATTGCTTTCCAATTATCATTGTTTGGCTTACTTGTAAAAGTAGAAAGCTTACAAACTGCAAATGCAATATCCGATCTTGTACAATGCATTGCATACATCATCCTGCCTATTACACTTGCATATTGTAATTGTGCAAATATCCTTCCATTATTTTCTATTAATTTGACACTAGAATCATAAGGAGTATTAAACTCCTTAATTCTCAAATGAATGTACTTTGTAAGCATTTTCTCAATATAATGACATTGTGTCAAAATTACATATTTGTCTTCTCTTTTAATCTTTATACCCAAAATAGTATCAACTTCATTCATATTTTCCATTTTAAAAATTGAAGTAAGATACTTTATGGTTTCACAAATCCCAAGCATATTTGTGCCAAATAACAATAGATCATCTACATATACGCATAAAATAATGTCATATTCTTTGGTAAACTTAGCATAAATGCACCTACACTATTATATATGAATCCATTTGATAGTATAACACTATCAAATTTTTCATGCCATTGTTTTGGTGCTTGCTTTAAACCATAAAGAGACTTTACCAACTTGCATACTTTAGTTTCATTTCTAGGAAGATTAAATTCATCTGGTTGTTGTATATAAATCTCTTCACTCAAATCTCCATTCAAGAAGGCTGTTTTAACATCCATTTAATGTACAATTAAATTATATATAGATGCTAAAGCTAATAGCACTCTTATGGATGTTATTCTAGCCACTGGAGCATAAATATCAAAATAATCAATAGCCTTCTTTTGTGTAGAACTTTTTACCACAAGTCTAACTTTAAAGGTTTGGATAGAACTATTTGTATTATATTTTCATTTAAATACCCATTTACATCCTATGGGTATTGATCTAAAGACAAATCAACTAGTACCCAAGTATTATTGGACATAATAGAATCCATTTTATCATTGATGGCTTATTTCCAAAATGTTGCATCTCTTTACGTCATAGCTTCTTGAAATGTTTTTGGATCATCTTCAATGCTCATTACAATGAGTATTTTACTATAAATTTTATCTTTACTTCCTTCTATAAGAAAAATAATGGATTGTGAAGAGATAAAATTAGATCCAATATATTTTTATGTTCTTATTCTTTGGCTTTTTTTTGGTTCTAACAGAACATCATTAAATTTCCTTTTCAAACTCTCAACACTAGAAGACACATTTTGTTCATGCATAGATTTATTACTAAAAGAATCATTTAAAAATTTATTTTCAATAAATTCAACATATATAGATTCTACAATAACATTATATTCTATATCTAGAAGTCTATATGCTTTTGAATATTGTGATAACCCACAAAAATACTTTTGATTCCTCTAGGTCCTAATTTTGTTCTTTGATTGTCAGAACTTATAAAATGCAATGCACCTCCACACTTTAAAATAATTTATATTGGATTTTCTACCATTATAAAGTTCATATGGACAAATTTTCATAACCTTTGAAGATACTCTATTTTGATTAGGTATGTGACATGAGTTAATAATGCTTCACCCCATAAATTATGCGGTAAATTTTCATTTGCTAACATAACACTAATCATGTCTACTAAAGTTTTATTTTTCCTTTCAACCAAATCATTTTGTTGTGGTGTATATGGTGCACTCTTTTGGTGTATTAAATCTTATTCTTTACAAAACTTATCAGGTTCATTAGGAAAATATTCTCCATTTCTATCACTACGAAATTTTTATTTTCCTATCCTTTTGATTTTCGACAACATATTTATATTCCTTAAATTTTTGGAATGCTTCATCTTTTGTCTTAATTAAATAAATAAATGAAAATATTGAATAATCATCTATAAAAATTATGAAGTATCTCTTTCCTCCCTAGTTAATCCTCCATTTAACTCACATATGTCAGAATGTATAAGTTCTAACAATTGAGTATTTCTTTCAACACTAGGGAAGGTTTCTTGGTCATTTTTTATTGTATGCAAATCTCACATTTATCTACTTGTTTATCTTTGCAAATGATGTATCCATTTTTGACATAAAATTTAAAGACCAAAATTTAAATGACCCAATTTAGAATGTCATAAAAAAGAATCACACTCAACAGTACAAGCAGAATCCTTGTTTATTTTATTAATACTTAATTTAAACATACCATCACATGAATATCATTTTCTAACAAATATAGAACTCTAAGAAATTATTACATTATTAGACTCTATCACAATCTTGAAGCCTTCTTTTGAAAGCAAACTAGCAAAGACCAAATTCTTACGAATTTCTGAAACATGGGACACGTTCAATAGTGTTAACTTTTGTCCTGAAGTGAAATTTAATTCAATAGTCCCTTTCCTTGCACTTTGATAGTACCATGATTACCCATCAACACTTCTTCATTATGTTTCAATTCTATATAATTCTTAAATTGATTTTTGTCATTACATATGTGAATTGTTGCACCAGAATCTAACCACCAATCTTGGTTTTTGATTGAAGTGTCAGCCATATTTAATTTAGTAATCATAGCAACCAATTCTTTGACTGCTTCCTCCACTAGATTTGCCTTCTTAGAATTTTCATAATTGAAATTTCTTCCTTCCTATGTCTCCAATTTCAAATAAAATTGTCTTTCTTGCCATAGTGAAAGTATTGCACATCCTTTTTCTTTTTAAATGAAACACCTTTTTTACATGCTTTTAGATTAAATTTTTCTCCATCATAATTTTTTTGATTGACAAAATTAACAATAGAACTTGAAGGCATAAATTGTGTATCACGTGCATGAGTTTCATATTTAATTTGAAGATGAGTTTGAAATTATTCTAAAGTTAATTTTTCAGAAGAGTGTAAAATTTTCTTTATAAAATTATTCCATAATGGAGGAAATTTAGAAAGAATGGCACCAACTTGCAGGTATCAAGAATTTTAACTTCAAGATCTCTTAGTCTTGACATTAACACTTGCAATTCATGCACTTGATCCATAATTGGTTTAGTATCAAAAATTTTAAATTCATAATATTGTAAAGCAAAAATTTATTCGTACCTTGTTTTTCATTCTTACATGTGGTCTCCAATGATGTCCAAATTTCTTTTGGGGTCTTGAGATTAGAGTAGAGATCATAGATGATCTGTCAGGTATTCAAGATATGCCCATGATGAATTAATTCATCTTCTTCACATTTTATTCTCTTGATCTTGATTTCCTCAGAATCATTTGCAGTAGGGTTGGGAAAAAATGATAAGTCTAGATCTAAAACATAATAGACCTTCAATGTAGTGAGTAGAAACACCATCTTGTCCCTCCATCGAGTAAAATTTGTCCCATCAAAACAATCAAGTTTGATGTCTTGCTTGATAGGATATGGAGAAGATGAATTTGACTCCATTGGAATATCTCTTTAAAATTATTAGAAATTAGATACGAAGAATATAACATTTGGTAGGCTTTGAGGTATGAATTATCACTCTCTTTAAAGAGATATTGCCTGCACACTCTTAAGGGAAAGGACAAACAAGTCTCTTTTAAAGATACAATAAAGCCACTCAAACTTTCTTAATAATTGTTCTAAAATTTTCTGGATACAAAGAGTTGAATATAGCATTTATTTATAGAGATAGTTAGACACCTTTTGATTGCAAAATAGTTAATAACATATCTCTCTAAAACTTGACCATAATACAAAGGAAGTTGTAGTTGCATCTTTTTCAATTCAAATGAAAAAGCAACATAAGTTGCACCTATTCAATTCAACAAGCAACGTACAGACAAAGTATGTATACCATGTTTAAGTGTACATTCATCATTCATATACATATAATATCAATATAATTACAAACTACTTAACAGTGAGGTAAGGTGTCTTTTGTCTCTATGTTTCAAACTTAAAAAACATAGACAAAATAATAAGGAAAAAATTGCAATGGGGCTTCTTACATAAAAGAAGTATCCAACCCAAGCACTAGTGGTACTTATGTGCAAGCTTTCATATTGGCATGCCGTTTGCATCCAAACTAAGGTTGATTGCTCTGCTTTGATCGACAGCAATAGCAAAATAGCCTATATCTGATGATGAACTTATTGCACTGCCTTTCCCTTTTTCTTCTTCTCTCCATGGCATAGTTTCTCACGTCTCTCGTCACACCAATAGTGACTTCACGTCACTTTGTTTTTTCTTTTTTTTTTTTGGTAAAAACCAAACCTTTCTTCTCTTTTCTTTTTTTAATTTTTTTTCTTTACAAGTTGTTGGTGCCTATGAGGAAGGAAGCCCATCAATAGAGATTTGTAGCTCTCCTATAGTGGGAGGAAGAGTGGCGGAGTTGCAAAACGGGGAGAGGCCCATAGTGACAAGGTGGGAGAGGGAGGAAGGAGAAAGAATAAAGTAGGGGCAGAATGGTAGTTATGACAGCTCTTTTTTAATATAATATTACTTGAACCATGTTGGTTCATAACATAACTGGACCAATAGAGAAAGCTCCTTGTTTAAGTACTCTTTCTAGTGTTGTGGTTGCTTTTGTCATTTTTTGGGGGACTCCTCTTAATTTGCTCATGCTATTGTCTTAGAACAAATCTAAATGGAATAAATTTTTACTTGTCTTTGTTTAAAAAAAACAAATATTATTATACTATAATGTCTTGGAATTTGAATGTCTACTTTAATTCAATAAATATTATTATACTCTAGTGTCTTGAAATTTGAATTTTGGGAGGGAATTTGAAATTTTGGATTTGAAGGAGTTCTAATTTTCAAAAAGCACTAATATCAGCTTTTAAAATAATTAAACACAATATTAACATAATCATGTATTTAAATTATTAAGAGACTAAAATTAATTAGGATAGATCAAGTATCCATTATTTAATTAATTAAGAAAATTAATTCTTAATTAGACTCAATTAATCATAATTAATGACAATTAACACACAATTAAAATAAAATGAAAATCGGACTCCTTCCAACATTATCCTTTCATATACATGGATCCCAGATTGAATCTATGCTCTCATGCTTAAGGGACATGAGTCTCTTCCACTTGAACTAACACCTCGTCTACCTTAAGTCTTATGTTGCACAAAATAAAAAATTTATGAAAAACCTAGACTTGACTAGACTATTAGAGAACAATGCCTTAATCTAACATCTTGCTATTACATAAAGGCACTAGAACATATATATTCAGGATGCATACCATGAACAATGATATTATCAAATTATATTACCTAATTTAATATAAATGTATATTTTAAAAGGAACATTGGTAGTTAAAAGGGTTTGAATTATAACCATCAATGCTAACTCTCATGGTAGCATAAACAATTGAGAGGAAAAGCTTAAAACAACATTAACATGAAAATATTACATGATAATATGAGAATGTCAAAAGTAAAAATCACTATTGCAGTATAATCTTAGCATTTAATAATTCCCTTCTTCATCAAAATGGAATTAAATAATGAAATTGAATAAGAGAAACATGAATGTATGTACCCTTACCAAGCTTGAACTTGAAAGGAGTGCCCCTGGCATGACTAGAATCAAATTAGGTTCTACTTACATGATAAATGCCATGTTTACAATGCATGACTTTCTAAGGTCCAAACCCCTCTTATTCTTTGAAGAACAAACTACTTCATAGTTGGAGACTTTTGTTCTCCAAAGTGGAAGCCACAAAAATAGTTAGCTCATTTCACCACTAAACCTTAATAATTTTTTCTTATTTTTGATACATTATTATGACTTTAAATACTTATATTATTAATTTTTTGTATTATGCCTACTTGAAGGCTTAGATCTATTTGAGGACAAAGGCATATATTTGGTTTGTTTAATGATTTGACATGCTAGCTTGTCTAAAGTATTTTGAAATGCATATTTTGTTATTAGTCTTCAAGCCAAACTAGACTTTTAAACATGCAAAACTTAGGTAAAAAAAAAAACTATAATAGGCCATAGGTTAGGATCAAGCCAAGAGGTAACAACACAAGCCACACATGTTAAGATTTAAGCTGCTTAGATATGGCAAAAATGAATTCAACTTGTTGGGTCAATGCATCCAACTTACCTTGCAGTATGCTCAAGGGTTATGGCCAAGCAAGTCATTCACTTTTTTTATGTTTTTTATTGGCTTCGTGTAACGTCCTAATTTTCTTTTTGTCATATTTATGTGTTAATTAGGATTAATTGAGTTTATTTAGGAATTTATTTCTTTAATTAATTAGATAATAAATAATTAGGCATTCCTCTTTTAACAGTTTGAGTGCATATTTATATTAGTTGTTTTGTTGAATCATTTTAAAGTTAAGGGTTAGAGTTTTTAAAAATTTAAAACTCCTCCCATTTAAAATTTCAAATTCTTTCCCAAAAGTTTAAAGTTTCAAGATACCATATATCATGTAAATTATTTGAAATCATGGTGCAAGAAATATTATGTATTTGTTGTCTTGCATTTATTTTTATTATTTCATAAGATTGAGAGCGAATCACACTAATACCCCATAATCCGCACTTAATACCCATACTACCCTGAATGAAACAAAATAAAAGTGCAACCCTAACCCCCTTTTTTATACAACCGTGGCCTCCCTCTGTTCACCCACTTCAGGGCATTTGAAAACCTTTAATGAGATGAAATTGAATTGAATTTTATCATGAATTGAATTATATCAGAAATTGAATTCAATTCTTATGTTTGCAATGAGTTAGTAAATTAAAGAATTGAATTCAATTCCTTGATTTGGAATATATCTAAAAATGACTTGATTTATTTATTTTTACTATTTTATCATTCATTAAAAAAACTTAATATCTTACTAACCACTCTAATTATTCATTAAAATACATGACAATGAATGATGTATTATAGATATTCAATGTGAGCACAACTCTTAACTGGCATATCACATTTCCATTTCAAGCTTTTTTAATTTTTCTTTTAACTATCAAGTATTAATCCACAAAACAAACTAGCTAGCCGAAGGAAATGAAATCATAAGTTAAGATAAAGATATATATCTCCTGAAACAAATGGAGCTTTGAGCTGAAAACGAAAGGGGAATATACAAAGAACAAAGGCATCAAATCAAACTCAAAGAGGTTGAAGAGTCCCTTGGTTTGCCTTCAAGTGATGTTGGCTCTAGGTGAGGAAACATGTAAGTTAAGTAAGGTTAATTTGGTAATTTCAGTTTTTTAGCACAATTCCATCATCAAATTAGACCTATTTGGGTGTGATTTGCTTTTGGGAGTTTTCATGAAATTCAATTCTGTTGAGATTTAAATTCTTGGCTCAAATTTAGTTCCAAAGCAAAGAATTATTGAATTTCAATTCTTGAAGGAATTCAATTCCAAAGGTTTCCAAACTCCCTTTTCACATTTCTTCATCTTCTTCCTCTCACTCTTGCCTCCAATCACCACCATCATCACCATGAATCTCTAACCTTTTTCTTCGCAACACCTCTTAACATCCAAACACTAAACCTCAACCTCATTAGGAAAGAAAAACCCACTCTTCCCCTATACAACTGCTAGCGAGCTCCTTTAGGTCAAGGGTGGAGATTTTGGTCCTCCTCCACCTCCTCAAGCTCCCAAGCACTCCATTCCTTTGACACCTCCAAGTTGGTAAGGGTTTCATTCTTGTATGTTATTGAGCTCTAAACTAGTGTTTGTTTGATGTGATATTTATGCTGAAAACTAGTTTAAAAAATGATGTGCTATGATAGGAGTTCCTGCCAATCTCTCTATTTCATCATGCCAAAAATGATTTTTTTTTCTTTTGAAATTATTGATTGAACATGATTGCGTTGATGGTTGAATTCCTTTTGATGTCGATTGCTAAAATAAAAAATTCTAGTGCTGTACTAAGTCTAGATAATGCTTCGTTTAGTGTCTCATGTTAGTTTATTCACCAAGTGTTGAGTACAATATGCTAAGTTTAGAGAACATGATGTTTAATATGTTAAGGCTAGATATATAGGTTACTTCACGTGATGTTAAAATGGCATGTTGATACCATTCGATTTGATATGGACACATTGAGCTATAAAGAAAAAATTTTCATTTGATACATTGTATCATTTAATAGCTACAAATTGGCTTTGGGTGCATTCTTTACACATGTCCCTTGTTGTTTGATCTAGTCATATATGTTAAATAAGTCTTCTCTATATACATTAATTTTTGGTTGCTAGAAGTTCATGCCTTGAGCCATTCTTTCATATGCTCTGTTTGTATTTTTCTCCTGCTGCAAATTCTAGTTTGGAGGGATAAGAGAGTGAAAACATGAGAGTTTGATGTTGGTTTTGATAGTTTTGTGTTGCTGAAATTTTCTGGTTTGAGGGAGGGCAAAAAGAGTGAAAACATGAGAGTTTGATATTGGTTTTGATAGTTTTATGGTGCTGAAATGCTTGGGTTTGGGGGCTGTTTTTAATGCAGAAAAAATGATGTTTGAGGGTGGGGATTGGGTATTCAAGTGTGAAAACTTAATTGTGAGTTGTGGTTCAATAGGCATATGCTTGAGGGTTGTATCTTTTCATATTATTTGAAGAACTAAGTGCTGTAAATTTTTTGCAACAACTATAGTTCAAGTGCTTAGGATGATTTTGGGTTCTAGATGATGAGTCTTGATTAGTCTTGAGTGCTCTAACTATTAGGAGTTTAAATGAGTTCTTTTGGTTATGAAATGTTTAATGAAATGGAGTTGTTTGTTGAAAATTTTCCAGCATGTGTGTTCTTCCCATAAAGTGACAATGTGAACTTGATTTCTTGCATCATTAACTTGTGTTTTGTGTACAATTTTTGGGGTGTCATGAGCATGCATTTGGGTTGAGAATTTGGAGTCTTGAACTACTTTATTTGAATTGAAAGATAAAAATTCTGGTTTGAGATTGGACATATTAATCTAAATGTGATATTATCTTGATGTTTTGAGCTTTGAATATTTATGTGTGGATGATATTAGAAATGTTATTGTTGGTTCTATTACTGGAATATGTGATTGGATGAATACTAGCTGGGTCTTTTTGACAACTGGTTTAGACACATCTATGTTATCATTGAGTGACTTTTCATTTGGAATGTTAAATGATGGAAGTGTACACTTTGTCATTAAAATACATAAAGTGGTATGATTATGTCTCCTAACAACTTATGAGCCTTTTTCATGATTTTGGAGCACAAGATGCGAGGAAGTTACGTTTAAAGTATGAATGAAGTTTTTCCCTTTATCTCCATTTAAATCTAAAGATGGTTAGTTAGGTTGAGCTTATCTTAGGTGATAAGTGGTTTGAAGTTTAGGTGACATTTAAATAAGGATGGTAATGCGGTTTGTTAAGATGACATGAACAAGGATGATATATTAAAGGAATTAAAGTTACTAAACAAAAGTGCTAGAGAAAGTTTTATGTTTTGATTCTTTTACTCTTTCATGCAAGTTCTCTCTATGTGATTTATATGTCAATAATACCATGCTCTCTAGATTATTACTGTTAATCAAGAATTTTATTAAAAGACTTAAAATATGTGTCACTTCAAGATTTTTATTTGCGAACTAATTAAAATAAACTAAAGTATAGTCACTTATTTTGTAATTAAATTGAAGTGACCGATACGACAACGATGACATTAGAACTGCTTTATTTAATTCCTGAGATTTCTTGGATTCTCACCTCTTTTCTTTTTCCGTCTCGTTTTCAGACGAGCCGGCGGCTGAATGCTGGAGTCCCTTGAGTTCTCGACATTGGGGCTAGCTCATGCTTAGAGACTTTATTATTATTATTATTATTATTATTATTATCTCTTGCTTATTTTGTATTTGTCTCTTGAGCATGTAGACTATGAATTCTCATGTATGTTTTCTTTATTTTGAGATTTCTATGCTTTATGGATGAGTATTGAGACTATTCCTTATTACCAGATGTTAGCTAGGATTTATTTATAGTTTGCTCTTTATTAGGATATTAAGTTATGTTCATGTGGTTTGTATTAGGTGTGGTTGTCCTTCATGGACCCATGCTCTTCTATGATATATGAGTACCTTATTTATGTTATGATATGATGACATGTGTTGTTACATGCCTATGATATCCAAGATTTGTTCTGTTATGTGCTTGTCTTATGGAAGTATTGTTTCACTCAGGTTGCGTTAGTTTTTAGTTATACATTAACGAATGAGACTTTTGCCTTTTTAAGTTTTCACAAAAAAAAAATTCTTTATTTTTAATTAAAAGTATTTTTGAATAACTAAACATATGAAATCAAACAATAAGAAATCTAATAATTGACCAATTATAATGTACATATAAGAGGTTAATAATTAGGGTGTTACACTCCATTTTAAGTTGACTTGCATAACCCATAATTTTTAACCACTTTTCAGTTGAATTAGGTCGGCAGGCCTCCAATTAACCTATTTAACCTATCATTTCTCTTCATTTTGAACTATCTTAACAAGCTATGTGCCAAGTTACTTTTTTGTTATTTAAATTTTTATTTGTGTTTAGACAGATTATCTCATTAGCCCCAAGCATAAAACAAAGTAGATTGACAAACAATTTTAACCTATTTGTAACGCGTGTGGTTTGTAAAATGATTTTTCATTCCTGAGAAGCTACTCCCAGAATAACTTTCTAGGACTGCAATATAGAGACATTTGGTATGGAAATAACAATCCTGGGAATACAATACATTTTAGAACATTTCGCGAACCACATGCTACCTAATAGATCACCCTACCCCCCCCCATCTTTTTTATTTTTTGTTCAAGCCCCGTCTTAAATCCAACCTCGTGGCGAGACAGTATATTCTAAATGCATAAGGGGCTCAACCTAGAAAAAAATGCATAAACGACCTTTTTTTTCTTGAAGCAAAACCCATTTCTTTTGGTTTGAGTGAACTAAATCCTGCTTTTTGGTCAGGAGTGAAGTAAATCCTTATATGATGAGACTTTGAGCTCCTGGGGCTTATCTCAGTTTCCTCTTGGGTCTCGGCCCAATTAACATACCTAAAGAGAAAAAGAAGCAGCCCGAACATCATGGCATTAAAACGACGTCGTTACATGGCCGTGTTTGTAAACCCACCATCCTCAAACGTGAGAGGCCGTCAAAACGGGCCAAACCAGTTAGGCCAACTTGTTTACCCATAAAAAATGGGTGGGTCGAACATAAATCTTTTGGTTTGTTTATCAAAAATCCATTTTCAGCCTGCCTACTTAACCCGCCTCCAACGTGTTCAGTGTCTTCTGCTTCATCGTGTTCTTCATTCAGGGAAACGGCCAAAACCCTTTTCTCAACTCTCGCGTCGCATCTCGAACTCTCTTTCTCCCTGAGACTCTCACTTGTCTCAACCCTGCGACGCCCTTTTCCTCGGTCAGTGTTTCTTTTGAATCTTCACTTGGCTTTCGATTCGCGATATTCTTCTTTTTTACGCTGTGCATTGCATCTACTTCGCAGTTTTCCGATTCCATTTCTCACGTTTCTGAAAAACAAACATTTCTTTGTGTAAAATGTTTTCTCCGTTTTTTTTCCTTTAGTTTAAACTCAAACCCTCAAACCCTCTCGGCTTTTCTCTTCCTCCATCTTCGGCTTCTTCCATTCCTCTCTGTTCTGTTTTTCATTTTCGATTCACGTGGTTTTATCAAAGAACCAAAACCTTGTTCAGTATCGCCGGCACACATTGCGGGTCCTCGCATGTCTCCGCCCTCCATTCCTTCGTAGACGACACCGTTTCCAGAAGCTTCAGCACCTTCTCCGCCGGAGGCGCTCAGGTTCGACTCCGAAAGAAGCTTCGAGAAAGCCTTCACGGCTTTGAGGTGGACAAGGAGCTCTCGATTACCGCCGGATCTTTGTCCTGCGTTATTAGGTTGAGCAGTTCAAGAGTGGCGACGGATTGCAAAACTATAGCAGACATGATTCTCGAATCGGAGCTTCCTTTTTGCAGAACGAGAATCAGAGAATCCAAGGAACTGCAATTGCTCTGGCTCTGGTTCTTGAGCATTGAGTTTTTGAAAGCTTCGCAGTCCTCCATTTTATCAAGAACCAAAACCCTTTTGATTTTTTTTTGTTTTGTTTTGGGGGAAGGGGTATTCTTGTGTTTATAAAAAAAATTCTGAAAGAAAAAGGGGTAGATAATATCACGCTTTAGAACTGCCATCGCCGCGCAGTCACGCTTGAGGACCACTGCTTGCTGCACCACTGTCGTGAGCCCAGAACTTCTCTCTCTCAGTTTTCAGTATCATATTGGCCATACCCCATTATTCTTCTTCCTGAGCACAACCTTCCAATCTTAACCGATATCATGTTTTGAAACACCATCATAAGACTGTTGTGCCATTGTCTCTGGAAGTGATTTTTGGCATTGACATTTTGACCTTTGACACCAAAATTTAATTTTTTTTTTTGTCTAATTTCGTTCCCTTAATGTGAATGATTTCCCTTTGGCTCGGCCATTTAACTATAGTAGGCTTAGCTGTGCCCTATATTATTTGAATACCTTTTCTTTTCTTTCTTTTTTCTTTATTGATTGTGTGTGTATGTGACAGGGTTTATTTCTCTATTCAGGTGACCACATTTGAATTCCCATAATGGCAGTAAGTTACTTGCTATTATTGTTGTTATCTTCTTTTCCCCACTTTTTCTTGCTTTTTTGTCCCCATTGAGTATTTCTTTACATTCGTGAGTCGTAATTGCTGTAGGTCGATAGAATTTTTAAAGATGAAGCCAGTGAGGAGAAAGGAGAGCGAGCCAGAATGGTGAGCATGTGACAATTTTGTGTTTTGTTGTAGCTAGTTAAGATTGATATGCTGACTTCTGGTTTGTATTAGCAAATGTTTACTTGGATTCTCCTTCATGTGTGTGTCTTGGGGAAGTTGGCTATCTCTAACGACATGTGTTGAATGTATGGTTTGATTTTGCAGGCATCTTTTGTTGGAGCCATGGCTATTGCTGACTTGGTGAAGACTACTTTAGGGCCCAAGGGAATGGTAATATCTCCTCTTCCCTCATAGCCTCATTTAAAGTGTTGATAAATGATATTATTTTCTGCACTTAGGCATAACTGAGCCATTTATCTTGGATGTGACAACTGCAGGATAAAATTTTGCAGTCAACAGGCAGAGGGCGTGAAGTCACCGTCACTAATGATGGTGCTACAATCTTGAAGTCCCTCCATATTGATAACCCAGCTGCTAAAGTGCTAGTCGGTATCCTTATCATCTTTTATTCTTGTGGCATTGGCAGCATGGAAATTGTTGGATACCATTAATTTTGGAGAGGGCTAATATGAAATGCCTGTTCAAATTTTCAAAGGGCTCAAAACTGAAATCCTTAATGTTTTTAGCATAGAAAATTCAGAAGTAACAACACTAGTCAAAAACTAGGAAGATAGTCAACATTTTGAATTGTTAAAATCATGTAAGAAACTCTTAGTCCTGTAGTGAAAGCCTTGATGCTAACCTAAACCAAATTGATGTCTGATTGGAGCCAAAACCCAAATTTAGTTAAGACTTAAAGAGTTAGGTTAAATGCCTTCAACCTAAGGGAACCTATCTTCCAGCCTTGGAGATATGGACTGAGATGCACTCACTGCCCTTTAAATCCACCAAAGAGTTCTAAAAATTTGATGATAGAGTTCGATGTTAATGGAATTCTCTGGAGTGACACAGATCCAGTCAAGAAGGCACAAGAAGTCATTTTGTGTGGGAAGCATATATGCAGATGGCCTTGGAATTGGAACATCCCTGTATGTACAGGAAAGTGGATAGGTAGGAAAATATCTGTGGATCATCCCTCCAAGCATAAGAGATGGATAATTAAAAGCTTAACCTGTTCGGTGGAGACACATAAATGATATTTTGTCTAAACTGTTATTGTTAATATAGTATTTGGCAGGACTTTTTATAGTAATAGTTTTAGCCAATGGTGATTTGTCATATGCTACCTATTTATAAGGTGGCAATTGTTTGGGTACTTGCATAATACCCATTCGGATATTGATGAGACCATTGATATGGATTTTTCTTTGCAATGTCATCATCTAAGTTTAAATAATGAGGCAACCATCCTTAATGTGAGTTAGACATATCAAAAGTTCAAGATGATGAAGTTGGTGATGGAACAACCTCCGTTGTTGTATTGGCTGGTGAGCTTTTAAGGGAGGCAGAAAAGCTGTTGGCAGCTAAGATTCATCCAATGACGATAATATCAGGTTCATTTCTATGCTTACCAACATGGTCCAACTGTTCTTGTGATGCAAATCTTATTGTGTTTCTCATACTGATAAACTCTGTTAACAACTATGACCAAAAAAAAACTGTTAACAACTATGACCAAAAAAAAAAAAAACTCTGTTAACAACTTTATTATTGTCTCTATTTTGATTATTAAGCGATGTACCTTCATAAGTATATTTGTATCTTGCTGTCCATTCATTATTAATTCGTATATTTGTAGCTGAAAATAAGGCATTGTTTTGTGTCTCACATCTTTGAATGCTAGTTTGATATTAAGCAAATAAATGTTGAGCCTACTTGTCTTAAACTTCTATTCCTTGCACCTTTCTAATTAACTTACAGATCAATTTTTTAATGATTGTGATTGAATGGGTGGTAATAAAAGCAGTCACAAAAATGAGATTTCTTTTTTAGTTCTATGTCTTCTGTTTTCGTTCCAAGGTTGCCTTATCTTTACATTGGGCCGTTTTCTGCTAGTCGGCCTTCCTCCTTCCAGGAAGATTATTGAAAAGGAGAATAGATTGTTTGAAGATTCATAAACATAAATAATGAGTTTGAGTGTGTTGCTTACTTTGAAACTTCTTCTTGTACAAGATGTCTTTACAGCCTCTATGATGACTGATGAATGTGCTTGATATTATTGATTGATTTTCAGGTTTCAGAATGGCAGCCGAGTGTGCTCGTAATGCCTTGTTGCAGAAAGTTGTGGACAACAAAGAGGATGCTGGTATTTGTTTTTCATTTCCGATATGATTTTTTTTTCTTTTCTTTTCCCTGATGATCACTGGGAAGAGAGAGCCCCTGGGGGCGGGGTCATTGTCTGTGTCTAATACTTTAACTTACTGCAACATGCAGAGAAATTCAGATCAGACTTGATGAACATTGCAATGACTACTTTGAGCTCCAAGATTCTCTCACAGGACAAAGAGCATTTTGCGAAATTAGCTGTGGATGCTGTAATGAGACTGAAGGTGAAATGCGACTCATTACCTACTGAATAAAGATTTCAATTTTATTGAAGTAAATCAATAGGGTCTGCAAACTTGAAATGTGACTTACCTACTGAATAAAGTTTTTTACATGAATAATTTTATGCCTAAAACTCCTCTTGCAAGAGTCCTTCTAGCTCGAAGCATGGATAATGCATAGGCCCACACTAGCTTGTGATGAAATTCAACTTTTAATTAGAAGAATGGTGGTAATAGGTGTGAAACTACAGAGTAATTGGTCATAGGGTCTTCAATACTGTATCATAAACCATTTCTTGTAAAAGCTTAAGCTATTAGGTAGAGGTGCAAGTATGTACGAGTATATTAATGGTGAGATATATGTATTTTTATGATTTCATTTTCTTGTGTCGTTTTTCTAATGGTTCTGTTTTAAATTGCAGGGAAGCACTAATTTAGAAGCTATCCAGATTATAAAGAAGCCTGGAGGATCATTGAAGGATTCATTTTTAGATGAAGGGTAAATGGGTTATGGCTCTTAATACTGAAAAGTTAATCTGTTTTGCAGTTTGCAATCATGGAATGTTTCAACCCTTCTTTGAAACCTGGTGTATCTTTTCGTACTCGAGTTGCATAGGTGGTCCGCAAAAGAATTTTTGTAAACTCAAGTGATTATTAACTTCTGCACTTTCCCTTATAATGAAGGCTTAACCATTACCATTAGTAGTCTTTTTTCTCTTAATCTGGCTAAAAATTCTTTCCAAATTGTATATCGTTGTTCAGATTTATCCTTGACAAGAAAATTGGTATTGGACAACCCAAACGCATAGAGAATGCAAAAATATTGGTGGCAAATACTGCTATGGACACAGACAAGGTGAAGATATACGGGGCACGTGTTCGTGTTGATTCCATGTCTAAAGTAGCTGAAATTGAAGGAGCAGAGAAGGAGAAGATGAGAGAAAAGGTACAGAAGATAATAGGTCATGGTATCAACTGTTTTGTTAACAGGCAGTTGATTTACAACTTCCAGAGGAGCTCTTTGCTGATGCCGGAGTATTGGCTATTGAGCATGCTGATTTTGATGGTATTGAGCGTCTGGCTCTGGTAACCGGTGGTGAAATTGCATCAACCTTTGACAATCCTGAGTCCGTCAAGCTTGGGCATTGCGACCTTATTGAGGAGATTATGATTGGTGAGGACAAGCTGATTCATTTCTCTGGTGTTGCAATGGGGCAGGCATGTACAATAGTTTTGAGAGGCGCTAGGTACTTTTTATTCTTTTGTTAATTTCAAATTCCTTTTCCAATTGTGTACTTACTTGGGTAGTTTAATCTTGGTGATATCAATATAATACATCAAATCATTTTTTGCTTTGTCATCTGAGGTTTTCATCTTCTGGCAGTTAGATTTGTTAATGTTTTGTACTTTTTCCTTACAACTATGAACACTGTCTATTGTTATTTTTTAGTGGATGGTAGTACCTGAAATTTTAATCGCTCAGTTCCAATGGCCCTTTAGGTAGTTGCCATGCTGAGTTATTGAAATTTCACATCTACAATCCTATCTTTTTCTTTTTAGAGTTTTGGGTAAATTGCAGCTTATTGAGTCCAATCATTCAATTATAGACGGCTGGAGTTTTGAATATTACTTGCTTTTATGCATGTTCTCTCACAACAATGACCATGCCAAGTTAGATTATGACTTTTTGCAGTCCTATCCAGTTTGTTTATTGTTTCAGCCAGTGCACTATAAGCTGGGCATTTATAGGAGTGTTTTCTATACATATGGTGTGACACAATGTTTGGTTTTTATTTATGCTTGAAGTCTGACATGTCTAATTCTGTGCAGCCACCACGTTCTCGATGAGGCTGAGAGGTCATTGCATGATGCATTGTGTGTGCTATCTCAGACTGTCAATGACAGCAGGGTGTTGCTTGGTGGTGGATGGCCTGAGATGGTAATGGCAAAGGAAGTGGACAAATTGGCTAGGAAAACTCCTGGAAAGAAGGCTCTTGCTATTGAGGCTTTCTCACGGGCCCTCTTGGCGATCCCAACAATCATTGCTGACAATGCTGGTTTGGACAGTGCTGAGTTGATTTCTCAGCTCCGAGCGAGGCATCAGGAGGAGGGATGTACTGCTGGAATTGACGTTATCTCTGGTTCTGTAAGTACTGAAACTGAATTAGGTTGCTGAAATTTATTTGATTAAAAACATTTTCTGAAATGCTACATTTTAATGTATGAGACTGCCCTCCTTTCTTTTCTCTTGGTGGGTTGCTACAAGATGCACTCGTGCAGGAATATCTTCGAAATTGTTGACTTGATAATAATGTTTTGCTGTTGTCGTTTTTACATTGACAGCAGATATATTTCTTTTGCCCTATTCGCTAGTTTTATTAGATTGGTTTTTGGTGTAAATGAAGTGTCCCATTTAAATTTCCAATATAATATTGACCTTAACACATCGATCTACAGTATTTGCCTACTGCAAGTGGAGTTATAATGCATGCCTTTAATAACTTGAGTATAGAGATGTAAGTTTTATTTTTATGCACCGACAGTATAACATCTTTTCACAATCATCTAATTACATATTGCCATATCAGCACAAAATGTTTTACTCCCATCCCACTAATTCAAAAGTCGTACTCATAGGAGGAGTGATTGGATAATAGTGTAAAAAAAATACATTGTCAGTGCATTTAAATTGCATTTGAATTAGATCCTATATATATATAACCAGGGTATAAAGAACTGGACTTTACTACGGCTTTATGTTGTATTCTTGGAAAAATATCCTGTACGCTGCTAGCTTGATTTGCTTTCTTTCTAATTTCTTTTTGGTTAGCCTTTAATCTGTGTTATGTTTGTGGAAGGTCGGAGACATGGCTGAACGGGGGATATCTGAAGCATTCAAAGTTAAGCAGGCTGTATTGCTATCTGCAACTGAGGCAGCTGAGATGATCCTTAGAGTTGATGAGATCATCACGTGTGCTCCAAGGAGGAGAGAAGATAGAATGTAAAAATCTGGGGAGCATCCAAACTGAGATGCTTGGGATGCATCATTAGCAATTTTCTAGCATATTCTAGTGAGTGCTGTGACATTGATGTGGTTCTTGTGATTGGAGGAACTGGTTGTAATGCTAAAAATTTGTTAGGTAACTCTTAACTATGATTTGTTTTGGAACCTAAGCACTTGTGGGTGGGTTGGGGTTGGTAGCTGGGGTATAGAGGGCATACAGGGATTGCATGGTGTTGGTGATGAAGCTTTACTGGAAACTTTTACTCCTGCCCCTGCGATTAGGAGTTGAACTTGTTCAGTTTGAATTCATGAGGAAATTGTCTTTTACTTTGAAAAAGGTTATCTTTTTGCTTGTTTTCTTATCACTTGCGTCTCTTGAGATATTGTATTCATTATTTACAACCAAGTTAAAAAGCTGTTTAAATTGAGTTTTTTGGTTTCTACATTTTTATCTTTTAGTAGGAGTCCTTTAAGTTGTAAAAACTTTTGAATAGATTCTTGTTCTCACCTACAAACACTTAACACACTTAACAAAAACTTTTGAATATGTTCGCGATTAGTTTTAGTTGAAGTTATTATTTCAATGGTGTTATAATTGAGGATAATTGAAGGGGGTTTATCTGAAGATATCCATAACTACAAGGACTCAATTAGAAAGATCTCGTTAGCTCGTTTCCTTCTAACAAGTCTCCGAGAAATATGTTGTATTCATTCTTTTGCAACGGTGATAAAAAGTAACATACTCATCCTGTTTAAGCTGATACCTTAATAAAATTGAAAAAAAAGAAGAAGCATGGAGTAGCTTTCAAGAATTCCAATAGGTAGTTGAACTCTCTCTCTCTCTCTCTCTTCTAGGGAGTGTTTAGTTTGGGGTACAAATGAGATATAAATTTTCTGAGCTCCGATTGATTGTGGTCGGTAGACATCATTAAAGTTATTGGCATAACATAAATGGATACTGAGGAGAAATTTACTAGCCACACTGATGTACCTTTTGTCGAAATGGTGATTGCTTGCGGTATTTATAGAGCTTATCTTTTTGGCCTGGATTTATAGAGCTTGAACACACAAGCTGTTTCGCTAAGTCACAATATGGCTAACATATCCAATGTAGGGGATTACCACTATTCCCCATCTTTGATACAAAATATTAAAGTGAAACTAGGGAAGCAGTTTTCTATTTTTTCATTTTTGAAATTTAGACTGTCTATTGATCCATTCACACATCACACTTTCATCAATTTTCTACTAAAAAACAATGACGTTTTACCAAACTAGAAATATTATATCATGGCTATATTATAGTCATGTCATTTTCAAACTATTACATTGTAAGTGGTATATCATCAAATCCGTTATGATCTATTATCATGATATGTTAAGATCAAATTATAATTTTAAAGTAAGAGACTAAATAAAAAAAAAAGAGAGAAAGAAGACCATGTTAAAAACATTAAAAATAAGTAACCAAATTGTCTGGTTTACCTACCACTTTTGTTTTTGGTCTGATACCTATCTCTTATATATAGATATATTCTACTTGATATCAAGTATTTTCCACAAAATGTCTTACAAATTTTTTCACCATTTAAATTTTCTCTGACTATAAAATAGTAATAATTTTAAAATCAGTTACTGAGAATGAAAAAAAAAAGTAAATTCATTTGTGCACAATGTCATGACAACTCATTTGCATAATTCAGCAATATTTCATTAATGGAAGTACAAGGAAGGAGGAGGGTATTTCCTCCAAGAAACAAGTGAAACCGGTAGCACCTAAGGTTTCAGAAAGAATTTTTCACCTTGTTTCTGATAGACAGCGAAGACACGGAGGAGTTTCTTGAGGCTCGGAGAACGTGGATTTCAAAAGAGCCTGGGTCTATCCACGATGAATGAGAATGAAGTTATTTGTGCTTTGGCGAAAAAATCGAAAGTCGGAGTTTGGATGGCATGTCAGATTCTTTTTGGTTTACAGGCGTCTTAGGGTGTTTTGTTCTCTCTGCATGTTGACTTTTTTATTTTGGTGAAATCACCTGCTGTCCAACTCAATGGCCGACCAATTGGATTTGGATACTGTAGAGATCCATTATAGGCGACTCTCAACCCAGTTTACTCCATTCACAACTCCAAAATTCAAATTCTGGACATTATTTAAGGGACCTAGCGTCTCATCTCGCCAGACAAACTGATAGTTAGTTGCATGTTGACCTTTTAATTATCCTGGTTCTTGCCGTGTTCTGCAATCTTGTTTTTCTATTCTAGGTGTTGAGATGTTTATCGTTTTCTAGTTTGCTTTGTTTGAACTCTTGATGCAATCTTTTGCTGCTCTCTTTGAGAGTTTCGCAATTTATAATTATTGAAAAAAATGGAAGCACACTTCGTTCATGTAATGTCATTTGTTCATCAAAATAGACATCGAGATTATATGCTATAGAAAGAAAAATATAAAATCTTAATTCCACCCATCACAACTAAATATTTTGTGTCCTTCTCTCTGTTATTTACTTTTGATGTATGAATAACATTAGTTTATACAAACCATCACAACAATCGAATCCAATCCAATAACAAACAAACCATAACAACCAAAAGACCCAACAGAAACACATTCAACCAACATCAGAATCAGGCTCTCTCAAAGAGAATTCACTATCTAGTACTAGACTCACACATTAATCACTGGTTAGACTGTCCCTAAAAAGGTGACTACAATTAGTATACACAGAGCAGAAGGTTTGTATGGTCATCAAGAGCAAGAGGAATATGGTAGCTATGAATGTCAAGAACTGCCATGAGCTAAACACATAAACCTTCATGAATTTCCAAACTTTGACCTTCATTGTACCATTATAATACTTGTTAACATCTTCGATGACCTTATCCAAGAATGGCACCTTAGTCAATCTCAAGGACTTGTTCATCCCATTCCACAAGTTAGCCATCTCTTGATCACTCTTCAACTGGTTTAGAACAATCCCTTTTTCTCTTAGAATCTTTACATCCTCCTCAGAGTCTATAATCCCATTCATCAATTCGGTGTAACGAGTTATAACCAAGGGACCTGATGCAATTGATGCTTCATATGCAACCAAGTTTCTAAGGAAAACTTCAGTATTAACATCCAAAGAAATTGTGGGAAGGTAAAGTGTACATGTTTTTGTGTCAAAATTTATGCTTGATATGCATCCTTTGGTTGGTATAAAACAAACCCCACAATTTAAGAGTTGTGTCACAGAAGGAATAGTGATTTCTCCCACCAAGGGTGGCTTGTTCATGAGACTATTATTGGAGCTTGATGATGATGAATTGCCATTTTCTTCCTTACACTCTTGAGAGGAAAAGAAGAAGTACTCAATAGGTCGTTTGAGAACTTTAATACCAGGAAGGTTTGATATGATAGTCCAAGGCAACTTAACAATGAGTTGAAGAGGTCTAGATAATAGTACCTTTTTTATTAAATTGACTGGCCCAGTGTTCAATTTTGAAAGAAGCTTCCATAGTTCACTAAGGAATTTCTTAACATTTTCTGGGTTCCCAATTAATTTTTCATTCCCTTCCTCGCAACTGTCTTCATCTTCTTCTTTTTCTTGTTGACATTGACACTCATATCCTTCAATTATGTCTGGCTGTTGTTGTTCCAATTTGGGCACAATCATGTCATACAAGAAATCTAGGAGATGAGCACAACCTGAGACTTGAATGTTTGGATACTCCTCCATCATCTTAAAAGGTGAAATCTCCTTAAACAAGCCTATGAGCATCAAGATCAGCATGTCATCTGCATCTTCTAGTGATGAGAATTTGAACTCAAGCATCTTCCTCAACACAAATAACGGGATTTGGTTCTCTAGCATTACAATGTCCCTCAAAATTGCATTATGTGCCGATTTCTTACCAGCATAATCTACCAAGTGTGACATGCTTGAGGACACCCCAGGTACCTTTGTTCCTTCTTGTATGGCATAAACTTGAAGGAACTCAAGCAAGAATGAGGCATCAACTGCCATCATCCACACCAAAGTTTCACCATTGAAGTTCAAGAACTTGTGGTAGCACGCTCTAATTTTTTGCTCCAACTTAGTCATCAATTGGTCAACAAGACTATCAAACTTGAGGCATAGTTGTTTCCGGAACCTTTTTGCTGCTTCTAGCTTGTATCTTTGCATTTCTGGATGCCAATAGTGGTAAGGACCAATTGCTACTTGTTGAGGGACATATGAATGTGGATCACTAGCCATAAGGAGCTTTGGAACATTGAAGATGGATATAGGGAATTCACCATCTTCCTCAAGCTCTTCTTCAAGTATTCTACGGATTTGGATGACCCACTCGAGCTCATCAAAGCTGGATTTAGAGTCTCGAGACAAAGTGGATATCAAAGAAGACATGTGTATATGGTATTGTTGTAGTATAGATACTAATCACAGATAGTATTTGCAGTATTGAAACTTTAAGAGGACATAGCATTTATATATATATTCTGTATGTGTAGTATGACTCAAAATAATAATGATCATGAAATCATACCAATACATATAAGCTTTGCCCTCTTAAGTTTCAACAGAATATCTGCAGTTAGTATCTAAAATTATATTTATTATTGTTGGATAAAATAAATTGATATAACCCACTAATTCATCTAAAAACTAACAATATTATGATACATTATCTTGGATATAAAATTATGGTAAAATTTCTGGTCGTTTAAAATTTTTCTTATTATTTATTAGTACTAGTAATAAACTTTGTTTGATCACTTTCCATTGAACAAATGCGTTTTTCTCATGCTTAATATTTTGAATGTCATTGAAGTTTACCGGGTCATGATTCGTAATATCGCTTTCTTTGAATTTGAAGCCATCTTTACTCAAGTTTGAATATATGTTAATTGTCACAATATTCACATTGTGCGTGCTTAATTTTGGATGTCTTTTAACATTCACCCGCAAGGTTGATAAAATAGCATATTCTTTGAATTGGTCATCTTAACCTAGAAGTGTGAATAAAACATTTCTTGTATTCATATGCAAGTAGACACTCCATATATTGGGATATACACTATTAGAGATTGATATATTTTTATTATATATGGCCTTTAATATTATATGAAGTTTTTATAATAAATAATGCCTAACAAAAAAATTACTACTTTTTTTTCGTACATGAATAATTACTTATCTTAAATACGCTCATATGGCGGGTCTCTCATTCTCCATGTGAGTGCATACAAGATATACATGTATGAATATAACTAGCTCTTGTGTTTAAAGTGTTAAAGTGCCACCATATTCACATAAGTTTAACGTGCTCGTTACAATATATATATATATATATATATGAGATGAGTTGCTAGAGAGATTACATTACAATCAGGTGCAAAACTTGCAAACTTTTGCTGTTCTAGCTGGAAAACCTACCTAAGTGTACTAAAGGAAAAAGTGAAAGTTTGTTTCTTTGAACCTTTCTTTTTGTTTTAATACTTGCATTAAGAAAAGATTTATTTGACAAGAAGAAAAGGCAAATCTATAACTTCCCAGTTTACCTTGCTTTTATATAAAGTATAAACATATGTATAATTTGGCCTATTAAACAAAAATTTCATAAGTAAAGGGTCCATTTAATTTCATGACAACATTCGTGATGAGCATTCTCCCACTTCACTTTGCTTTTTTATATATAAACATATATGTGTATAATGATTGCAGCTTATTAACAAAAATTTCAGAAGTAAAGTGTCCATTTCATGACAAAATTTGTGATGAGCATTCTCCTCTTTAACAAGTTATTTCTTTGTTTAACGTAACATTGATTGGTGACTTCAATTATATCTTCTTCTCCATAGCTCTAAAGCTTCAAAAGAAGAAAGAGAGAAAACTAAAAAATGGCAAAATGTCAACATATGCCACTTTATAAAGATATTATGAAAAATTAACGGTGTATTTGATAGGCATAATATAATAAGATTTAATAGTACAAGATTTTAATAATATAAAATTTGTTAATATTTTAATATCATATAATATTTTATATATTATTGTATATTAATATTATATAATATGACATAATATTATCTGTCACTCTTTTTTAGATGATTTTAACCATCAATTAAATTTATATATTGATTAAATTATGTGTTATTGTATCATTAAAAATATTTAATTTTATAACTGTTTCTTTGACAGTCTATATGTGATAAAAAGATATTTTAGAGAATAGGTTAGTTTGTGTTTTTCTCTAATTAAAGAAAAATAAGAATTTAGTTTTTCTATACCATCACTATAATATCCTATCGTAAAATTGTTTCTCAAAAAAGTTTATGTTGATAGGCAGGGGACATGAATAATTTTTTAATCTAACATGTCGTCTCACGTGAATATCTTTTTCAAGCTGGAAGTATAAACAATTTTTCATAATGGGATAATAAGGATTAAACCCTTGACTTATTGATCTGAAGGGTTCAAAAAACCTTAGACTATTTATATATGAAGGATCTAATATCATATCATCAACCATTTATCCCACAAGCTTATACTATTGACCGAGATACATGCATGGATAATTAATTTTTCTCTAACATATATAAACATTATGTATTGTTAAGTAAACAACAATGTTTTAACTCAATCATCGATCCTCAAAAGTTTTATAAATATAAATGTGATTGAATGATATTGCTAGACTTTCACACTTATTAGGTTATGTTTGATTAGGAGGTAGGTGTAAATTTTTATGGATGACATCTATGTATAAATTTATATATGAATCTCATTTATAAAAAATTTACCCAATTTTTATTCTTCGATCAAACATATCCTCAGAGTGAATGAGAATTAATCTAAAAAGCTAAAGCACCGTTTATTTTCCGGGAAGAATCCAGATCTGCAAATCTTCCATATAATGATCACATTCACACCTAGCACTTTACAGGTGCGTATACCCGCGTGACTACTCATTAAGCTTCTCATTAGCCTTAAAAAATTCCATTAGGTTATATCATTATTGCAGCTCACGCATAAGTGCTTGATGGACAAATTTAGTAAATAATTAACCAAATATAATTCTATACTACCAGTATACATGGATATATTTCTACTTGCATAAACTTATATTTAAGATACTTTATCATTTAATTTCAATCAAACTTATCTCACTGTTCACCCACTAGTCTAATTTAACTATATGTATATTGAGGCACACTGTTCTAAGCGTATATAATTGTCTCTAGCAATTTCTCAAACATGTAATACCAATATCATTGATTAAAATGTCACTTTGGTCCCAAAAATTGTAAGTGTGCTTAATTTTAGTTCTTGAAATTTTAAAATTAACTCTTTAGTCCTTAAACTATTTCATATGTCACTTTAATTCCTAGTCAAACAACTATCAGTCAACTATTATATTTTGCTTACGTGGCACTTTAATCGAGCTCAGTTACCTCCCGTAGGATTGCCATCTCAGTTGATCTCATCACTTGCAGCTGAGCTCATTCTCCTCTGAGAGCTTAATTGCCATCTCTAATTGACCTCACCACCTGTCGGGCTCTCCTTTCGCCAAGCTCCGTCTCCTTTCCTCTCTTATTTCCTAGGATGAGTTTCATGTCCTCTCAGCCGAGCTCCTTTTTCATCTCAATAGCCTCGGCCCTTAGCAGATGCCGTCGACCTTTGCCTTCTCCAAGATAAGCTCTATTTCCTCTCGGCCGATCTCTACCTCTTCCAGAAGCTCCTTTGCCATATCCTTTGCCATCTCTAATGGTTGACTAACAATTTGTTTGATCAGGGACTAAAGTGACCTATGAAATGCAATTTCAGGGATTAAAGTGAAACACATTTACAATTTCAGAGACCAAAGTGGCACTTTACTCCAATATCATCATTTTGGGTTGGGGAGCGTTTTGATTAGCTGAAACCAATTGAATATTGCTTCACTGAAAACCATTAGAACATACAAATCCAAAATGGACTAGACATTTGGGTTACAAACATACAAAAGAATCTATTCTACAATTACTGCATGACATGAGAAATGACATCTCAATCTCAATCACTTGAAGATGATTGTAGTGCCTTGAAAAAGAATCGATTACAAGAGTAGACAGAACAGAAGGCTTGCAAGGCCATCATGAGCAAGAGGAAGATTGCAGCTAGGAATGTTAAGAACTGCCATGAACCAAACACATAGGCCTTCATGAATTTCATGGCTTTGACCTTCATTGTTCCATTATAATACTTGTTGACATCTTCAATGACTTTATCCAAGAGTGGCACCTTTGTTAATCTCAAGGACTTGTTCATCCCATTCCAAAGGTTAGCCACCTCTTTATCACTCTTCAAGTGGTTCAGAACAATCCCTTTTTCCCTCAAAATCTTTGCATCCTCCTCTGAGTCTATAATCCCATTCATCAATTCAGTGTACCTTGCTATAACCAAAGGTCCTGGTGCACCTGATGCTTCATATGCAACCAAGTTTCTAAGGAAAGTTTCAGTGTTAACATCCAAAGCAATTGTTGGAAGGTACAGTGTGCATGTCTTTGTGTCAAAACTAACACTTGATATGCTTCCATTAGTTGCTAAGAATCTAACCCCAGAACTTAATAATTCTGTCACTGAAGGAATAGTGATTTCTTCCACCAAGGGTGGTTTGTTTATGAGACTTTTGGAACTTGATGAATCCCCATTCTCTTGTTTTTCTCCATCTTCTCCTTTTTCTCGGGAGAAAAACAAGCCTTCAACAGGTGATTTAAGAATCTTGATCCCTGGAAGCTTTGATATGAATTGCCATGGCAGCTTAACAAATAACTTAAGGGGTTTAGATATTAGTACCTTTTTTATTGTTCTAACTGGCCCTTGATTCACTTTTGAGAGAAGATTCCATATTTCACTAAGGAATTTCTTAACATATCCTGGGTCCTTGGTTGAATTTTCGTCATCCCCTTCCTTCTTGCCTTCTTCTTGTTGATTCTCTTCTTCAAAACTGTATGGCTGTTCCATTTTTGGCACAATCATTTCATAAAAGTAATCTAGTATGTGCACACTCTTTGAGACTTGAATGTTTGGATAATTATCCATCATCTTGAAAGGTGAAAGCTCTTTGAACAAGCCATTGAGCATCAGGATCAGCATGTCATCTGCATCCTCTAGTGAGGAGAATTTGAACTCCAGCATCTTCCTTAACACAATTAAGGGGATTTGATTCTCTAGCATCACAATGTCCCTCAAAATTGCATTATGTGTTGATTTCTTACCAGCATAGTCTACCAAGTGTGACATGCTAGAGGACAACCCAGGTACCTTTGTTCCTTCTTGTATGGCATAAACTTGAAGGAACTCAAGCAAGAATGAGGCATCACTAGCCATCATCCACACCAACGTTTCACCATTGAAGTCCAAGAACTTGTGGTAGCATGCTCTAATGCTTTGCTCCAACTTTTTCAATTGCTCAACAAGGCTATCCAACTTGAGGCCTTTTAGATGTCTTTGGAAGCTTTTTGCTGCTGCAATCTTGTATCTTTGCATTTCATAAAGCTCAGGGCGCCAATGATGGTAAGGACCAATTGAGACTTGTTGAGGGATATATGAATCTGGATCACTAGCCATAAGGAGCTTGGGAACATTGAAGATGGATACTGAGAATTCACCATCTTCCTCTAGCTCTTCTTCAAGGGTTTTGCGGATGTGAATGATCCATCTAGCCTCATCAAAGGTTGACTTGGAATCATTGGACATGGTGTATCTCAGAGAAGACATTATGGTATTGTTGGAAAAAAATATAAAAATCTATGACGTGTTACGTTTGCTGAAAGGGGGGTGAGGAACTTGGTCAGGATAATGAACCTTATATCAGCACCATGAGGCACTTTATTTTAATCATTAGCCATTTTTTTCTCAGATAAAATAATCATTAGTCATTTAAACAATAGGGAATGCATTTCTCATGCTTAATTTACTACAAAGTGCATCCCCATTGGCTACCAATAATGGCCTGCTCTTTGAAGTGTGAACTTGTGTCAGAAAAGTAATCGTGTCAAATGTTGAGTAAAACTTCACTTTCCTTCGTCCCTGATTTTTTTTTAAAATTTTATCACTTTAATTTTTAAGAAATCAATTGCATATATTTAAGTCTCCAAAAATTTGTATAATAATTAAAACGTTTGTATGTTATTACCATTTTTCATGGAAATGAAGTGTTATATCATGAAATTTTTGGAGGACTCAAATATATGCAATTGCTGTGTTTTAGGATTAAAGTGTTATATAATGCTAAATTTCTGGATATTCAAGTATATACAATCTTCCAAGAATTAAAGTGTTAATTTCAAACATAAATATTTAATTTTAAGGATTAAAGTACAGTGTTGATTAACTTAAAGTGCAGTGTTGAATCTTTTGAATCTTCAAAGTCTTGATTGACGTAATACGACAATTAACAGCACGCTAACAACTTGCCAACTTGATTGGAGGCAAGAGTGAAGTACAAGCTGCATATTTGGAATGGAACACGAAGAACAATACGACTTGCTGGTTTTGTCCTTTTTGTTGTCTTAAACAGCTACATAAGGCCATGCATCCCCCTTATATTATTAGAAAAGAAAAAGGAGCTGTTGTTGTTTCTTTACGTAAAGAAACGGTTGGCGAATTCCAATCAAATACGTAGCTCTGGTGGAATATTCAGATGGTGGGAGGGTGACAAGGTGAGAATTAAAACACATGGTAAAATTAAATGTCGAGTTGTCAACATATAAATGCCACCTAACTTTGGCTAGAAAATAGGGGGAAAATTGGCTCAAGATAAGGACGATAGATTCATGACTGTGATTGGTAGTTTACACTACCTATGTTTAAATTATAAAAGATTATGTTGGCATTAGTTTACTTGGAAGGGATTCAGATTCTTCAATCATGTAATCTTGAGTTTAATTCTTATGTGTATGAAAAAAAAACAATTGAGAGTGTTTTGTGCTTAATTGTCTCACTATATTTGAGGAGATTAGTTTTTTTACTTGCCAAGTGAAGGAACCACATAAAATAGATAAATAAAAATGTTATTCCAACACTTAAAAAATGAATATCCAAACATTCACTTCATCATAATTTGATATAATAGCGATCCATTGTCTCTGCTCAATTATTACATCTACTTTTAAGTTTTGGAATAATATTGTTTATAGATAAATTATAAAAATATCCACAAAAGTGGCTATTCAGATACAGATGATGGTCAATGAAATTGTTTACGATTACTTTTAATCACATTTCTTAAATATGGTTAAACGTTAGTAAAAGTGTGACCAAACACATCCAAGCTTTTATTATTCTTCTTCTCCTCCGTTCAATATTCTTGAAGCCACCCCTCCTTCCTTCATCAACGGTAAACATGTCACGTTTTATTATATAGCATATCAATCTCACTCACGTGTTTTATTTATATAAATGGTTAGATTATATTTTTAAACTAGGTCTGATGCAAAGGACCATCAAATCTACTTCAAATTAAAATCCAAGTTTGAATATCACGTTCTAAATGTCAAATATAATGCAATTAGTTGTTATCCATTTAGATGACTTATTCTCTGATCCATTTGACATTACTTATACGCTTATCGAATAAATAACAATAGTAGTTTACATTCGGACCACTTTATGTATTTATAATCAGACTAAGTATTCAAAATAATCTTACAAAAATATATTGGGAGACAAATTAATATTCAAGATTTTAAAGTCTTATAGTAATCCTCACAATTCAAAAAATGAGACAAGTTAATTTTTCCATATAAGTTTGTACAATTAAAAAATATGGTATAGACTGTATGGATGGACCCATTTATTTATTTTTTTTAATTTTGAGGTACCAATATGGGACTAATTTAATTTAATATATTTTCTGAGACTAATTGTATTTAATCTCATAATTATTTGATCACAATTGAGTGTACATTTTTCTTTTTGAAAAAATGTTATATAGTAAAGCAAAATGGATCTGGCTTATTTTGAAAGAAATTTTCATTAAGTCGTAGATATATAAAAAGTGGGCCAAACCTCCTCTTTTCATCATATCATCCTAATTTTATCAGAGTTTTTGACAATATGTTTTACATTTTTTTAATTGTGTACCATTTTTCACTTTTTTTAATTGTTTTTTTACATCTAAACTTTATTTCTGGCGTAAAAGCGGACATGACAGACTGTACAATATTTTGTAAATCTAATAAACTCCTCATTGCTTTTTTTTTTTTTCCCAAGGGGTGGATTGCTACAATAATCTTGCAGGGGGTGCGTGTATGTGTGTGTGTGTGTGTGTTTTTTGTCACTTTGGAAGTTACATTATTCACAGAGGTTTGAAGTTAGGGCTTTAAGTTTCTACCCAAATTCCTTATCATTAGACCAATCTTAGTGGCTTAATTATGCACGCGTTTAGTTTGTGATTTTCGGCCATGCTTTCTTGTATATGGGTTTTTTTTTTATATTTTTAATATAGTGTTTAAATTTAATAATTCCTTATATATATGAGGTTATAAAAAAATTTACATGAATATAGTGTTCTACTTATTCTCCATTGACGATATTTGATTTAAAAATAATATTGTATCATCCAAATCTTGTCATTGGCGAAATTTGATTTAAAAAATTATATTTTATCATTTAAATTTTATCATTGGCAAGATTTACTTATTGAAATATCATATTCTTGTATATAATCACAAAACACATATGGTGACAAATTCTGGATGCAAATACTATATTGAAAAAAAATGAACCATTTGGTACAAATGGCCCTACGTGTGTTTGGCTTTCAATTGCAATTGGAATTATTTATGCTCCATATTGATGAAGTTTTCAATCATTTATTTTGAACCCTTTTATTCATAACCTCCTTGTCCTATCTTGATGATATTGTTGACGGGGCTGGTTTGAGCTCTATGATTATGCTCAGGTCATGATACAGGTGGAAGGATTTATTGTCAAGCATTGTAGTCAGAATCCTATAACACTACTAAAAAAAGTGCTGTTACCGACCGATTTTGTGGATCACTTCATTACCACTGAAATTACCAACGGATTTTGTAAACGGTGATAACGTCATCGAAAAGCATTATCGATGAAAAAAATCCATTGATAAATGTTATCGACGGATTTTTGAAAAAAAAATCTATCAGTAATGTGCTGAAAAAATTCGCAACGAATTCATCAGGGATTAATAATTGGCAAATTTTTTTTAGAGGAATGGTACACAGTCATTACCACACTTATACCAAATACTTATAACGTGCTACATGACAAAATAACTATGGGGATGTATGAATATGGAGGGACAAAGTGAGAAGAGAAAAAAAGAAAGAAAAAACAACGTCCTTTCTTTCTTGTTTCTTTTCTTTCACCTCAAAAGCTTTCATTTCTCTCTCTCTTTATCACGTTTTCTTTCTATTTCTTCATTGTTCACAGGAGGAAGAAGAAGAAGAATCAAAGTCTAGTGCAAAACTTATTCTCACGCATGAAGGCTTAACTCATTCTATTTGATTTTTCATGTGTTTGTGGTTTATGTTCTAAGACATGGATGATTTTTTTTCTAATTTTTTCAATAACAAAACAAATTGAGAATGACTCTACTAGAAGTTGAGATTTGCTGTTATTGTTAAAAACAGGAGTTGAAAAATTGTAAATGCGAGTTACGAAAAGTTATAAACTAGTATGCAAAAAGTTGTAAACTATTAGTAAAATGTTGTAAACCAATTGAGGACATATACTAAACGGTTTAGGATTAAATATAAAATTATATTACCAAAATATGTAAATCAATATGCAAAAAGTTATAAACAGTAACAAAATATTGTAAATCAATTTGAACACATACTAAATAGATTAAGATTAAATGTAAAATAATATTACAAAAATGTATAAAGTAGTATGCAAAAAGTTATAAATCAGTATGCAAAAAATTGAAAACTATATACAAAAAGTTATAAATTGGTATGCTAAAAGTTGTAAATCGATTTATAATTAATCATGAACCTATTTAGTATTTGTTCTTAATTGGTTTTTAATTAATTGTAAACCAGTTTACAATTTTTTGCGTATAGTTTATAACTTTTGAATACTACTTTACACCTTTTTGTAATATGATTTTACATTTAATTCTGAACCTTTAGATACATCTTAATTGGTTTACAACATTTTGCTTGGTTTACAACTTTTTGTGTAGTAATTTACAAATTTTTACATACTAGTTTACAACTTTTTATATATTAGTTTACAATTTTCGTAATATAATTTTACATTTAATCCTTAACTTGTTTAGTATGTGTCCTCAATTGGTTTACAATATTTGCTATTGGTTTACAACTTTTTGTGCATGGTTTACAACTTTTTACATATTGATTTATAACTTTTCGTAACATGTATTTGTAATTTTTCAACTTCAGTTTCATCAATAACAGCAAATCTCAACTTCGCAAAGTCATTCTCAATTCGTTTTGTTGTTGAAAAACTAAAAAAAAAATCATTCACGTCTTAGGATATAAATCACAAACACATGAAAAATAAAATGGAATAAGCTAAGTCTTCATGCGTGAAGATAAGTTTTGTGCTCAATCTTTACTCTCATTTTCTTTTTCCTCTTGTAAATGATGAAGAACTAGAGAAATACGTGATAAAAAGAGAAAATGAAAACTTTGGTGGGTAAGAGAAAAGAAACAATAAAGAGAGGACATTGTTTTTTCTTTCTTTTTCCTTCCCACTTTGTCCTTCCATAGTCCTACAGTCCTTGTACACTTATTTATTATGTATCATGGTATAAGTATTTAGTGTAAATGTGGTGATGATGGTGTATCATTCCTCATTTTTTCATTATTGATAGAAAATCTCAGTAAATTTTTAATTTAATTTGTTATTTTTTAATTTTTGAGTTTTACCAACGAAAATTCTGGTAATTATTGAATTTTATATTTTATTATTTTTTACATTTATCGATGGAAAAAATTTGGTAATTATTGAATGTTTTATTTTTTAAGTTTTTGTATTTCATCTTCCTGACGTAATTTTTCGTAGGTAATTTTAAATTTTTAAATTTTTTCTTTTTACATTAATATTACTACGAAATATGGTAATGGTTAAACTTTCTATTTTTTATATTTTTTTATTTTATCGACAAAAAAACCATCTGTAATTAATTATTTTTTAATAAATATATTGTAATTTGTGTGTTACTTGATTATTGAAGAGCTTATTTTTTATTTAATGCTAATTATAAATATATAAATATAATAATGAAAAATTATAAAAAAAATTCTTAATAAATAATAAACGTAACGAATTTAAGTTTAAAATATTAAATAGATAAAAATGTTAAAAAATCTACAAACATAAATATAAAAAATTTAACATATAACAAATAAAGAAAAAACAATAACTAAAATTCGGAGAAGTCAAGGTATCATCATTATCGTCAGGCATCACCATTGCCACCATTATCATCATCATCATCGGTTCTGGCCGTATGGAGGAGCTTACTTGCATCTTCTTCTAAAAGTAAAAGCCTTTTAAGTAAGTAGATTAGCTCTTTAACTTAATAAAATTTTGGCAGAACCCCTTTAAATTAAGATTTAACTCTTTACATTAAAAAAAAAATCAACAGAACCTCCCTTTAAACTAAGACATCCAAGGAATTGATTTCAATACATACATATATCAATCCAGTCAAATAAAATTTACTATTCAATCAAACAAACATTTAAAGATCCTAAAATTGTTCATGAGCACACCCCCTTATTATATCACAACATGCATATCCTACAATCTTTTTATACACAATCAATCTCCATAGCAAACAGTGCAAAAAAGAAAAAGTGTACACCTCTCCCAAGTCATGCAATTCCAATTTCCTAGAATTCTATCTTAGAAATCATAAGTCTTTGTCCTTAAAAATATGTAATTAAATAGAGAAGAAACAATTACTTAGCTTAAAGAGACAGTAGAATTAAATGCTCCAACGGATTCAACGCTATCTAACAAAATCAATCATTTAAATTAAAAATCAATTAACCAAAGTGCCAATTGCGCATTCTTTAAAATGGCCTACCAATATCTAAATGCTAAACTTATCACTATTAGAACTGATTAACGCAATAAAGGAATATTTGATACTCACTCCAAAAATTGATTTAGTTACTTTGTTTCCTTGTGTAAAGCTCAAAGCTGTAACACAAATGAAAAACGAGCTATGGCTAGATCATATGCATAATTAAACAACTGTGGGAACCAACTAACCGCTCTCATGGATGACAAACTTCTCATTTGATTATTATACTGGATATATCTAGAAATGAAAAATATATCTAGAAAAGCATATACAAGATATCTGCTGAAATTCTATAGCCACGAATGAAATTCTAAGGTCCATTTATATCCCTAAACTAAAAAGAAAATAAAAGGATACTCACTGATGCAAACGGAGGTGTTGGGCTTCCTTCGGCGGCAATGCAACCTTGGGCTTCCTCTGGATCTGGTGGCGGCTCGGCCTTGGGCTTCCTCTAGATCCGGCGATAGCACGACATGCCTTGGGCTTCCTCCTGATCCAACGACGGCGCGGCCTTGGGCATCCACTAGATCTGGAGGCGGCGCGTCATTGGGTCCTCGAAGGAGGATAGAGTGGCGGGCGTGCAGTGTTGGTGTTGGCGTTGGCGTTCATAGCGGAGTTGGCATTGAGGGGCGGCGGGTTGGGGCGGTAGGATGCTTGGGGAGATCACAGCATAGAGAGAGAGAGAGAGAGCCAAGAGGATAATGGGGGGGGGGGAAGACACTTGTCCTTATTAGTAAATATAATACCGGCGGATTTTTAAATTTTTGACGGAAAAATCTGCTGGTAATGACAAAAAACGCACCACATTTAATTTTTTTACAAAAATTTTTCTTTAACAGCTACCGACAGAAAAATCCATTTTTTTGCATAAAAAATCCATTAATTTCTGCATAAAAAAATAATTCATAATAGTTACCAATGGAAAAATCCATTTTTTCCATGGTAATGGGTGCGCATATTCACTCAAGTTAGTGTGAATTATACCGATGGATTATTGATGGAAAATCCATGCAATAACTGAAACCCAAAAAAAAAAAATTTTGCTCGGATTTGCCGTTTTCCATCTATAATACCGAGAGAAAAAATCTGTTGGTAATTCGCATGTTTTTTGTAGTGTGAATCACGATTTGAAACATGTGATTCGATTCAATTCCAAGGCTGGGCGATGCGAATTGTGCGTTGTATCAAAACAGTGTTTGTATCGCAGCTTGAATCGTATGAATCATGTATGTATCGCTTGAATTGGGATTTGTGTCGCTGCAGTGCGATTCATGAAGCAACAGGGTTGCACGCATAGTGGGTCGGGTTATGCGCAGCCCGATTCCGAAAAACCCAAATTTTTTTTTTTTTTTTTGGGTTTCCTTTTCTGGAAATAGTGAGGAATCAGCTGCTCATTGGTGCCTCTCAGTGCTCGATATTATTTTACTCCAAAAAGCTCTATTCTTCCCTTCTTCTCAAACTCTATCTTGAAAATGTGAAATGAGATTGGTCCCTCTCTGCTCTTCCGGTCCGCTCTTGAACAACATTGCTGGTAGTTTCTCTTCTTTTAATATTTGCTTTTGTTTATTGGTTATCAATCATTTTTAAAGCTTTATGTAGCTTCTTCGATCCTCCTCTGTTTTCAAATGCAAGAACAGAGCATGCTCCTTGCATTTTTTGCTTGACCATATTCATCTTATTATAATGATTTTTATTATTATATTTATTTATATATTTTATTTTTTAAGTCTACTATTCATTTTTTGTACTTTTGATTGTTAATTTTTAAAAGCATCACCTTTCTTTTTTTAAGTTTTAACTTTTTAATAATCTAGTTTTTTTAATTTGAATACTGTTTTAATGTGTTATTTTTTATTGGTCTATTTTCATTTTAATCTCTTTATTCTTTTTTGAAGTCCTAACTTTCTAATAATCTCATTTTAATCTTTAAAAGCTTCGTCTTTGCCCTTTATTATTGTTTTTTGTGCAGTCACTATTCTTCTTCTCATAGCGATTTTGTGACTATTATTGTGATATGGTTATGAATTATGACTTGAACCTTGCCTTATTTGAAGTATATATAGTTCAATACTTCAGTTTAAGATCACTTTTTGACATTAAAATGCTAATATATATAGTTATTCTTTATGTTTATTTACATGAAAAATATTCTTTTGTTATTTCTAATTATTGATCATATATCTTATGATTTACGATACAATTCAATATATGATTCAAAAATAAGGTTTCTGATACATGATTCATATCGATTTAACAACCATGCTATCAAGTTTATATAGGCAAAAATTATTTATTTGCTTGCAATGTTTACTACAGGCCAAGTGTTTTTGACAAGAATAAGATTATTTGAACCTCAAAAGATGGGGATATATGCAAGACAACAATAGAGAAAAGAAATAATATTGTGGAGAGGGAAGCTGGAAGAAGAAAAAAGTAGGTGGTGGGTGTCTAAGGAAAACATGAGTTTCAAATAACATTACTCTTTTTGAGGTGTGATATTAGGAGTATACATATATCACCATTTAGTTTGTGTTTTCGGTGATTGGTTATGGGGTTTATAGCACATTTAATCGTTTTATTTTGTTTTCTTGTGGTTTTCTGTATTATACTTCCCGTATGGGATTAAGCCTTTTATTCCTAATTATATATATAAAAAAAAGCGGAAATGACAAACACATTCTCGTGAAGTAACGCAATCAGGAAAAATTTCTAAGTGTACAGAGAATAAGAAAAAACATATGTTTTATAAAATGAATGTGTTAATTAATAAGTGAAACATAATATATTTTCTTACTCTTGGAATACAAAGTATTTCTCGAGATATTCTTGTGTGTTTTTAGAGTAAAATTAACCCCCATCTTGCTTTGTTCCCTAATTGTCTCCCGTATCTGCATTGTGGGCTAGCTTTAATCAAATTAGATTTAAAAATTACTAAAAGAAACTAACCATGGTCAGAAGACCATACCCTCACCTTCCAAGCAATATCAAATATCTTTACTGGAAAAATCTGATTCAATTCATCTGTTCACGACTATTAATAGAAAAAGCCATCCTTACTCCACTGATTTTCAAACTCAATGCTGGACATTTTGGTAGCAAACCAATTAACATTGGGTAAATTATATTCACTTCTTTGAGTTTGTGAAAATGCAATTCACCATCTAGTTGTCTTACACTAACACTCTCCTTATCAAATTTTAGGTATTTATATTAACACTAAGCTTATTCACGGAACGCATTAGTAAACTTAAGAGAATGACTTTTTTATGATATTAATTGTTCCTAATTAATAAAGTTACAAAAATATCCTTAAACTTAATAGAGTGAGTAAAAGTATTTTTATAATTTTATTAATTAAAAACAGTTAATATAATAAAAATATCATTCTGTTAAGTTCCTAAAATGCACTGTGAATGAGAGGTGTAACTAATATAAATATTTAAAATTTAACAAGGGGTGTGAGTGTAAGTTCAACTAGAAGGATGTGAGTTGATTTCACAAACCAAAGGAGTTGTAATTTACCAATTAACATTTTGGTAGCAAACCAATTACCCAAAACATTTAATATCCCCTTTACATGTTCTTTTCATTTTGTAAGGATCTCACCAAAGTAAGCACAAGGGGATTCTTTATGCCTAGCTGAACAAACCCCATGCTTCTTCATAGGGACGTGGATGGAACTTTCAAGGCAAAAAATTTAAAACACAGCATACATAACAAGATTATTATGGGTATGCAAATTAGATTATCTAATTTAATTAAAACTGGACCATAGTGCTGATATGGGAGACAATTCCTTTCTCTTCCCCTTCAAACGTGAACTCACAAATAGAGCCTTAGTGGAGCAAAGCAAGAGGGGATTTTGCTCTCGGAACACACAAGTTTTTTTTTTTTTTTCTTTTTCCCCACGGTAGAAAGGAAGAGATGCAGTGATGCAAATCTACATAAGACTTTCCAGAACAGAAATAAAATTACAATAAAAAGATAATTGGCCTAATTAGTTATAACAAAATCTACATAAGACTTTCCATGTAGTTGTAACAAACTACATGGAGACAGCACTTGAAAGATGAATCCATGGTATTCACCATCGTCCAGAAGCTTTACATGAAAGTTTGACAAGATAAAGTCATTTCGTATTATGGTAATACATCGCACACGTGTCATATATAATTAGAGTGCGTAGCTCAAAATACGGGGAGATCTACACTAAATTAGAAATTAATTTAAATATCATAGTACATCTAATGTGTTTCTGGCTTCGTTTAAATGACCCTGTACTAATTAGAAATCCTAGGTCACTTTAATTTAAAGACCGATCAGTTTGATTCTATATTTGGTCATTGGAATATAAAACTTAAGGGTTTATTTTAATTTTTCAATTTTTAGAGTTTTGTAAATAAAATATTGAAAATGAAATGAAAATTGAAATATTAGTTTTTAAAATTTTCAATATTTCTTCACAAAATCTAAAAGTTGAAAGCTAAAAAAAAAAGAAGCCAAAATTTGTCTAGATATAATGAATCAAAATTTTAGGATATGATGAGTTTGTTGGCGTTCTCACTCATATGATTTTCACTTAATCAATTTTTAACAAACGTGAGGCTTTATCACATAAGTAAAGTTCTATGTTTCCAATTAGAATATGAATTTAATTTCTATATACTGATAATGTAAAAGATTTTTATATAGTCATTTAATTATATTATGTCATACCAACTACAATAATTGACTCTCACACCTATCACTTAAAAAGTTATATAAATAAAATAATATTATTGGATAATTATGTAAAATACTTTTACATTATCAGTACATTAAAATTAAACCTAAGAATATATTCTAGCATACGCCCATATATTATTACCAGCATTTTATAGCTTCTTTTGGTAGCTACCAATTAAACAATGAAGAATGCGCTTCTCGTGTTGACATACAAAATTATAATGATCTAACGTTGTTAGTAAAACCATTCTTTATAGTTTATCTTGACTAGATCGCCAAATCTTAAGTGATGTACCATGTGCCGGCGTTAAGTAACGCACAATTTATTTAATCAAAAGCCTTTCTTTGAGCACCAAAATACTTCCTCAATTCCATATTAATAGTCACTCTTAAAAAATTATATAATTTTAGTAAACTGAAAAGTGGATGTATCTGGTTACAATTTGTAGCATTAATTTTTTTTTTCATTTATACCTTTAATATAAATGCATTAGTTAACTAATCAATGCATTTATCAAGATGAATAATAATAACTAAAGAATGATACTCCCTCTTCATAAGAACTGTCAAAAATAAAATAACACACATATCAAGAAAAACAAAATAATATCTTGATAAATATAGAAAATTATATGAATTGACAAAACTATCTTCTCTAGTCATTATTACTTATCTTGGTAAATGTATTGAATACTTAATTAACACACTTATATTAAAGGTATAATGAAAGAAAAAAATTAATGCTACTTAGATATTGTAAAATGACATATATTCTGCAACATTAAAAAATAAAAAATCGATAGTTATTATGAAACAAAGGAGTAGTTTTGATAACTCATATAATTTGCTACATTTATCAATAAGCTTTTTTTGTTTTCTTCAATATGTGTATTGTTTGGTTTTTTACTGTTACTCCCTCATTTTATAATAACTGTCAATTTTTAACTTTTTGATGTTTCAGAATATATGTCCATTTACAATATCTAGATAGGATTAATTTTTTTCTTTCATTTATACCCTTAATATAAATGTGTTAGTTAAGTATTCAATATATTTATTAAGATGAGTAATAATGACTACACAAGGATAATTTTGTCAATTTATCTAATTATTTACATTTATCAAGATGTTTTTTATTTCCTCGATATATGTATTGTTTTATTTTTTATAGCTATTGTAAAACGGATATGTATTGTAAAACGGAGGGAGTATCAAAATGACATAGTTTTCGATGGTAACTATTAATAAAGAATTATGGGAGTAAAATTTATAAAATGAATATTTATTAAAGAACATATAGTAAGAAACTTTTGACCATCAAAGTGTGGAAACCAATACCTAACTCTAACTAATGTAATTAACATACAACTAGAAGGACGTAACACTAATCATCATCTTCTTTAGAGACTTATTAATTTTCTAATCTACAGAGTACCTGTATTCTTTCACTTTGTGCTACTATTAGTTTTGTTAGAAACTCAGAATGCATAATAATTGTTCGCCCTAATTTCTGTGTTGATAGAGGAATCATACAAACACAGCCCGTAAATTGCTTTAGTGAGTAAGGCGTGAAAATTAAACTCAACTAAGACATAAAGGGGTGAAATTAAACTCAATTGAATATCATATATTTATATAACTTTTATGCACACTCTCAAAGGACACAGTGTTGTTTTACTTGTACTACCTATACTAAGCTAAATAACTATCAATTAATTATTATAAATAAATATAAACTTTTATTATATAGTTGTTCAATTCCATTTTATTCCAACAACATTTATTAAAACATTCATACATTATGATGCCAAAAGAAAAAAACATTAGTATATTAGCAATTTAGGATAGTAAAGATCACTTATCTCTCTTTTCTAATAACAAATATATATATATTCATTATTGTCACTTTAATTTGCCTATCCAAAAATAAAATGCGTGAGCCTCACTTTAAGTGTATGTTTAGTTATAGAATAAAAATAAGGACAAATTTTCGTATGAAATTTTATGTGAAACTCAATAATAAAAACTTTACTCCCATTTTTTATTTTTAAACCAAAATACCATAATTGTAAAATAAAATTGAAACAGTGCCTTCATGTAAAACCAATGTTTTAAACTTCACAAAGGCCTTTTAAATTGACTGTAAGCAGACAGCAGATTGCTAGAGACGCATACCGACCGGTAATCAGTTTGACTCGCCGATTTTTTGGAAAATGGTGACCCGTGTGTCCTTCCATGGTTCAACCATCTCAGGAAAAAAAATCTTTAAGTTGCTTGATTGCCCTCGCTCCTCTGCCGCCGCCTCAGTCCTAGGTTGCGAGATCAACCGCGGTGCATGCTGCCACCAGTCACTAAGAGGACTGCCTATGCCATGCCACTCGAGAGAGAGAGCGAGAGCCAGTTGAGGAAGAATAGAAGAAGATGAGAATGAGGGGGGGTTTACGTCTCTCCGGCTACCAGTGACTATGTGAAAGAGAGACTATAGGATTAGGTCACTTTTGACCTTTTCTTTGTTCACTCCTTTTCTCTTTTTGGTTTTGGTCATTTACGTTGGTCTGCATCGTTTGTGAATAATGGGCTGAAGCCCATGAGCCATTATTGTTTAACAACATTGCACATGGATCACAAAGGGAAATGAATGGTTTTTCTTCAATCGTGGGGATTGAAAAAAATAATAAAATATGTTTTTTTTAAAAGTACACATTTTACAATTTAATTTCAATAATTGTTAATCGCATGGATGTTATATATATTTATACAAGCACACATTTTTTAAAAATACACTAAATTGTTGATTACTTATGTTATTTTATTCTATATATGAATTTAAATATATTTATTTAATTATATCATTCAACTGTTACATGACCCACTTGTTGAACCAGTGACCCATTGACCCAGGACTTTAACCGAGTCGATCAAGGAGTTTTAAAACTATGTGTGAAACATTCCATGTGGGAACGTGAACCTGACCATTAAGCAGTTATTTTTCTTTTTATTGAAAAAAAATGTTCTAGGATAATACGTTGTCTCCAGTTGTAGTGGGCAAGTGGTGCCGCGTTTACTAGAAACAAAAATATAAAAATATAGTTGTGTTTGTTTGTAGTTATTTTAAGAAAAAAATTAGTTAAAATAATTATGTAACCTACCTCACTAGGTAACAAAAGGATTATCTTGTATGTTGTCGCTACTCATAATAATTCAATCCAATTTGGATGAGACAGATAACCTTGGAATTTCGAATAAATTTATTAGTTGATCAGTCTGAGGTTAATATAATTCCTTTCCTGTGTTTATTTTCTTACAGCTTTTGGTGTAGTTGACACAATTTAATTAAGCACAAGATGTGAAAATCAGTTATTTTTAAGTGATATCCGTAAAAGACACACATCTAATGCTTGTTTTAACGTAATTTTACGTGATTTACTTGGTGAAATTAGCTACTTTCATGTGAAATTTGGACTTTTATGAAATTATTGGTACTAGTTTTAATTTGGTGATTTTAGGTGAATTTAATGGTTTGAAAGTTTATTTTTATTCAATTTTGCAAGAGAGACATTTTTTGAGTTAAATAGAAGAATCTTGAAGCTAATTAGAGAAGATTTATAGACAATGCTAGGAGAAATTTTGTATCTCTCTTTATAGAGATCGAATTTGAATAAATAAATATGTTTTAGAAAGTTCAAAAAGTGATCTACAACTTTGATGTTCAACTTAAAACCCAATTCTAAGAGTTTATTAATTAAAATCCAGTTGCAAGATTGAAGACTAATTTCTTAATGCGGTACAACCTGACTTTTACCTCATATTTTGTTAATATCTTGAGCTATAGAATTCCAATTGAGGTGAATTTCATAGCATTAGAAAGATAGTTCAATTCTCTACAACTTCATCTCTGATAATATAAAGCTAATTCCAACTGTAAGGTTTCTAAAGCTCGAAAAGTGACAATCCAATTTGCTTTTGCACTAGATCATTGAATTGGCCCAATTTTAAGCCCAAGGGAGCACAAAATTAAATGTTTTGGGCCTACTTTGTGTTATTAAGGCTTAATGAAACCCTAAAATAGAATAAGAGCTATAAATACATTATCTTAAGGATGAAAAGTGGTCTTTTAGCAGCCTTTGACCTCTTTAGCCAATTTGAGAGATAAAGAAAAGCTCTGTTAGGGTTTGGTGGCTATATCTAGAAGAAGACCTTTTTATTTGATTTCACTTACCTTTCTTATCTTTTTCTTGATTCATGTTCAATATATTCTTTCTTTCATTAGATTGGAATATATTGAATATGTTTAGTATTTAAATCTTTCCTTAGTCAGGGTGATGATGCACTATAAAAAATCATGTGAATTATGGCAGTGAAATTAGGGCGGTTGCCAAAATTTGTCACAATATTCAGTAAATTATAGTGGTTAACCGCCATAATCTTGGTGAAAGAAATGGTGATAAAATTTTACTGTACTGTTTGTGAATGGCCTCCAGATTATTCGAAAAGGATTCTACCAGACCAAACACGTCGAGCACAAAGGACAGGTTTCTTTCTTTCATTCACTTCATCCTTTCTGGCTTCATTTGGAAAAACAAGAATCATGTGATTTTTCATTATCTTCATCATTGTTACGAGTCAAATTCAGGCAAATGTATTAAGCTTCCTAATGTGAAAAGTAGTAGGCGAAATGTAAATATTTTATGATGCCTTTGATTAGGAAGGGATAATACTGAAAATTAGTTTGTGATAATACTCAAACCTCACTGTCATCAGTAGAGCTCTTAAGGCTTTATCAGAAAATTTTTCCTTTGAACTATTTTAATTATTACTAGGAATTACTATATTATATGCTGGTGGTTGGCTTTGATTGTTGGTACAAGCATGTATTGTTGTCGCAATTGATTGTCAATTTTAATTTTGATGATGCTAGGGTGTTTATTATAATTTAAATCTTGGAATAGTGGACAGTGTCTAAATATCACTTGATCACGAAGAGAATGAATTGGGCACCTTTATTAATGTACATCAACTTTAGCTAGGATCAGTTTTTCATTTCTTTCATTTACTCAATTGGAGTTCTTATGAGATTCTATTTATGTGTAGGTCCCAGATGAAGCAGTCTCGAAGTGTACAGCATGTGGCACTGATTTTGGGGCTTTTGTTCGCAGGGTTGATCTCTTGATTCTTTTCTCTAGCTATGTTTTATTTTTTATGTATCATGTGCTTGGCTGTTAATGTTTGATCATAGATGCTTCTAACAGCATCACTGTAGGAATTGTGGAGATATTTTCTGTGACAAATGCACTCATGGTAGAATTGCTCTAACTGCTGATGAATGCTCAACCATTACGAGTTTGTGACCGATGCGTGGTATGTGTAATGTTTGTTGACTTTCCTCCTCATCCACTCCCCACCTTATCGACCAATGCATGAATTTGTTTGTCTTTAGTTATTGCTAAATCGCTGATGCCACTCAAGGGGACTTTCAATGGATGTGGGTTTTTTTTTTTTAGTCAATGGCCTTCCTTTCCATGTTCTTCTCTCTTCATTTGTCAATTGATCTGGTGTATTCAATGCCAAAAATTGTAGAAGCCATGTTATGCATCATATTTTTGGTTTAGGGTGTAATTATCTGTTAAATAACATGAAGTTTTAATATTGGCATTTTTTTTTTTTTTTGACTAGGAGCAACTAAGCCTCTAGAAAGTAGCTACTTTATGGGTAAAACTAACACCTACAATATCCCCCATCAGGAGTGGTCCTACATCTATATGAAGAGTCTAAGATGTGCAAACCAATATCCTTTACATCAAATGGAATCACAAATTCAAGCATTGTGTGCCTATATAGCTATGAAGGAAGGAGGATGAATGCCGGATGAGTTAGCAACGTTATTCCCTAATCTTACTTCACTGGTATATAAACTATTGTAGTTTAATAGAATTCTAGGAGAGTAAGAAAGAATCTCAACACACTCAATTTAAACTTGATTTTTAGCATGCTAATGTTTAAGAATCTCAACACACTCAATTTAAACTTGATTTTTAGCATGCTAATGTTTTGTCCTGAATATATGATCATTTTTCGGATGCTTGCTCATATATATAATGCTCTTTTCTGTTATGAAAGAAATGCTTTAAAATTTATGTCTATGGATAAAAACTAAAACACACCATTCTTGTTGAAGCTTAACGAAATACATGATACCATGAATCTTGAACTCACCTAGCAGACCACAATGAGAATGGTTATGCAAACCACGATGGTTATTCTTATTGTCCTGTGTGCCCTTGGTGATTACCATGGGTCTAGGCCAATAACTATGAGATAGCATTATTGCATATTGTGCAACAGGACCAATTTAGTGGTAGTCCCTTAGAATAACCTAGCTAGTATGCACAGCCAACTTTTTTGCAACTTTGTGATACCATTAGTGTGAATGGAGCAAGTGAAGATGCCATAAGATTGAGGTTATTCCCTTTCTCATAAAGGGATAAGGCAAAATGTTGGCTACAATCACAACCAAAAAGGAGTATCATTCTTGGGACAATCTTGTCTCAAATTTCAAAAGAGATATTTTCCTCTTTCAAAATTTGTTAAATTGAGATGTGAAATTTATTGTTTCCATACCATATGTTTGTAAATTGGAAGCAAGTGAAATTTTTTCCATAGCAGGTTGAACCCCACTACTAAAGCTATGGAGGCATTTTTGGGGGTCACTAAATATCATTTATTAATTTAGCCTTATATTAGTTTATATATCTTTTTTGCAGACACCTAATAGAGGGAGTGGACCTGAGTCACCCAATGATATGAGAAGATCATAGATCAAAACAATAACAATCTAGCAACTAATTACCAAGTCCACGTACATGATCTTTTTATTAATTTGGTGTGATTGATGTGTTACTTGGAATTACTTTTTTTGTGTGTACTACTTGGAATTACTTTCTTTTTGACTTATAAATACTTATGTCTCAAGTGTAGTACTCATTTTATACTCAATTAATGTATCTTTCTATTGGATATCATATTATCATGTTTATATCATATATTTTTGTTTTTTTGTGAAATTTACAATTACAAAATAATAGCTAACAAAGTTTCATATTGGATCAAAAATTTGATATAATCTTTTAAGTTGAAACTGCTAGTGTTTTGAGAAATGGTAGTTGATAATTGCAATTTTTTAAGATCACTATTAAGAGAAAAATAGAGGTTAGACTTGCCAAAATTCATATTGAAAAAAGTGGCGGTTGAAAACTGTCGCAATTCACCAAGCATGATCAGGCCATATTGTCAAGAATAAAATGGTTATAAACCGTAATTCAATGGGGCTATATTGGCAAGAATAAAACGGCGGTTCTAAACCGTCGTAATTCACATGAAAAAAGTGCCGGTTCAAACCATTGTAATTTACTAATTAAGTGTCATCTTGTTAAGGGAAATGGCAAGTAAAAACAGCTGTTCCAACCCGCCATAATTTTCATTGAAAAAAGCGGGTTCTATTCGTTGATTGCTAGCTTTTTTTAACCACCATAATTTACCAAATGACATTAGTAATTATGGCGGTTTCCTGAACCGCCCTTGTTGAAAAAATGGCGGTTAAAAACCGCCCTAATTCCCAAACAAACTGTCGCTATTCACTTTTTTTTTGTAGCGATGTAACCAATGTTGGGATATGGGTTTTTGTTTTCTTTAATTTAATGAATGTTTCTTTCTTTCAACTGAGTTTCTATCGTTGCTCTTAATGCTCTTTGGCTTGATCACCCATAAATTGATACCATGAGTTGTGTGGGCAATTGGAAATTGGTGCATAGCTTAGACCTAGGGATAGAAACCATAATTGTGTGGAATTTATGATATTAGGATTTCACAAAACCTAAAGCCTCTGAATTTATGGTTCATGTTAATGAATTAAGCGGATTTTAGAATTCAAAGAGGATTACTATGTTAATGAATTGGGTATTACTTAAATTAGGAAATCTCCTATCAATTGAATTGATTGAACTTCATTAGATTGAAAATTCAATACTCATAGGAATAACTTGGTGAAGTCAAAATCCTAACATCTGCCTCTCTTGATTCTTTAAAATCACAATCTTCCTAAATTATCTAGTTAGCTATTGATTAGATTTTATTTGCTTTTTAATTTAAATTTAAGGTTGAGCTTGTGTTAAATTGGACGCTAGATAGTGTTTGAATTAGAGAACTAGTACTCAGTCATGTCAATCTCTTGTTGAACAGATCTTCTAATCATTTTATGGATGTTCATCTAATGGTAAATGAGGTGTGAATTCATAGGACATTCCATGAGTACAAATAATATTTTTCAATTTAAAATTGATATTAAATATAATTATATATATTTTTCAATCAAATAATTATTATTGGGAGTAGTTTTGAATGAATATATAAGTAAGGAAAAAGATTATCTTACAATTAAAATAAATGGACATATATAGCAGGGACTTCCTGAGCGGATTAATCTACTACTATTATATATATATATATATACCTCCATTATTGTAGTTCGCCTTTCAGCTTATTGTTGTAGATCTGGCCTCACACTTAGCCATACCTCGCTTTCCAAGCAACAAAAAAGCTGATAAGGGCGAATTTCCTCCCTTCGATAATTTGGAGGCGAATGTTGATATTCTCGTCATTGTTCCTAGGTCCGTGAAAATTTTTGGAAGTGTGTGTAATATATCTTTGTGATCTGAATTCATACTTGAGGGTGAAATTGTTAAGAAAATTTAAATTTGAATTTCAACTAAACATGTAGATACCAAATGTTGTGCAGACTTCTAGCGAAGCACGGTGTGGACCAGACTTCAGCTTTACGGACTTGGCACCTCCCCCTTATGCGATGCTAGATTTGTTGGCATCTGACAGTGCAGGAGTAGTTTATTTGCGTAGTTAGTCTTCTTGTTTTCCTCTGATCCTTTTGCTGTTTCTTTTCGTCTATACACCAAAAAAAGATACAAAATGTTCCACATAAAATAAATATGGACAAAGCGATGAGATGGTCCTATAAATTTACTGTTTTAGTTACTCCCTTTATTTTACAATAATTGTCAAAAACCAAATAGCATACATATTATGGTAAAAAAAAATTGGTAAATGTATAAAATTATATGAGTTGACAAAATTATTCTTATATAATTATTACTACTCATTTTGATAAATGTGTTGGTTACTTAACTAATACATTCATATTAAAGGTTATAAATGGAAGAAAAAAATTAATGCTACCTACATATTATAAATGAACATATATTCTAAAATATGAAAAAGTGAAAAAATAACAGTTTATTCTCAAATGAAGAGAGTAGTATGCTAAGTCATCCACTATTGTGATTTCCATTGTTAAGTTTATTGTCGCACACTATAAGATTTATGTTTTTTCCCAGCGACATTTGTTGGTGCCAAACATATGTAGTCGCTGCGAGATATGTGATTTCTTGTAGTGGCAGATCTCTCTAACATTTGGGATCAATTGATTCATGTTTCAAATTGCGATTGTATTAGTTATGGGTTAATTATTAATTAGTTTAGTACACATAATGCACAGTTGCACTAATTAATATACAAAATCTCTCGGGATTTGCATTATACTATTATCAAGTGTAACGTGAGTTGTATATGTTAGCTATATGAGGAGCTGTTATTTTTCACTACATACGAATTAAGAATAATTTGTATACATCCATGTCAGAAAGAAATAATTAATATACATTAAAAATAAGTAATGTGACACACGCTGAATATAGTATCATGAAAGAGAAACAATGAATCGACAATTACAATTACATAGCCTATGTTTCAAAAAGTGCCACCAACTTAAAGCAGAACAATTGATTGGGGTAGAGAAAAAATAAAGAAAATTAGATTATTTAATCCCTTAAATTTTGACTCATTTATAAGTACTTATGATTAGTTATTAAATCTTCTAACTGAATCTTTATACTACAATATTTTCTATATAATTCACTGATATTGAAACATCATTAGGTAATGACAGAGAAAATTTTATAGGAGATACATAAGCAGTGCAATTGGATTTTGAGTTTAGGGGAAAATGAAGTTCTGTTTGGTTTAGGTTTAGAGATTTTTTGTGATAAAACCCAATCAATTCGATTGATAGATTATCCAATTATTATTAGTTTATGTTTAATTCAATTAAAATGAAAAAAAATAAAAATTTAAAACACACAAAATTCAAATCTTTTAATAAAATTATATTAATTTCATATGAATATATAACTCAATATAACAAACATATATTATATAGCAACAAAATTTTTGAAAAATTATATATAATATATCACTACCAAAAAAACAGTAAATTATGACGGTTTTTTTGGATTTGTGGGGGTTTTAACCGCCACTATTTTCAGGAAAACGGTTCAAGGATCCCCATAATTATAACATCATTCGGTAAATAACGACAGTTAAAAAAAAACTGCCATAATTAAGATAAATTATGGCAGTTGCGCATCTAAAAATTATGGCATGTATGAACCACACTTGTGAATTATGGTGGATAGAACTCGTTTTTCTCTTAACAATGTGGTGTTAGTCTTACTAAATTGCGGAGGTTAGAATCACCGTATTTCTTTAACAATGTGAAGCGTCACTTGCCATTATTTTTTGGTAAATTGTGACAGTTCTCAACCGCCACGTTTTCTATAAAAATTGCGGTAGTTTGAACCATCATTTTTCTGAAAACTGTGATGCCATAGTTTACTATGCATTGTACCCTTTTTCACAATATATCATAGCAATTTGTAACCGCCATATTTCACCAAATTTTCTGCTAATTTTTAAATACCATATTTTGCAATATAATTTGATGTTTTCGCCACCCTCTTTTACGTGGTGAGTTTCACGACATCTAATTGTGAGTTAACATTTTTGTCAAATTTATATCAAATTTTCAATCCAATATGAAACTCTATTATCTATTATTTTTCTAGTTGTAAATTTCACATAATAATAAAAATACATATGATATAAACATAATAATATGATATCCAATAGAATAATGCATTATTTGAGTACAAAATGAGTACTACACTTAAGGCATATGTACTTATAAGTCTAAGAAGAAAGTAATCATTCCAAATAGTACACCAGTCACACCAGTAATTAATAAAAAGATCATGTACATGAACTGGTTGATTAGTGGATGGAGTATTATTGCTTTCATATGATGATCTTCTTATATCATTGAGTGATTAGTCCACTTTTATATTGTCTGTAATAAAGATATATAAACTAATATAAAGCTAAATTAATAAATAAAAAATTCAAAAGAAACAAACTTTGCAAGCAGAAAGTAAGCACAAATAAATTGACAACAAAGAAAGTATGCTTCATATAAGATACAACAATAGTTTATTTACTAATGAAAAATAGAAAGACTATGAACGTGGGATTTTCATTGGAAAAAACTAGAAATACAAATGAAAAACAGAAAGATTATGAACCCCAATCACTAGTTCCAATAAACAAGATGCCAATTCTGAATTTTCAAGATGTGAAATGCAGGTTTGAACTAAGAAAGGTAACTAAAACTTTTTCCCAAACATTCAGATTTTATGACTAAAAGTAGATAAAGAAACTTTAGCAGTAGCCAAAAACTCAAAAACAAAAGCTAACAAAAACAGAGCCTGCGCAAAGAGTGCAATATATACAAGTACCTTGTAAAACAAGAAATATTGCACGGTGTATAATAGTTTCACACTTTCACTAACCATGCATGAGGTTGACCATCCAAGCTAATACGTTCCCATGGTTTTTCCACAATCTTTACAATAACAATAGTTACCTACAAAAACAAAGAATATCGTTTCAAAATTCAAACAAAGTAATATCAAGTTAACAGGAAATTTGTGAAGGAAGACAACAAATTGAGATAAAAGATTGGTCAAAGTAAAATGTTTAGCCAGTAGATTAATAAAGGAGAAAAGCACAGTGCAAGGGGAACAAGGAAAACAAAAGACTGACCAGTGATCATCAATATTGATATTAGATTATCTGTCACCATTCACCAACCTGCTTGTAAAATGATGTAAAGTGCTTGGCAAGCTCAATAGCAAAGTCCTCCGCAGAAAGTATTTCGGAGCATTCCTTTGCTTTAGCATATACCTAATAACATATTACATACTAATTGGAAATTCAAAAACCGAACAGAATTGATAGGAGAATAAAAAGCAGATGACAAAGAGACTCAATAAAATAACACACAGTACTTATCACATGCAAGCAAATTTCTTGTTCTCGAAGTTCATTTCACAGAAACGTACCAGAACAAGAAATTGGATTTAAACTTGGGTATATGATCTAACTTCTGAAAGCTCAGATATAAATACCATGACCGTATTATATTTGTTCAAAATATTTCCCCTTCAATGGTTCAACTACTATACACAGCATCAGATTCAATTATTCAAATAATATACATTGAACCAGTCAAAACTAATCAAATCAAAATTTCAGGCTCACAGTGCCAGCACCAAGTCCATTCACCAACTTACAGGTTTTTCATCTATATAAAACTAATCAAAATTTCATATTCTAAAATTAATTAAACTTAAAAAAAAAAGAAGTCACCATCAAGAAAGTAGAATTAGCGAAGTGAAACCCTAATGATATTTGGATACTGACAGAGATGACGAGGATGACAGAGAAGAAGGTTGCTGGCAGAGTTTCTAGAAGCTTTTGGAAGGAGAGGAGCGTTTTCAGCGATGGAGGTCTTGATCCGTTTCAGTAGGGAGCCGCTGTTAGAAGGTTCTGGCGAAAAACAAAAAAGAATACAGCACAATAATCAAGTGAAGAAAGAAATGGGTTGAGAGGGAAAAAAGGGCCAAAATGACTATAGCCATGTGCAGAGCTTTATGTTGAAAAAAATGTACAAGAACAACAAGTGAATCATATAATACCCGATTTCTTTTGCTGAAAAGCAGAGCAGAGCAGTGCAAAAAATGAAATCAGAGCAGAGCAGAAGAGAGAGTGGGGTAGCGCGCTGAAGGGTTATTCTCCTTCTTCGTCTTGGCCGGTACCGACACAATCGACGGCGGAGGAATCTTGGAAGTCGAGTTGTTGCTGCTGTTCGGTGCCGGTTGGTGGTGGATCGCGGAACCCTAAATCGAAGGGAAGATGAAGAAGAAGGATGTGGGGATGGGAATTGGAAGGAGTGGGAGTGGTTAAAAGAGAAGTAGTGGATGGTGGTGGCGCGGGGTTCTCTCAGCTTTCTCAGTGGAGAGAAGAGTGGAGTGCCACGAAGAATGAAAGAGGGAGGGAGGAGTGGCGCGGAAGTGAAAAAAAGATGGATTTTCTTAGCTTTCTTTCTTTTTTTTGTTTTTTCACAACAACATTCAAATGCTATTAAATAATGGGCTGTTGGGTTTTTTTTTATTTTTTTCCCTGTTTCTTGTCTCAAACATAGACTTGGATTTTTGGGATCTCATTTTTATCTCAGATTTGATTATAAAAGAATTCTCTTTTTTTGAGTTGATAAGTTTTTTTCAAAAAAAAATATTTTTCTTTTTTTCCTTTTCTTCTTTCTATTTTATTTAAATTTTTAATTAAATTCTTTAACTAACACATTCTTCAAAATTAGTCTTTTTTTAAATTTTGAAAGTTTCCGTATAACTAAACACAATAAAATTTGAGTTAGAATCTAAAAGTTCCAAAATGACAAACGATTTATAAAATGTGTGTGTGTATATGTATATATATACTCGATGAAAATTTGCTCAAGTTTTATCCATTATTCCACTTTTGTTTCCATTTTCAAGGGAATACAACTACAATTGTAATAACAAAACAAGTTACAAATTCAATTGAAATAAAAAAAAAACACAAAATATGCTCTATTTACTATGGTTCATTATTTTTATTATAAGATTAAAAATTAAGAGATAACGCATATCTTAAAAGAGTTGATGTTTAATTTGAGTTTCCCATCTCATTTTCTAGCAGTGAATAGAAAAATTTTAGTTAATTTTTTATTGATATGTATTTTTACAAATATTACATAATTAAATAAAGAAAATATTTAAAAAATTAAAAGAAATTGTGACATATATCATTATATATTTTACTATTAACCTATTTAGCTAAACCCAAAATTGAATAAAATGACTAATTTTGAGAATTAGTGTAGTTTAAGCATCCAATTAGAAGATTTAAAAGTTAAGGTATATATTTGTAACTAGCTAAAAGTTTAAAGATAGGAATGCTCTTTTTCCTCTATTTTATTAAAAATAGTAAAAAAAAAGGACATAAAATAGTAATGGTAAATAAAGACGGTTCTTAACTGCCATAATTTACCCAACTGCCATAATTTACTAAACATTGTGGCGGTTTTAATTTCACTACCATTTCTTCACGAAAATTACGGTCATAAAATCGCCATAATTTACTACAATTGTGTTTTAAAAAACCGTCCTAATTTCGCCACCATAATTTCCATAATTTTTTATAGTATATGATCAGGTTGGTTCATTAGGTTCAAATTTATGAATTCAATAATTAAATCAATTATTATCAGTTTTAATTGGTTTAATTCAATTGGTTGGGTTAATCAAGTTAACTGAGTTTCCTTATACCCCTACATGTCGTAATGTTAGACATGACAAAAAAGGTCTAGGATATTGGTTCAATCTACCAAACTCTCTAATTTTAATGGGTTGCATTGCAATTTTGAACTCAAAATTTTTTTAACCCCAATAACCCATGAGTCATGGTGTGACAGGACAGCCTGATCTCGAGTTATTTATTTTTGTTTTGATTGGCGGGTTAAACATCATTAGCCTATAATTCTTTTTTTTGTTTTTTACTTTTAGGCGGGTTAGCCTGCTAGTTTGTTAGCTTATTTACTTTTACTATTTTAAAATTATTTATTAATTTTTTCTTATTTTTATAATTTTAAAGAAATTAATATTAAAATGATATAATAAAAAGTAAATAAATAATTTTAAATTAATGTTGGTTTGAAAATATTTATATTAATATTCAGATAATGTATTATTATATTATTTAATAAATATAAAAATAACATTTCATATATTATCAAATTAATTAAATAATAAAATAACACATTACTTGGGTTTTGCCGAGGATCCCGATATGATCATACGATTAATCGGGAGTCGAGGACTCTCACAATAATATTTTTTTATACACATTGATCTTGAGACCAAATACAAAACCTTATATATACTCAAGGAAAATATTTGATTGACAATAAATGATAATAAAGTATATAGTGTAAGTTTGTTATTGACTTTTATTGTCAATCAAACACTGCTCTATATTCAAGCGGTGTTAGTCTCTTTCACTCGGATGAATACGTTGTTAGCAAAATAAACACTATTAATATCGACAATGAATCACTCTTAACAAAATGCGTACGGCTCTTTCTAGGATGTCGTTCTTAATCTGACTTCCGCATTATCCAATTCGAAGGCCCACGGGATCTTTGTGGATAAGAATGGATATTCTTCATTGTAAAATAGTATTTGTACGAACCGTGAGTCGGACATCTTGCATTGATGACCATGTGATTTGATAGATTGATTTACAAAAATTTCAAAAACAAATATATAAGTCTTTTTTAACGGTGAAAGATGATATGTCGACGCATGCGTTCCTATAACATATCTCTTCGTCATTTGACTGCTCCTTGAAAAAGGTCGCGTGCTAGGGATAACTAGCGCATGAGATTATCTTTGCGTGTTGCAACTATGATAAGCAACAAAGCAAGCATACAGGATTGGGTTATTGTGCTGCATATCTACTAGGATATTAATTTAAATGGTTTTTTCGCCCAATAAACCATAGAAATTCATCAATATCCATATTGAACTTTTCAAAGTCTATTTGCAGTGATGAACTATTAGTATTTTATTTTTGGTATATGATGAACTATTAGGCGATTTCGTTGGAGTGTTAAATGAAATCAATTCCTTGATTAATTTCATATGACCTTTATTAAATCTTAAGGTATTTCGTTGTCCTACGAAATCATACTCTGAATTGATTCTGTTACCTACGAAGTATGTACGCATACAACTTTTCAATAACTCACCTCAGTTGTTGTTTGTCTAGTTGAGTATGCTTGTCCACTTTTTCAAATCTGTGTTCAAGTTTTTGTGAGAGTCTTTGTGAGAGGTTTATTTCTTTGAATAGAAAAAATGGAAGAGTGCGGTTACATGCTTGTCCACAGTGGGGTAGAATCATCCATACAAATGAGGGAGACACATTTGAAAGTGAAAATCATACTATTATTGGTGTTCATCCTTCTATCAATTTTGTGGAGTTGAAGACCACTATATTGGAAAAAATGGTAAAGAGCACATGGAAACGTGCTAGCAAGTGGAAACGTGTAGTCAAACCCTGGAGGACGGAATAATGGGACTCAGTAAGCCCACGACAACAGAACTAGAGCGCACCACATCCTTCGATGTCAGTCACTCGAGCTGGTCCCTCGACACAAAACGATAAAGTGTTGACCATTGTAGAACCCCTACTTATTGTCCCACAATGCCCAAAGTCCTCCAACAATGGCAACCACTTAAGGTGAACCTTAGAGCTAGACATGTCTGTTTGAGAATCTCCTGAATCATCTCAATAATGTATGCCTGTGTGTGCGCTCCACCACTAAATCAGATGCATTGTCATGAAGCTCTAAAAGTGTACTCTCAAACTAGGAGAGGTTCAGAAAAGACCTAACCTATGCTTAACCCGGCACCTCGCCTAGCAATTGCTCGCAATTAGTCCATATATCACGTCCCTTATGCCTCTGAAGTGCATCGCTCCCACCACTGTGGTCCATCAACACGAGCCCAAGCTGGAAGGCCATATCCTGGAGGTGATTGTGCACTCTCCATATGACTAGTGGAAAGTGTGTGTGTGTGTGTCTTTGGTCGCTATCTATATATAAGAACACTAAATAGAGCATAGTCATAGTGCTAAAACCTATGAAGCATAGAGAATCTACATCTTACATCCTGACACGTATAGTATAATTTACATATATATATAATTTTGTTATATGATTTTTTTGTCTTTTTTTTGTCTAATTTTTTTTTGTCGTGTTTGTATAATTTTTTTTTATCTAATTAATTCTTCTTTTGTTTTTTTTATCAACTGAAGAATTTTCAAAATGACCCAATTAGTTTCTTTTGTGTCCGTGCGTGTCCAAGCTCAAAAAATTATTTTTTTAATTGGACGTGTGTTCAACACGTGTCGTGTCAGTGTCTGGTGTCCTGCCATGTTTAAACTTGTCTGAAACATAACATGCCACCAAGTTGGTGTGTCCATGCTTCTTAGGCTAGAACTCAATCTATGTTGCCTCCCAAAATCCTGCCCTTACCAAATTATACTCCATCCTCTGATGAGGCTTAAAGCCTACCCACCTAGGTTGTAAGACTTTATTATGCTGGATGAACAGTAACAAAAATCATCAACACCAAACTAATTATTGTTAATATAATATAATAGTGAGTAAAAATAAAACTACATAAAGTAACTAACGTAAATTGTGTCAAAAAGTATGAAAATAAACTCTACCAATTAATTATCAATGCAAACAATTAAACAAACTATCAATTATTAGGCAAAAAAATCCCAAAAAATCCTAAATAATAAAAAACAAATTATTAACTACTAATAAATATTAATTAATAAATCCTAACTGCAAAGGCTGCTATTTGACTAAAAACCCTAAGTGCATACTAATAAAAAATTAATAAAATTAATACTAGTCCCTAAATGCATAAATTAATAAATTAATTGCCTATTAGACAAGTAATTTAATATTAATTACAAATTAAATTAAATTTAAATACATTTACTAATCAAACATACTAATTAACCTTAAACCCTAAGTGCATACTAATAAACAAATTAATAACTAATCCTCAAGTGCATAAATTAATAAATTGATCCATTAATTTGACAACTAATTTAATATTAATTACTAATTAAATAAAATTTAAATACTTTACGTCCAATCGTAGGAATATGTGTCAGCATCAAGTTGATAAAAATTGTTTTGTGCCATAGGACTTAGAACTTAATTATCTAAAGAGAAAGTAAAAAAAGTAAAAAATTTGTCACGACCTGTCCTGGGAATGTGACCGCACGTGAGAAATTTGGTTCCCACGTAAGCCTCATGACCTGGATTCCTCTATATGCACCGTAATATTTTAAAATTGTTTAAGTCATAAAATCTTTTCTACATACAAATCATCTATGTTTAAAACATATAGTCATAATTTTCCAAAATCCAGTCTATATCCCGTTTCTTAAGTTTGAATTCATAGGGTCAACAAGATAAAGAAAGTCTATCATATACAAAAACTTTATAAGTAGTAAAATCATATATTATAGTCCAACATAATCATATATACATAACATATATCATACATTATGGTCCGGATCCCGCCATCTACACTAGAACACCCTATTCTATATATAGAGGGCTTCACCCGTGTGAAGCTTACCAATGATACTCTATTGCTGGCGAAGAAGGAGGAGTTGGGTAAAATCTGGAGCAGTTACTCCGCCCGTAAAATAGGAGAAATAAGAGAGGGTGAGTTTTGTAACCAAAACTCAGTGAGTGGATCCTCACCCACAACCACACATGGGACATGGAAGGAAAATACATAAATACCATTAATACAACCTTCACAAAACATTTATATTTATTTCACATAATAGCAATAAAATCATAAGTTTACTAAAACCATAGAAGCATAATATTCTCAAAGAATTACCAAAAGGAACAAACTATCAGGAACTAAAATGGTGCTCAGTTCCTCGTGAACAAGAACCCTAATGAGATCTTAATGGTTCCTCGTTACCGTGTCCCTCGTGGACTCGATTATTTCTGGATAAATTGCCCCTCGTGGGCCTTGGTACCAAGGTTAACGATTTAGCTGCGTTAACTCACACTTTATTCCTTTCAGAAATTCCTTATCTCTAAACCACCTTTTCAAAATGTTTCATGAAGTCCTCTATCCTAGGGTTCAAATCCTAATCTCATGAAATAAACAATTCTAAAATCATAAAATCATTAATTACTTTGAGAGCTTGAATCCATGTAACCCTAAAGTTTGACCTTAGCATACCAGTGGTTGTGAAACCATGCCCAAGGGATCACCCGTTGAAGACACTATGGTTTCAATCCACAGAATATGTAGCCGTCAACTCGTTTCAAGTCATACACAGACTCATATGTTAAAACTCTTTTATATCTAAGTTTCTAAATCCATTCCAAATATCAAACCTTCATAGACTTGGGAATTCCAAAACCTCAATAGCATTTCCAATAGTCACCAATTTCATAATTGGTTAAGCATAAAAGTCATGCTAACAAACCATATATCTCAAACAGTTGCAGTTATCAATAGTTTTATATAAAACCATCTCAACAAATATGGTCCCATGCATTTTTCAAGAACACCTTTTATGTTATTTTCGAAAATCAACGTTTCTTGACAACAGAAATCTAACTGTTACAAAATAAACTATAGAATCATAGTTCTTCTTTATGGTTTGTTGAAAGTAACTATAATGACTAACATAGAGGTCATAGGCTAGAACCCACTCACCAGGAGGGTTGAACAGTAAGAAGGAACCACATAGAACTTTGGAGATAAAGAATGAAATAATATCTATCATGGAAGCAATAGAACTCTAAATCAACCTTTAAAAACCTCTAAATACTCAAATTCCATCTCTAACAAGGTAAAGAACCTCTCTTCCTTAGAAGACATGGAGGACCACTCTTGAGCTAGGAAAACTTGAAGGAATTGAAAAGAAACTAGCAAAATAACATACCTTTAAGCTTGGAGGATTAAAGATTCTAAGTTAATCTTGAAAGAGTTGGAAGAAAATGGAGTTTTATGAGTGAAAAATGGGTTGGAAAGGTGTTTGTTCGAAGTTGAGAGAAGTTTGGGGGGATGGGATGTCTGAATGGTTGGACCCCGAAATGGGATTTTTATGTTCGCGTCACCGCCTGGGCGGTCATATGACCGCCTGGGCGGTCTCAGAAGCTCCGTAACACGACTTCACTCTCGTTAACCGCCCTGCGGTCCCAGCAAGCTCCAGGATGCGCCATACTAGTATGTATTGGATCGGACTATCCCACTACTCACTTATTTACATTTCTTAATCATTTGTTTTCTTTCCATTAACTTTAAAACATAAATGTAAATAGGAAAATACCCCCCATTTGAATTCAAATAAATATTAGAAAAATCAAAATCCCAACAAATCAAAATCTCATTTTTGGGTTTTAGTTCAAATTCGAAAAATCTTATGACTTTATAAACTTGGAGCTAAAAATGAAGCATTTTGAGGGTTTCATAAAATTCGTTAAAAATCCCTCTTCAACTCATTTTTCTCTAGGGAACAATTACCGGACTTTTGGTCCCAAGAAAATAGCTCTATCATATAGCCCTCCAAGGGCGTGTAGGGTCTAGACTTAGCGAAATTTAGGACCCAAATGACAGAAAGGTAACCAACACCCTTCTTAGTTTGAAAAAATTGTCTAACCTTTTTATTTAAAACCGGGTATTACAAAATTGAAGTGAAAAGAAAGTGCGGACCACATCCCACAAAACCCTTTTCACTGTGGTTTTAGGAGCCCCTATTATCACGACTCGACTTGAATACGTTTCTGCATGTGAGAAATCCAATTTCCACGTAAACCTCGTGATCTGGTGACTATTCTTACATGCATGTTCTGTTCACAAAATCCATGAAAGAAGCAAAAAATTTCTCTTATTCTACATACAAATCACCTGTCTTTAAACCTATAAGTAATTACAACTGGTGTCTCATAGTTCAAATGTAGAACTAGGTTTTAGCCTAGTAGTTTGATGTCATATGTTTTGATGATGACAAATGAATGCAAAAAGATATTCAATATAATATATTAGATCATGTGTGCTGTGTATCGTTATTGTGATATCTAATTCACAAACCATACAATGATATTTGAGTAATATACTTTATGAAAAATATGCAATAGCTCTTTATAAGTGCTTTGATCGTATGATCTTGAATATGTTCTTATGTGAACAATGATATGCATGAAGGGCATTGTCATTATGTGAACAAATATATGCATGAAGCACATTCTAGTGTTCTATTCTTAAGAATCATGTATATTGAGGTATATATTATGTATGATCGGTTTAATTGTGTTATATATCAATGAATCATGCATATTGAGATATTTTTTATTAGACTAACGATGATTTTGAAATGATTTATTATGTGTAGAATAGTCCAAGTATCAAGAATAATCTTTGAACAAGAAAGATTACAACAATTCAAGTCAACAAGAATGGAGTCAAAGAAGAACGAGTCAAAAGCTTAATGATTAGATCATATTGTTAAAAGGTTTTATCTTTTGATAAGATTATTTGGCCACTTTGTTAATTAATGTTTCAATTTTGTTTCAAAATCTTTTTAATCATGTTTTTCTTTCAAATATAATAATGGATTTGATTATAAAAGAAATATTTTGATTTTGAAAGAAAAAGTGATTTAAATTGTTTTTAATGAAGACTTTGATTTAATTTATGAAAATATGAGTTTGATTTGAAATGGAATGTTTGAAATATGTTTAAAAGTGTTTTTAAGGTGAAAGAATGACTTAAACTATGTTTAATAATTAGTTTTTCATGTTCTGGAATGCTTGTAATCGATTACCATGTGGTGTAATTGATTACCATGCCTTGACCATTGTCAGTTTAAAAATTTAATTGTGTAATCAATTACTAGTTCATGTAATCGATTACCAGACCTAAAAATGTGTAAACAAGTGTGTTTTAAAGAGACACATCTTTTGGGATTGATCCATAACGGTCTACACGTTTTCTTGTCTATAAATACTTATCATTTAACATATTTGAAGACATGAAAATAAATTACAAAGATCAATTAACACTTGTTTTCAATCATCAATCTTTTCATCAAACTTATGGTCAAAACTCTTATCCTTTAAGAAAACTTCTAGTGCTTCAATTTATAATATCTCCTCTAGTCAAAGAGTGAGTTCTTGTTTTCTTTTATTGAGATTATGTAAAGGGTGAGGCATCCCTTGTAAGAATAAGTGTGTGGTATCTCTTAGTTTTTAAGAAACTCAAACACAAAGGGTGGGGGATCTCAAGTGTGAGAGTGCTCTTTGGTTGTAAAGATTTCAAAGTTATAGGAAATCTCAAATGGGTTGCTTGGAGATTGGATATAGACCACAAAAGGTGGTGAACCAGTATAAATCGAGTTTGCATCTCTCTTCCCTTAACCTTTTATTCTATTCCAAATTGAATTTATCATTCTTATTAATACCGGTAAATCTCGTAATTCCTCCATCAAACAAGTCCTATTTGAGTAATCTATAATATTTATATATTTTCTATAGTCATTTTGCTGCATGCATAATTTGAGTACATATGTATGAATTATTTCTTAAATTTGAAATAGTTTTCAAGTCACCCAATTAACCCTTCTCTTGGGTGATGTTGCCATGACTAACATCAAGTTCAAGGTCATAGATCATAATACAATATGTATAATATAAACTTACTCTGTTTTACAATAACCATGAAATTTATATAAATAAATCATAAAAAAACAAAATGCAAAATATGCTCTATGGGGGATCCTGCCTATAATGTCCTGGAGCACTCTAAACAAGATAGGTATGGTTCACTAAGGTGAAGCTTACCAATTGAACTCACTTCCAGGAGGAAGAAAGTTATAGGGAATTCTAGGAGTTGTTATATCTGTAATAGAGGGAAGATGAGAGGGGTGGGTTTTTATTCAAAACTCAGTGAGTCCTCACCTAAAACCTTCTTTCATGGGACACCAAAGAAACAGTGCATACGTAAAACTCAAAGGTCATGCATAATTACCTATACATATATAGATATAAAATTCAATTATCATTTCATAAAATCAAGAAAAACATTTTTCCTCAAGTTACTATCATGCTAGGAATCATGCAAATTTATAGTGCAATAGCCCTAAAGAAACAATAATTTCTGATCTGTGATTATGTCCATCAATCATGGTATAATTGTTTGTCTGCTATGTGGTTCTTAAAGAACCAAATTTGAACATCTAAATAGGTTCTATTCTCGCTCCTGTTTGTGAGATTGCCCTCAAGTAACTTGGTACCAAGGTTAACGATCAATTTCAATCGTTAACTCATTGATTGTTTCTCTATAGCTACCATGTAAGCTAATTAAATAAATCCGTGTAAATCTGAAAACCTTTAAAATCTTTTAGTTCTCTAGAGCTTTGAATCTATCCAATTCTAATAGTTTGACTCTAGCATAACTGTGGCTATAAAATCTTGTCCAAGGGATCACCCTTTGAAGACATTTGTGATTTCAATCCACAAAGTATGTAGCCAACTGTTTTGAATTTCATGAAGATTCAATCTCTAAAACCTTTTAGTTGATTATCTAAATCATATTTCAAGTTGTCAAGCTTTTCATAAACTAGGAAAAACTCAATATCATATTCTGAAATTACAAGGTCTAAACCATATTTCCAACCTTTTTTCTCTAAGCTTCACATCTGGTTATAAGACTATATCATATACATAATCTAGTTCCAAAATCTATTGAAAACAATCATAAAAGTCTCTAACAATTACATATATCATCAATTCTATCTAAAATTAGTTCAACAATAATGGTCCCATGAGTTTTTATCAAAAACAAGTTTCATGCTCCAAAACCAAAAGTTCTAAAAATACAAACCAATAATAACCTCAAACTTCTTTGCAGTAACCTTTAAAATCAAGCTTGTAAATGATATCTTTATGAAAATAATTCTAATGCACAACATAGAGATCACAAATGTGAACTCACTCATCTGGAGGGTGGAATAGAGAATCAACACCAATAGCACACTAGGAAGCAAGAATGACATTAGTATCTGCTATAACAACCATAATACGCTATATTAACCTATAAAACCTCTAACTAACTAAATTTTAACTCCAACAATGGTAGAAGAGCATCATGACATGAAAACCATGAGAACACAAGACCAAAATCCCAAGAGCATGAGACATTGAAAGAATAAAGGAAGCAAAACTACTAGAATGACATACCTTTAAGCTTAGAAGATGAAAAATCCAAGTTAAACTTGAAGAAATTGGAAGAAAACGGAGTTTTTGGAGTGAAACAGGTTGGGAGGTGGTGTTTTCGTGTTTGAGAGGGGGAGAAGGGTGTGAGAGTGTTCTAGACCCCAAAATGGGGGTTTTTATTTAAATTTTGACCGCTACAACGCTCATTAAGCGTTCACCAGAGAGCATAAAATCTCCACCTGACTGACTTATTGTTCCCTAATCGCTACAGAGCGCTAAGTTCTCCAGAATGGTTTTTCTCCCAACTTTGAGCTATAATTCAAGTGCTAGTATGTATTGGACCGAGTTATGTCAATATTCACTTATTTTTATTTTACTATCCATTAACTTTAAAACATAAATATAAATAAGGAAGTATCCCCATTTGGATTCAAATAAAATTCAAAAAAAAAAAAAATCCCTATAAATTAGAATTCAAATTTTGGATTTTAGTTCAAATTCAGGAATTCTTACGATTTTATAAACTTGTGGATCAAAAACGAAATGTTTAAAGGTTTCATAAAATTTATTAAAAATTATTTTTTAACTTTTTTTTCTCTTGGGAACAATTATCAGGACTTTTGGTCCAAGAAAGTGGTTCTATTATATAACCCTCCAAGGGCGTGTAGGATCCACGCTTAGTGAAATTCAGGATTTGGAATGACAGATAAGGGTAACTAGCACCCTTCCTGTTCAAAAGAATTTTCTAACCTTTTTATTTAAAACTAAAGTATTACACCTATGAAAACACAAATGGCTATGTTTTCGTAGGGGACTTCTACAAAACAATAGCGAAACGGTTTCGTGTTAGACCCCTACGAAATCACCTATATAATCCCAAATGGTTCATCTGTGTAAAAATCATTTCAAATGCTCATTTTTTAATTTATTAATTATTTTATTTTATTTGGGTGAAAAACCCTAACTTAAGTTGATCTTGCTATTTATAGTCAAAGGAAAATTACTTCTCTATGGATTATGTAATTAGTTGGTGGTCCCAATAGTTTGTCTTAGATAAATGCAATATGAATGAATTATATAAAAGGATGATAGATGAAGGAAGGGCTTACATGTAATGCCCCATATTTTCAAAAAAATAAATAAAAGGTCAGAAATTTTTTTTTTGAACAAAGAAGGATGGTTGGTCACCCTTACCTGTCATTTTGGTCCTGAATTTCGCTAAGTCTGGACTCTATATGCCCTTGGAGGGCTATATATTAGAGTCATTTTCTTGGGACCAAAAGTCCCGATAATTATTCTCTAGAGAAAAATGAGTTAAAGAGAGATTTTTAGCGAATTTTATGAAACCCTTAAGTATTCCGTTTTTAGCTTACAAGTTTACGAAATTGTAAGGTTTTTTGAATTTGAACTAAAACCCAAAAGTTAGATTTTGATTGGTTGGGATTTTGATTTTTCTAATATTTTATTTAAATCCAAATAGAGGGTATTTTCCTATTTATATTTATGTTTTAAAGGTCCTGGAAAGAAAACAAATGATTAACTTAAAATTAAAAAATGTAAATAAATGAGTAGTGTGGTAGTACAATTCAATACATACTAGTATTAGAGTATTTGGAGCTTTTGAGACCGCCCAGACGGTTAAAGAAAGTGAAGTCGATGTCTGGAGCTTTTGGAACTCAGGCGGTCATATGACCGCCCAGGCGGTTAATAGAGAGTAAGTCGGTGCGCCAAGGTGGCAGGGGACCGCTGAGCGGTCAACAGAGAACATAAAAATCCTATTCTGGTCCAGCCATTCAGACACACTTTACCCCTCTCCAGGAGAAATGCGAAATCCTCACCTCCCCACTCCATTTCTTCATCATTTTCTCAATCTAACTCCATTTTTCTTCCTTTTAAGAGTTCAAGGTATGTATAGTTATTGATCTTGCTTCTTTATCTCCCAATTTCTCATGATTCTAGAGGTTGGCTTTAGTGTTCTTCATGCTTTCTTGCCATGGTGCTCCTTCATGAAGGTTAGAATTAGATTTGAGTATCTAGAGGATGATTTAGTCTTATTGCTTCTATGTCAGATATTATTGTCATTTCCACTCTTAAGTGTCTTGTTGGTGCTATTCTCATGTATTCTACCTCTCCAAGTGAGTGAGTTCGCACTTGTGACCTTTATGTTATGCATTAGAGTTATTTTCAGGAAAATATAATTTGTTGCTTAACTTAGAGATTATTATACAAGAAGCATGAAGATTTCTGTTGGATTATATGTTTGGAAATGCTAATTTTAGAGCATGAAACATATTTTGATAAAAACTCATGGGACCATATTTGTTGAACTGATGTTTTGTAGAATTGATGATATATGTGGTTGTTAGAGGTTTTGTGATTATTTCAAAGATTCTGAGCTGGTTTATTTACATGATATAGTTTTGTAACCAAGTTTAGAGAAAAGGATTGGAAATATGGTGTAGACTTTGTAAGTTCATAATATGATATTGAGTTTCTAGTTTATGAAGAGCTTGACTGATTGAAATATGTTTAGATATTGAATCAAAATGTTTTAGAGTATGAATCTTCATAAAATTTAGAATAGTTGATGGCTACATACTCTGTGAAGGTATGGAATCACAATGTCTACAAAGGGTGATCCTTTGGCATGATTCCATAGCTCAGTTATGCTAAGGTCAGATTGTTAGAATCAGATAGATTTAGAGTTCTGGAAACTAAAAAGGTTTTAAAGGTTTTTCAGATTTATTTATAGTAGCTATAGAGACAGGCTTGTATGTTAACGGAGTAAATCCGTTAACCTTGGTACCAAGTATGCCTAGGTCAAAGATTTCAGAATTTATTGCCACACTGGGGACGACGATACGTAACCCCAGATGTGACCAAAGATTTATATCCAGAATTTTGTTATGTCACAAATATTGTGCGTAACCAAAGCAGAGTTTACTGTTTCTCTAGGAGCTATGCTATCATGAGTTTATATAACATCCAGTATGAAAGTAAATTAAGGAAATAATTTTGAGTTTGTAAAGTAATGATTTGAATATAGATATATAAAATGTATGTATACTTGATTATGTATGATTTTTGGATATTATTGATGTTATTATGTTCCCTGCATTATTTCTTGGATGTCCCATGAAGGGGTTCAGGTGAGGACTCACTCACTGAGTTTTGGGTATCAAAACTCACCCTCGCATTTCTCTAATTTTTAGATAGAACCATTACTGTAAATTCTACTCAACCACAACAAAGAGTCAGATGGTAAGCTTCACTCAAGGTGAGCCATGTATTCTGGGTTTGTTTAGAGTGCTAGGATAGTGCATGCAGGATCCCAGACCTTAGATCACATTTTGCATCTTACATATTAAAATAGTATATTGTTGTTGTGTTTAATAACTTCTATATGCTAGTTTCATGGACAATTTAGAACGAGCGATTTATTGTCATATGTTATATTATGGCCTCAAATTTTAGAGATAGATTATGAAAACTGTAGACTTGATTGCTTAAATGATTTTGATTATTTCGAATTTCAAAGATTAAGTGATTTGTATGTAGAAAAAGAGAAATTTTCTATTTTTCCTAGATTTCTTTTACGAACAAAGCATGCATATAAAGCATTAGGGTCTCGAGGCTTATGTGAGAGGGATTTCTCATGTGCCCGCATGTGTCTAGGTTGGGTCGTGACATTACGGCTAGCCCAATTTCATCCTTTGGTGAATATCAAAAGAGTAGCGTCATTCAAACACTCAAAATTATATATCTACTCCGCTTTTAGATATTAAAATAACATTTTTAATATCAAGAAGGAAAGAATGATAATTGATACCACGGTTTTATTGAGAAAGATGAAGTATGGAGATGTTAAGTGTCCCACCTTAAGTAAATAATAAGGGGCCTTATTATCGAGCTCTTTCACTTCAAAGAACACCTAATAGATCTTTTGGACATGTAATATCAACACATTAAGCTCTTTCACTTAGGACAACACCTACTACGTGTTGGATCGAAACGATGTCACTTTGGTGCCGGTGCTTGATGTGTATGGTTTAATTAGAGCACCGAATGTTATCAAATTTTAACTGAATGCACCATCATCATAGTGGCATTGTGAGTTTTACTAGAACGCGCTTTATATTGAGATTTGGTGTTATTCTATTATAGTGTTGTGTGTTTCTAGTGTTGTTTGTGTTTAGAGTGAGAGGTGTCAAAATTGGGTTGACCTGCCCTATTTAGGCTCGTCGCTAAAAGCCCATAAAAAATAGGACGAGATGAGCCAGCTTGCCAAAATAAAATGTGCTAAAATAGTCAGCCTAGCCCATTTTAGAGTAGGTTGGTGGGCAATAAAAAAATTTTAAAACAATATTTTTATTTATGTATATCTAATTTTTCAAGGTCCATAACAACTATACACCAATCTTGACTAAAAAATATTATTATTAATAGTGTTGTTTGTGAATTATGATACTGGCTTATTTTTAAGATTTAACTTTTAGTGAATAATGTCAACTATATAGTGTTGATGTGTTAGTAAGTGTACACATTTCTTACTTTTTTTTTCTTTTTTTGGATCACACGTTTTGTACTTTTTTTATAAATAAATTGTAAATTTTTTTTAAAAAAAATCCCACCTAAACTACAGGTTAAGTGGGGTGAATTAGGCTGCTAATTTTTTTGTGGGCTCAAAACATCAATACAACTCGTTAAAAATGACAATTTTAATGAACCAACCCGTAGACAACTCAGATTGGCTTAGCCCATTTTGACATCTCTATTTAGAGTGAGTGTTATCATATCTTCTAGTGTTGTGTTGTATCTTATCGTGATTTTGTTTTGTTTTCCTTTGTGGAATCATTGCTTTGATGGCATCCTTGCATCTTTTCATGCCCCTCTACTTGGTGAGAATCTTGAACCATCTTTAGTTATTAAAAAGGAAAAAAAAAAAGAAGGAAAAACTTAATAGATCTTTTAGATTGGGCATGACTCTCAGAAGCTTTCCTTATTCGATTGTTTTGTTGTCAAAGCTACCTTGCGCGTTTGTTGAGGCTTTGGTTGATGAATGGTATTGTGCTTTTATTTTTTCCTCAGCTTAATTTTGTTCCTCTTTTATTTGTGCTTCTAATTGTGGGTGTTATTCTCCTAGCCGAGTCCAGGACAAGGTACCCATCTCAGCTCATAGCATCGCAGCATTGCGAGCCTGTGTTGCACCGCCATTTGGGATGTCGTAACGTCGCCGCTTATCGCGCGTAGGATTGCTGCTCTCTTTTCCGTTGGTGCTGCATTGTATGTCCCTCTTCCAATACCAGCTAGATCCATATATCATTTAGGGTTTGATCTTTCTATTTTTTTTTTTTTACCAATTTTCTGGATCTTAGTTTTTTTTTGTTGGCTTTATTTTCTTTTTAGTTGGGTTTCAGGTAAAAAAACAATTCAATTGTGATTTTTTTAAAAAAAATTTGCATGTGGGTGATTTTTTTTTTGGATAGGTTAACATATGTAACTCATTGTTTGGGATGGCTTTATCATATGTATTATTTTTTGGATTTACCTTGAGAGGTTTAGATGGAGTGAACTCCCTGTTTGCCACCTCTACTACTTTCCCATTTTTTGTCGAACATCTCTACTATTTCCCCCACCATACTTTGTCTCCATACTCCTACCCAGCCACCCCCCACCATATCTCCTTTGTCAATTTCCCTTGTGTGTTCATGTATATATGTCAATGAAGTTACATCAAAATATCACTACTCAACTCGTAAGTTAGGCTCTCCTAAATGGGGAATACTATCTTAAGTGTTGGCCAATTCCAACCCTACAGTTGGCTTAGTAAATTTAGTTTGTTTTTAACCACATTTCATAAATGAGGCTAATTGAAATTAAATATGTTGCTAAATATCATCTCCTCCCTTGCTTCCTCTCTCCACCACCATCGCCACTCCCTCGTTAAACTCCACTTTTGAAATGCCAACCTCCTCCACGTTGGCATCATCTCCACCCTCCACCACCACCATCACCACCCCATCCTTCACCCATTCTCTAAAAACCCCTCACGTTGTCGTGTCGCTCGTATAACCCTAACCAACAAAACCTTCTCTCTATTCTATCTCTCTCCCACTTGAACCCACAATCACTACTAAGCTACCTTCAGCATTTTCCAATAGCTTGAGTTCCTACACACATTCCTTCCTTAAAACCTTATTATCATCATCACCCTTTATGAATTCCACACACATTTTCCATTCCTTCTTCTCAAATGTCAAACCAACAACAACAACAACCACTTTCTTCTTCTCGACAACCAACAAGACCCAAGTGCAGATACCAAATCCAATTCCAACTTCGACTATGATTCATACTCTTCTTACTCCAACCAATACGAGGAGAATGATGATTCCGTTGACGACGATGACTTATGCAAGAGGTTCGACAACAAGCCCTCCCACCTTCCAAGAACAACCCGAAGTCAACTTCCATGACTTCTTCGTCCTCAATAGCAAGCCCATGTAGTCCATCCACGACGAGGAGGACCTTGACTTCTTCTCTGATGATGACACATTCGACTTCCCAAGAAAGGGGTGGTGGGGTGAAGGATGGGGTGGTGATGGCGGTAAGGATGGAGGAGATAGCCTGGTGGCGGGGGTCGCTGTCATTGGAGGGATGTAGCGGAGGTTAGGAAGTGAGGGTGGAAGAAGAAGAGACCAAGAGGGGGGCTGAGTTTGTTGGCGTTTTGCCATATATTCAATTTCATTTAATTGCATTTATGAAATGTGGTTAAATGTAACTGTATGGGAAGGTATCGACTAGTGAACGTAGGTGAGAATCCACCATCCTAAATAGCTTATGTTAAAAAAACATCAGATGACTTCAAAGTACAGTTTGCAAGTTGGCATTGACTTTAGAGAAGCCAAGGGTTTTTTTAGTGTTGAGAGGTGTTATATATATAGAGCCCAGATATGCAAAAATAGTGTTAGAGCTTGAAGAAAAAGTTTAGGGGGGTCAAAAGGTTTCACATATCAATTAAATTGCAAGAATTAAATTAAATTAAAATTAACTGCACATTTACATATAAATTTTATAGTAAATAACTAACAAGATAAACACTAATGTATATTTGAATTTTTTATAATTGATTATTTTAAAAACAATTTTCTGTTTGGTTGTGGTAACTCAAAGTAATTTTTAAGTGGTTTTTTTTGTTTGGATTATATAAAAATAATAAATTTTATATGATAAATTACTAAAAAATGTATCAAATGATTTTCTATATTTTATAATATTTGCTACTTAGGATTATTTTAATAATAACATTAAAATGCTAAAATAATTTATTTTTGCTTATAATAAAAAATAAAAAATGTGTTTTCACTTATAAGTGAATTTTAGAATGAAAATTAGTTTAGTTTTTTTTAACCCAAATATACATATAACATCACTTTAGATTTAGATGAAAAAAACCTTTTCTTTTTAGATTATACTCCCAAACATACATCTAATAATATAAAAAATTTTATAAGCATCCTTAAGAATCAAAGTAGTACAAAAAGTTAATAAATCTATATTATCCATTGTCTATATTGAATATGCTCTTATAATTGCTTATATAATGTTTTAAAAAAAACACTAAAACAATGCTTAATTATGATGTGATCTTTTTCTTTATGTATAATTAAAAGACAAGTTAATGGATTTTAAGTTGAAAAAACCCATTTATACAGAATATTAGCATCAGAGGTGTATTACATGAGAGAAGTAGTTTATTATAAGAGTGACATTAGTAAATCTGGTCGTATAACTATACATAATAGTCAATATTGAAAGTTAATTATTATAATTAATGTCCACATACTCATTTAAAAAAATCACATGACTTTACGTTTTAATTTTAAGGATTCATGTAAGTTCAATGACCAAAATTCACTCCCCTCATTTTTACAATGAATCACTTCTCTTATATGATACGCTCCTAATATCATCTATATAGGATAATATATCACACTTCCTATTTATCTTACATATTTAATTCTCACATCAACTACTTAAAAAATTATACATATAGAAATATATAATTGGATTACATTATATAAGTTTATTACATTTTCATGTCATCAAAATTTAAATGTTTTCTTTATATAATTTTTCGAAAAAATTTGGGGGCCATGGTCGTCATTGTCCCTATGAAGCTCCGGTCCTGCCATAAAAGACATAATTGTGGTGACGAGTCGTCCCTCGAATAGGCTCGACACACGCACGTATCTATGTCAAAATGTGCATTCCAACTGGATGCATCTTTCTTGAATGGTTCCCTTTCACCATGCCAAAAAATTGATGCTACCACGTTATATATTTTTCAAACTCGAATATATATATATGGATTATCATCAAGTTATATTGATATAACTTTAAGTAAAGTTATAATACTTATAACTTTCAATGAAATAAATTTTTTATCGATTCAATTATTGAATTACAATTACCTATTATAAAGATTATTTGTGTCAAATTTCATAAAAATTGAATATCAATAGCATATAATTATATAGCTCTTAATAAAAAAATTTATTAAAATTTATATCAATAAAAAATCATTCAATAATATAATATTTTTTGAAAATTATACCGATTTAACTATATATATATATATATATATCACTATGCCACGTGGGTAACACATGTGGCCAACTGCCATTCTACGATTTTTCTATCCAACTACCACCCTTCTTTGGTGTTTGGTAATGTTATGTGCAAATAGTTTTAGTATTCATATTTAAACACTTAAAAGTGATGTTTAATTAAGACATTCACTTTATTATTATTAAATATGATATATAGGTAAAGATAGTGGGGGTAACCATCATATTTAATAATGATGGAGTTGGTATTTAATTAGATATTCACTTTTAAATATTAGGATAACATTTTTTATACAATTATGTTATTGCAATACTTAAAAGTGGGTATTCATTTGGACACCCATATTACTACCATTGGATGAGATGATGAGTGGGTTAAGTGGAGGGTGGTCTCCTAAGTGCCTCCATTGGTCAATGGCTATGGTGTCTTTTGCACTGTAGCATTTAATTAGTGATAATGAACAGAAATATAGACATTAAAACACAAATCTATTTAGTTGTGGAGACACAAACGGAGAATAGAAAATTTTCTGTCCTGGACAGGAAACACAAAATTTTTGTATCTTCAAAAGTGAAAATAGGATATAGAGATAGAAATTTAATATTTTTCTTCCAATAATACCCCTATACATATTTATTAATTCCCAATATGTCCTCACAAAGGCGGTGGTGCAGTCGCACGGCCGACAACGATCAACACCCACAACGGTAAGGTACCGATCAACATGGAGGTGGTGGTCAACATCGACCGACCAATCAATGGCAGTTCATGGTCGACTGACGGTGTCATAGGCACTATAGCCATTGACCAATGGAGGCACCAAAGTAGCCACCTAATAGTATGTTTGTGAGTTTTAATTTAGAGGGGATGGAAGGGTTTATAGTGTAAAATTTTAAAATCTTACACTACAAACCGTTCTATCCCCTCCCTTTCCCTCTAAATTTCAAACTCACAAACATATTATAAGTGAATACCACCACTCATTCAATTGGTAATAGAACAAATATCCAAATGGGATGCAAATCAACTGTGCCTACTCTATGTCCCCCATCCTGTCCCTTCAATCACAACTTGACACCTAGCAAATTTTACATGTCATCATTGTTTACTCTTAGCTATTAGAATAATAATAATAATGTTTTTGATATAGTTTTGGTTCGGCTACGAGTTTTTGTTCAGTAGTAGCCTTGCTAGTTGTTCTAGGTTGTGTGATTCAGATCTGCCCACCGACGTTAATTAGCTTTAGCTTACATTTAGGTGCAGTATTAATGACAACTTGCAACAATAAGACCCCGAAAGGCTAAGCCTCAGACTTTTTTCCTGCTGGTTACCCATCATGTCACACATATCCATACTCGTATCTGGAGGAATTTTTCATACTACTAGTACACATTTAATACAAACTATATATATATATAACTATAACTATTCATTTTAAATTTTATAAATTAAAATAAATGGTTATAAATAATTTTGGAGCATGCATTGATTATGCTTCATGAGCATATAAAAATTTCTCGTCATATTCACTCTTATACCCACAACTACTCCCACGAATGCTAAGGTGCGCTTATTTCAATTTTTAGTTTTTAATTTTATTTATAATTTTTAGAATTTTGTAAAGAAAAAAATTAGGAATGAAAACTGAAATATAAATTTTATACTTTTGACTCACCAAAATTTTTTTTTATAGTTTTCACAATTTTTAGTATTCCTTCATAAAATCTTGAAAACTGTTAAACTGAAAAGTGAAACTAAATGCACCCTTAATTATTCAATGTATTGAAAATTGTTAGAGTATAAAATCACTCATATGTCTCTACCCATTAACTTTTAAAAGAGATATTTTCATGACATGGTATCAGAGACTTAAACTTAAATTGATGCATAGGTAGAAAGACACATTAATAATTTTATACTTTGACATATCTCCTTACACAAATATCTCTTTTAAAACGTGAACAATTTTATGAGAACAGGGGTCTGAACCCCTTGGTTATGGAATTCCTAATACCATATCATTAAAATCATCTCTTCCAACAACTTATAGTGATGGGTAGAGTCACGTAAATGACTTTATACTCTAACAAAAATAAAAAAGAATTTTATATTATTAGCCAATACATTTATTGTAAAAGTATCAAATTACAATGAATATTTATTGAATATAATTTATCATTATTTTAAATTTATATTAATTAACCATATAAAATAATTTTATGCTTTCAATATATAAAAACTAAATTAAAAATGGAAAGCGCCACATAGTGAAAACCAACCAAACCTTCTCCCGTCTTACTTTCCTTATAATAAATTTTAGTAGTAGATGACATGAAACACGCGAACCACGCTCTAACTCTTCATTCCTCCCACCTATTCGCCCGATGCATGACACGTGTAAAAGGGCGGATTTGAACGGCGGGGATGCAAGTAGCATGTTTGGCGAGTATAATAAGGATATCGCTAATGCTCCCTCGAAACTTATCAATCACTAGTTGCTTCATGTCTTCCCTCTCTTCTTCGTTGGCGCTTTAGGAATTTCTCTTATATATTTATATCCGTTTTGTGCACTCCATTGCTCCACACTACACACCCCACACCACACCCTTATCTGCCTCCTCAACTCTACAACCCCAGATCGAGTTTCCCTTTTTTTTGTTTTGTTCCCCACCTTTTTTTTTCTATTAGAGACATTAATTTGTGTTCATATATATATATAACCCCACTTCTTATCCACACCCATTAGTTCTTCCTACCAACACCTTATCTTTGTACAAATCAACCATATACTTATATCATATAGTTTTTTTTTTAGCCCCAAAAGAAGGCTAGCTATACTAGTCAACTAATGGAGGAGACGGGGGAAAATTGGCCTTCGGATTGAATTTGGTAAAAGCAAACACAGTATATTCATCACTCATATAGTACATATGCTATATATGATTGGGAATTATGATCATATAGTATAGTATATATATCTATCTGACTCGATCTCTTTATTTCCATATATTGTTGTGTGTGTATATATATAATAGGACATCATGGGAGACAACGATTTCTATTTTGGTGATGAAGAATTCCCTTGTGATGATGATGAGACGGTGGATCCCATGATGGGTGAGACCAACAGAAAGAGGAGACAACGGGAACTAGAAGAGACATTGCTTGCACTTTCAGCCACCATACCTGGCTTGAAGAACAAGGTTAGTAACTTCAATTAATTACATATCACTCAAAATGGGTTTAAAGAAAATATTTGATAGTTAGAATTTTGTTTTTCAGAATTATTTTAAATATGGTGGGGGATATGGCTGTTGTGTCTGTTTGAATTTGATTCATGAAATTAAAAGATTAATGACTTTAGTCTTTAGAATTACAAAATGTGATTTAGGTTGGTTTTTATATAAGGTAACTAATGTTAATCCCCATAAATATCATCCTATAGACTAAAATAAAGCACATAATTGAAAAACTTCCAAGTACCAAAATAAACGTTAACTTAAAAAAAAATCTGGCTATGTATTCAAAATTAGACTATGAAACGATTTGTTTTTTCCTTTTCAAAGTAATTTAATTACACACCTATATATATGTCCGTTTCATGTTGTCTTAATTGTAGTTTTCTCTCCTGTTAGATTTTGAATTTATATCGATCTCCTTCAAATATTCAATTATATATGTATGTGCTTAGTTTGGAGATACTTCAAATTGAAGATATTTAGCGGTCAGTATATTATTCCTTCTCAAACATAACACAACTGTGTGACTAAAAGAAAAAAAAAGAAAAAAAACGTAACACAACTGATCGAGGAGTATAATTTAAGCAAAGGTACTCTGAAACGAAGTTAATGTCATTGGTCCTTGTTTTATTGTATCTTAAAGGCGGGTACTATTTTTGCTTTATTTCTTTATAGACAAATTCGCATATTCCATGTTCATTTCATTTCATTTTGATGCAATTACATTGTAATTTTATACAGTCATATATTAATATACTATTATATTAGTAAATATAGTTAATTTTTATTTTTATTATACAAATGAAGATAATTGATTAGATGGCTATGTAAAATTCTTTTCCAGTATCAGTGTATCAAAATTAAACTCTTTATTTATTTCTTTGATATCTTTAATAATGTGTTTAGATTACTTATGAAGTTAAAATAATTTACAAATTAAATTCTTAAAAAATTAAAAGAAATTATTATTTTCTCTAACATAATCAAAATCGAACGTGCAATAGGACTAGGCCATTTTTTAGGACCTGTCAGGACTGTTTGTGGCCACATAAACTTTCAATGAGTTTCATACATTACAGATATAGTTACTCACACGATGAAATTAGCTTGCTAATCAAGTCACACTTCATTGTCTTAATTCCTTTAATAACATGCAGTAATTTTCACACACAAATTATAATGTAAAACTGACTGTGAAGTTTTAACCAAACAAACGGCATTCTAAAGTTACAGTAGTCTAAGCAGTTCTCAAACTGATTTGCATACTTGCATGCCAGAATTGTTTGAGAGAAAAAAACATTAAAAAAAAGTTTAGGATAAATTGCACTCATCTTCCCTAGAGGTTTATGAAAATACAACTCATATCCAGGTTCTTTAGTTGTCCAACCTACACTTACACTTTCTCTTCTTGTCAAATCTTAAGTATTTATATTATACTCATACCCTTCACTAGCAAAGTATCATTAGTAAAAAGAATGATATTTTTATAATATTAACTATTTCTAATTAATAAAACTACAAAAATATCATTACACACTCTCTCCGTTAATTGTGAAAAAAAAACCTAAATTCGCATCTCCCTCACTTGCTGATCAAGAATAAGAGAGTGGTAAGAGCATTTTTATAAGTATTTCTCTTTTATATATATATATATATATATATATATATATATATATATATATATATATTTGTTTTGTAATCATAAAATCAAAAGTTATCTATACCGTGTAGATGGACAATACTTCAATCTTGGACAAAGCTAGCAACTACGTGAAACAACTACAACAACGTGTGAGAGAGCTAGAACAACTAGTTGACTCGCGCAGTACTTGTACCAACAAAGGCTCCACCTCTTGTGAAGTAAGCTCCAATAACGACAACTACGGACAGGATCATCACCATGGCACTCTTCCCGAGGTCAAAGCAAGGGTTTTGCAGAAGGAAGTACTCGTCATAGTCCATTGTGGGAAACAAAAGGGCATTGTGCTCAAAATACTGTCCCAGCTTGAAAACCTTCATCTCTCTGTGGTCAATAGCAGTGTATTGCCATTCGGGAAATCCTCTCTCACCATTACCATTATTGCTCAGGTACATAACGACTTATAAAATTTTATATATCATTAATTTTATGACTGAAAACACAACTTAGGGTGTATTGTTTTTTCAGATTTTTTTTATAATTTATTTTTTACCTAGTATATATAACTTTTTCTAGAATCTACTCATGCATGTCAGATATGTTCTACCTAAAGGTTAGAGGAAAAAAAACTATTTATTTTTTGAAAATAAATTTATATGATTGAGTAATTTCTATAAAAAAAATTATCATTTTTCAGTAACAAAAGTTGAAACATGCACATCTTATGAGACCAAGAGAAATGAATGAATTCATAAATGCACGTACTAAGAGACCAAGATAAATGGATGAAATTTTTGCATGATATATGGTGTGCTTGTTTCTGAACTCTCCTTTTTAATAAAAGAGTAATTTTTTTCACCTAAAAATCACCTTTTATGAAAGTTATTCATATCCACTTTTACTTAAGGTTAAAATATCATATACAAATTATTTTTTCACTGAAAGGTCCTTTTTTTTTTACATATAGGATTTTGGTTGTGTATCAAAGTCAATATAGTGCTTTTAATATAGAATTAGCCAAAAATATATTTAAAAATAAAAAATATCAACACATAATATGTCAAAAACAGATTCAGAGTTAAAAAAAAAAACATTGAATCTATCAAAAACACATTCAAGATAAAAAAAAATAACACTAAATCAGCTTTTAGTAAAAGAAATAACATTGAATCTACTAAAGATAAATTTAAAATTAAAAAAAAACACAAAATTTATCAGAGATAGATTTTATAAACACTATATATAAATATTTTTTCCTATAATCCTCTATTAGTGTACATTACCGATCAAAATATCAAATACAAATTATTTTCCAACCGGATAACTTGAAAACAATTTTTTTCACTTCACTTTTGTGTAAATAAAAAAATTGCACGCATAATCATGTATACTAATATATTTTTTATTAGCAAGACTTTTCAAACAGTCCTTTTCGTACCAAATCTTCTCGATCAATGTTAAAAATTTATGGGAAGGTATATTTTCGGGATGCACGACTTCGAGTCAGTACCAGGTCATTGGTTAATTTAAAAATATAGTAGATTGTATGATCTCTGCTCTTGGCTATCTTATCATGTTTCGTTTTGTTATGTTTTTTTTTTTCCCGAATGCATGTACTTCTCTTTACTGATCTAAAGTGCAACATAATATCCAAAATTAGCAAATATTTTCGTAAGCTTTGCAACTAGAATGCCAATGTAATTTATTCTTAATATTTCTATCAAAGCCATTATTTTGGAGTGATTTTTATATATATACAAGTCTAACACAACATCTTTAGATACACTCATAATAAATATGAATTCTGTTAACTTTATTCAACACATACTCATTCATCTATAAATCTTATTAGCTTTTGTATGAGTGTGCTTAAGAAAAATTGCCTAAATTGTGCTTATTCCTTATGTACAAGAATTTTTCATTTTTTGACTAATTAATTGCATGGGGTAACATATTCTGACATGCTAAATTACTCATTGCATGGAGTATTCTGAAGATGGGTGATGGGTACAACATGGCAGTGAAGGAATTAGTGAAAAGTCTGAAATTAGCGATCTTGACGCAATAGCCTGTATTAGTTAGTGTACGTATGAGCAGCGCTAATTCTACTTTTAAGACCTCTAAAGTGCCATAATTGCAGTTGTGGTATCAAATTAATGAATGTACATGGGAGCAGATATTATTTTGCACGCAGCAGTTGATATTCGCTATATTGCTCAAAAAGTGCCACGCTGATTTGGTGTGAAATTCAATGTACGATTTAATTTGTATAAAATCTTTGAAATTAGTTAGAGAAAAGGGCACGAGTATATTTTTATGGCTTTAGCTGATTAATGTGCTAAAGATAATACTTAAGGTTTTTAAAAAAATTATATTGAAAAGATAAACTTTCGTAGGTTTTCAAAGGCATCAAATATATTAAAATTTTTTAAACTTTCTATGTTTTGCATTTTTAATCGAGACACTGGGTAGTAAAACCTTATTTTCATAAAGTGTAGTTTTTAGTTTGAGAAAATTACATTAACATGCCTTTAGTACAATTATGTTTGGTAGCCTTCAAGTGTATAAAATTGCCATTAGCCTCTTATGAGGTTCACTAAAATTACACTAATACTTTTTATATATACTGATTTATTAATTTAAATGATAAAAAATGATAATACATAACATATAATTATTGATAATAAAACTATAATACTTTGATGATGTTTGATATATTGATCGAAAAAATAACATTTTATATAACATAAAAATAAAATTTATAATTATAACTTATGATGAAATGAAGGGTATTTTAGTTAATATATATAAAAAATATTATCAAAATATTATAATTTTATCATTATTAATCATATACATGTCACATGTTATATTTTTTATTACTTAAATTAATTAATAAATTAACATATGTAAATGAGATTGATATACTTTTTTCAAATAAAAGGATCGATAATAAGTATAATTACGATAAATTTTAACAAAACTTAGTGTAATTTATTTTTTATTTCATTTTATTTTATTTTTTTGAAGTTTGAAGTATCTCAGTGGTCGAATTCTAATGTATGATTTGATTCTTTTCCGTAAAATAACTATAAAATAGTTATAATATTGTTATTCATGTGAACTAGTCATAAAGCCACTTTTGTTGGCTTTTTGCAAAACATCAAAGTTGGCTAAAGTCAATGAAAAAAAGGGAGGAACTGGTGCAGTATTGTCAAGAAAGGCAGCACTGAAACCAATACTGTGGTAAACTATTACAGCATCAAATTTCGATGCAAATGTCAAGCTTTGAAATTTCCTTCTATGCATTATTGAATTTTTTGTTCTCATACAAATAGAGGTTGCCTTAAATCAGTTCATGGATCAAAGAAATAATGGAGAACATTGAGAGAGTAAATATATATAGTGTCTTTTGAGGATTTCTCTTATTTTTATAGAGAATGTGTATTCTCTAGTATAAGAAATGGTGTTATTCCTTCTATTTAGAGAGAGGTGTAATTTTATCTTCCATATAGTGAAAATCTTCTTGCCTTTATGATTTTTCCCTTATCATTAGTAAATTTTCCACATAAATATTCTGTCAGTTCTAATTCTCTCAACTCTATTTTAGTTACATTGATCTGTTTCCATAACTTTGGTTACCCAACAATGTTATCAGAGCCATTGGTTATAGTTCACGCTTGGGTTACTACTTTCGGTCACTGTTTATACATGTAGTTGTATACTTTTATAGTATTATTAACGTATACTGGATTTGTTCCATATATGGTATAAATTTATGATATTGTTCACGTATATGGTACTATTCATGTATACGTACTATTCATATATACAAATTTATTCACGTATATTGTACTATTTATGTAAAAAAAAAAAGTGATCGTATAGGAGAAACATCCAAATAAACACCAAAATTTGAGTTTGAGAAGTTCAATGATAATTTTTCCCTATGGAAATTAAAGATAAAGGCAATATTGAGGAAGGACAATTGCTTACTAGCAATTGAAAACCAAGTCAAAGTTACTGATGAAAAGTGGAAGGAGATGGATGATAATGTTGTTGCCAATGCATCTTGCAATGACAGATTTCAAGTATTGTCAGTATTGGAGAAAAGAAGACAGCAAAGGAGATCTAGAATACTCTTGTCAAACTGGACGAGGGCAAATCACTTCACAGGAGAATATTTCTAAAGAGAGGCTGTATACTCTTCGGATGAGTGAGTCCACATCGGTGACGGACCACATCAACAATCTGAACACCTTATTCTCCCATCTTAGCATCAAATTATAAAATAGCGGAGAATGAACATGCGAGCTTCTACTTCAAAGTCTACTTGACTCATAATCAACTCATCATCAACATCACAAATAATAATATTGACTATCTATCCTTTGATGAAGTCGCTGGTGTCATTCTTGAAGAAGAATCCAGGCACAAGAATAAGGAAGATAGATTGGAAAGCTCAAAGCAAGCAGAGGATTGTTAGTGACGAGAAGGAAGATCAATGGAGCGTGACTCTAGTGGGAGTCATGGTCGGAGTAGATCAAAGTCAAGAAGAAGGAAGAACTTAAAATGCTACCGTTGTGGTATGAGAGGGCACTTGAAAAAGATTGTTGGAATAATAAGAAGAATGCAGATAAAGCTCCAGAAGTATCAACCTTTCAAGGATATGTTGAGTACTTCTCCAGATGGATAAATCCTATGAGCGAGGTAGCAATTGGTTCTAGAGGCAACAAACGGCTCATTGATGTTTGGATAATGGATTCAGGAGCAACATGGAACATGACTCCACACCATGACTGGTTTTACAATTACGAACCTATCTTAAAGGATCTGTGTTCATGGAGATGACCATGCCTTAGAAATTGCTGGTGTTGGTACTGTCAAAATAAAATTGTTTGATGGTTCAATTCGAACAATTCAAGGAGTGCGACACGTGAAGGGCTTGAGGAAGAATATATTGTCTATTGGGCAATTGGATGACTTCGGTGCAAGACCCATGTTGAAGGTGGGATATTGAAAGTTTTTAAAGGTACTCTTGTGGTGATGAAAGCAGAAAAACACGGCAAATCTATAGGCTTCAAAATACGTCAGGAAGTAGATGTATCAGTGGCTTCAAGAAAAAGAAAAAATGATGGTGTGGCAGTAAACTAGGCCACATGTCAGAACATGGTTTGAAAATTCTTGCGGAACATAATCTCATTCCGGGCTCAAATCGATAAACTTACCATTTTGTGAGCATGTGTTATAAGCAAGCATCATAGATTGAAGTTTGGTAGATCAACTGCTTAAAGTAAGCACATTTTAGATTTGATTTATTCTGATGTGTGAGAGTCACCGAATGTCCTAGAAGATGCAAAATATTTTGTATCATTCATTGATGATTACTTCAGGAGACTGGGTGTACCCAATCAAGAAGAAGTCAGATGTGTTCCCAATATTCAGAGACTTCAAAGTAAGAGTAGAACTTGAATAGGAAAGAGAGTCAAGTGTTTGAGGACAGACAATGAAGGAGAATATACATATGGAGATTTTATAGCATTTTGCAAGCATGAAGGAATTCAAAGGCAATTCAAGTTGCGCAAACACTTAGCAAAATGTTATAGAGAACGGATGAACAGGACTATTCTAGAAAGAACAAGAGCAATGCTGAGAAGGCTTAGCCAAGTCTTTCTGGGAGAAGCAGGAAAAACTGTCTGTTACGTGATTGATCGGTCGCCATCAACCTCGATTGGTTTAAAGACACCAATTAAGATATGGAATGGCAAGTCGGTGGATTATTCTTCTCTAAAAGTGTTCTGATGTCCTGCATATGTGATGTACAACTCCAAGAAAGAACAAAGTTGGAACCATAGTCCAGGAAATGTATATTCTTGGGTTATGCTGGTGGTGTAAAGGGGTATCGCTGTAGGATCCCATTGCCCTGAAGGTTATTGTCATAGGGATGTTATATTTTAAATGAACTGCAAAGTGAAGAAAGAAATGATAGCACTGTTAAGAGACAACCACGATTCAGATAGATGAGAAATTGGAGAAGAGGTTGAAGAGAACCAGAGCATGATGAACAAGTACCAGATGAGGCTAATGATAGAAGTTAGGCGATCAACAAGCCATACAAAGCCACCATCATGACACTCAGACTATGTTATGACAAGTCATAATGCATTCTATTTTCTAACAGAAGAAGGAGCCATCAACCTTTCAGGAGGCTTTGAGTAGTCTAGATTCTTTTTGGATAGCAATGCAAGAAGAAATGGAGACCTTGCATAGGAATAAGACATGGGAACTTGTTGCACTTCCAAAAGGTTGAAAAACCATTGGTAACAAATGGGTCTATAAGTAGGTCTATAAGATCAAACGAGATGACAATGATTGATTAGAACAATATCGTGAAAGACTGGTGGTAAAAGGATTTGCTCAAGGAAAGTATCGATTTCAATGAAATATTTTCTCCAGTAGACTTACCACTATAGAGTAGTATTGGCTATGTGTGCTGCATTTGATTTACATCTTGAGCAGAAAACCTTTCTTCATAGAGAACTTGAAGAGGAGATATATATGCTCCAACCAGAAGGTTTGAAGAAAAAGAAAAGAAAACTTGGTTTGTAGGTTGACCAAATCTTTGTATAGTGTAAAGCGACGCCAAGGTGTTAGTACAAAAGATTTGATTCCTTCATAATTCGCTCGGTTACAACAATTCCAAGTCAGACCATTGTACATACTACAAGAGGCTTGTAACAATGTTTTCATCATTCTGTTGTTGTACGTGGATGACGTGTTGGTGGTAGGCTGACAAAGATCGAATCCAAGAATTGAAGGCAAATTGGCTAGGGAGTTTGATATGAAAGACTTGGGACCCGCAAACAAGATTTTAAGGATGTAAATTCATCGAGACAGAAAGGATAGGAAGATTGGCTTTGGCAAAAGAACTATTTGATAAAAATCTTGCGACACTTCAACATACAAGATTGTAAGCCAGTTCAACCACACTTCTTGTGAATTACAAAGTATCCTCATGTATGTGTCTAGCAGTAAAGCGGAGAGGATGGAGATGTCTCGAGTACGTATGCATTAACGGTGGGAAGCCTTATATACGCCATGATTTGTACTAGGCCAGATATTGCTCAAGTAGTTGGAGTGATCAGTCGGTTTATGAAAGATCCAGGTAACAAGCATTGGAATACTTGTGAAGAGGATCCTGAGATATATTAGAGGAACTTAAACGACACTATGTTTTGAAGGATCAGAGTTCATTGTCAGTAGGATATATTGATTCAGATTTTGCAGGTGATCTTGATAAAAGAAAATCTACTAGGCTATGTGTTCACACTTGCCAGAGCTATGAGTTGGTTATCCAAGTTACAGATTGTTGTAGCTCTATCTATATAGAAGCTGAATATATGGCAACTACACAAGCTTGTAAGAAAGCTATTTGGATTCAATGATTCATAGAGGAACTTGGACATAAACAGTCAAAGATTATTGTGTATTGAAAGAGAGTGCTTTACACATTGTAAGGAATCCAGCTTTTCATTCTAGGACGAAGCACATAGGTGTTCAATATCATTTTGTTCTTAGAAGTAGTAGAAAAGAAAATATGGATATGCAGAAGATTCACAAGAAAGATAACCTAGCAGATGTTATGACAAAGCCAATCAATACTGACAAGTTTAAATGATGTAGATCTTCCTATGACCTATTAGAGACATAAGTATGGTAGATTCTAAGATGAGAAAGGTTTTTGAAAGCTTACCAAAAGTGACTTTAATTGGAAATTGTGAACGTGCCATAAAGCCACTTTTGTTTGCTTTTTGCAAAAAATCAAAGTTGGCTAAAGTCAATGAAAAAAAGGGAGGAAGCGGTGCAATATTGTCAAGAAAGGTGGCATTGAAACCAACACTGTGGTCAACTATTATAGCATCAAATTTCGGTGCAAATCTCAAGCTTTGAAATTTCCTTCTATGCGTTATTGAATTTTTTGTCCTCATTCGAATGCAATGTTCTATAAATAGAGGTTGCCTTGAATTAGTTTATGGATCATAGAAACAACAAAGAGCATCGAGAGAGTAAATATATAGTGTCTTTTGAGTTCTTTTATTTTTATAGAAAATGTGTATTCTCTAGTATAAGAGATGTTATTGTTTCTCTTATATTTAGAGAGATGTGTAATTTTATCTTTCATATAGTGAAAATCTTTCTTCTTGCCCTTTTTTCCCTCATCATTAGGGATTTTCCAAGTAAATATTTTGTGTCAATTCTAATTCTTTAACTCTATTTTAGTTATATTGAACTATTTCCATAACTTTGGTTACCTAACATTATAAAATGACAAATAATTTGATTAAAAAATGTGTAGAAAGACACATAAATACAATTATAGGAAGAGGGAGGTGTAGCTTTATTAGCATGTTAATTATATTCCATTGAGGAGCCTGTATATATATAGGCTTTCTATTGGTATAAATTTAAAAACCTTTCCATTTATATCAATAAAGTCCTACCTTAACCTAAAACACAATTTTGGTTGGATATAACTTTTCACAAACTGGCTCATATCATTAACTTATTATCTTGAACTTGAATCTTCTAGAGCTCATTTGTACAATTAAGAAAATATAGAGAAGAAATACAGATTTTGTGATTTTTTATTCCATGACAGTATTAACTTATTCAACGTCATATATGTAAATTATTGTTTAATATTAGTGAAAACTTCTCAAAATATATATCTAAGATGGAATAAAAAACTATTTTGTAAATATGAAAAGAAAATGATCACATGTTATGAAAGTTTTCCACGTCCTCAAAAATTCCACTTAACATGTTAAAATCTAAAAAATAAGTTATATAATTATAGAACTTTAAAATACAAGTCTTCTTGTATATTATACTTTGTAAAATTATATTATACGAATTCAGACTTGAATTAATAATTTTGTTAAAATATTCCAAATTTTGGCCCCCAAAAAATACTTTAGCCCAGTTTTATAAATATTTCAAAATATGCTTTTCTTAAGATAATAAATTAATTTAAAAATATTAATTCATTTATCTATTAAATAAAATATTCAAATCACATATATTAAAGTTACATAGTTCATACAAAGTACAAGCTAAATAATTAGTTATTTAATATGATTTAATTTAAATAAACTGACTTAAAATATTTTATATTATCATCTAAATGAAATTCTTCATGACCATAATTTTTGAAGTAGTGTGGTTAAAATCAAATTTATTTTATTGATATAATAATATATAATAAAATAATTATACAAAAAAATTTTGCTGTTAATATATTAAAATTAAACTTTACTTAATATTCTACAAATTGTTAACACTTATGAAAATCTTGATCGTTTTATTTTTAACCTGTCTGCCTATTGACAGTACGTAGTAGTTGAGTTGTAAGAACATTAAAAATAAATTAAAACAATTAAAATATAAGAAAAGTGCAAATTAAGACGAAAACCGTCATAAGCTGTCGGATCATCGTATGTTGCATTAACTTAAAAAAAAAATCTTACAGGTTTGGGAATTTGGATGTACTTCCTTGGTCATTGCTCATTAGCACGTCCTGTTTTACAGATAAACATTACGCAAGCTGCGGCTAAGCATAATTAACATAAAAGAATCCAACTATAAATATATATAAAAAATAATAACTTTGATTCATTAACTATATAAAATAATTTTATATTACCATACAATCAGGTTTCTTTATTTAAATGAATTTTTTCAGTAATCAAAGTGAAAATTGGATATGTTTACTAGTGTGATATCATATAATAATTTAATTGTGTAAAATTTTTTTATATGATCAGAGTATTAAAATTAAATTAAAAAAATTATCATAATAGTACACGTTTATCATATCCAATATAGTACGGCGGCTAATAATAAATAATTATACAGCGCGATTTCCGAGATAGTGCATACCTGATTAATTGCTAGCCTATCAAAGCATTGATACTACTTAAGATCAAATGGCATCTATGTTACTAATGCCCATAATCTATATCAACAGCTATTTGTAGCCTCAGCCGAATGAAAATTTTATGCCTTCTGTAGTTCACTTTGTTAGGACTAACTATTTTTTCTTTTTCCTTAAGATTTTCTAAAATATCCCCTTATCGGTGTGAGAAAGTAACCTCCCAGTGATTAGACACCTAAATAGGGACTCTTTCCAATAATATTTTTTTTCTTATACATATGAATTCTAGGATTCAACCCAAATCTTATGCTTAAGGGACCTAAACCTCTTCCCTTAGGCTAACACTTTGTTGGTGGATTAACTTATTTCAAATTTTAAATAATTTATTAAGAATGCTCTAAGACAACTTAAAAAACAACAGAAAGAAAATAGTCCTTTTTTATGTGGCTTGCAGAGAAAATTGTGTCCAATTCAGGCTAATAAGTTTTGTACGCTCTTGGACCCAAATGACTTGACAAAAATTACTTTCTTGTTTGGGCCAGTCTACTAGTGATCCTCAGTTAGGATAAAACACCCTGTGGGTTCTCAGACCCAAAAAGGAGCCATCTAAGCTACGGTTCCAAAATAAAAATTCCAAACAATTTCAATTGTGAACTGGATTAAGAATTTCGAATTTAATCTCAAGAATTTTTGGATTGAGAGCAACAAAGGCTTGTTCAGACTATGTTATAACAAGTCACGATACATTTTGTCTTCTAACAGAAGAAGGAGAGCCATCAACCTTTCAGGAGGCTTTGAGTAGTTTAGATGCTTCTATTTGGATGATAGCAATGTAGGGAGAAATGGAGGCCTTGCATGGGAATAAGACATAAGAACTTGTTGCACTTCTAAAAGGTTGAAAAGCCATTGATAACAAATGGGTCTATAAGATCAAACGGGATGGTAATGATCGAGTAGAACAATATCGTGCAAGACTGGTGGTAAAATGATTTGCTTAGAAGGAAGGTATCGATTTCATTGAGATATTTTCTTCATTGTAAGACTTACCACTATCAGAGTATTGTTAGCTATGTGTGCTGCATTTGATTTACATCTTGAGCAATTAAATGTGAAAACTGCTTTCTTCATGGAGAACTTGAAGAGGAGATATATATGCTCCAACCAGAAGGCTTTGAAGAAAAGAAAAGAAAACTTGGTTTGTAGGTTGACCAAATCTCTGGACGGTCTAAAGCAGACACCAAGGTGTTGGTACAAGAGGTTTGATTCTTTTATAATTCGCCTGGTTACAGACTGAGTTTAGGCCATTGCACATACTACAAAAGGTTTGGTAACAATGTTTTCATCATTCTGTTGTTAAATGTGGATGACATATTGGTGGTAGGCCCCAACAAAGATTGAATCCAAGAATTGAAGGCACATTGGCTAGGAATTTGATATGAATGACTTGGGACCTACAAACAAGATTTTAGGGATGCAAATTCACCGAGACAGGAGGATAGGAAAATTTGGCTTTTAGAAGAACTATTTGATGAAAATCTCGTGACACTTCAACATGCAAGATTGTAAGCCAGTTTCAACCCCACATTACTTGTGAATTACAAATTATCCTTAGACATGTGTCCTAGTAGTGAAGCGGAGAGGATGGAGATGTCTGAGTACCATATGCATCAGTGGTGGGAAGCCTTATATACGCCATGATTTGTACTAGGCCAGATATTGCTCAAGCAGTTGGAGTATCAGTTGGTTTATGAAGATACAGTAATGAGCATTGGAATGCTGTGAAGAGGATCCTACATATATTAGAGGAACCTTAAGTACAATACTATGTTTTGAAGGATCAGAGTTCATTGTCAGATGATATGTTGATTGAGATTTTGCAGGTGATCTTGATAAAAGAAATCTACTCCAGGCTATGTGTTCACGTTTGGCGGAGTTATGAGCTGGTTATCCAAGTTATAAACTCGTTGTAGCTCGATCTACTCCAGAAGTTGAATATATGGCAGCTACACAAGCTTGTAAAGAAGCTATTTGGATTCAAAGATTTATGGAGGAACTTGGGTACAAACAGTCAAAGATTATTGTGTATTGTCATAGTCAAAGTGCCTTGCACATTGTAAGGAATCCAACTTTTCATTATAGGATAAAACACATAGGTGTTCAATATCATTTTGTTGAGAAGTAGTAGAAGAAGGGAATGTGGATATACAAAAGATTCACACGAAAGATAACTTAGTAGATGTCATGACAAAGCTCAATCAACACTCAAGTTTAAATGGTGTAGATCTTCCTATGGACCTATTAGAGACATAGGAGCAGAGAACTGGCAAGATAAGAAAGGTTTTTGAAAGCTCATCAAAAGTGACTTTAAGTGGGAGATTGTGAACGTGCTATAAAGCGACTTTTGTTGGCTTTTTAAAAAATCAAAGTCAACTATTACAGCATCAAATTTCGGTGCAAATCTCAAGCTTTGAAATTTCCTTCTATGCGTTATTGAATTTTTTGTTCTCATCTGAATGCAATGCTCTATAAATAGAGGTTGCCTTGAATTAGTTTATGGATCACAGAAACAATGAAGAGCATTGAGAGAGTAAATATATATAGTGTCTTTTGAGAGTTTCTCCTATTTTTACATAGAATGTATTATCCTAGTATAAGAGAGTGTTATTGTTCTTTTCTTATATTTAGAGAGGTGTAATTTTATTTTTCACATAATGAAAATTTTTCTCTTGCCCATGATTTTTCCCTCATCATTAGGAGGTTTTCAAGTAAATATTTGTGTCAATTCTAATTCTATTAACTCTATTTTAATTGCGTTGATCTATTTTCATAACTTTGGTTACCCACAGTTCATAAAATGACAAATAATTTGATTAAAAAATGTTTAGAAGGACACGTAAATGCAATTATAGGAAGAGGGAGGTGTAGTTTTATTAGCATGTTAATTATATTCCATTGAGGAGCTTGTGTTTATATATATATATATATATATATATATATATATATATATATACACATAGAGAGAGGAGAGAGAGAGAGAGGCTTTCTATTGATATAAATTTAAAAACCTTTCCATTTATCTCAATAAAGTCCTACTTTAACCTAAAACACAATTTTGGTTGGATATAACTTTTCATGAACCTGGCTCATATCATTAACTTATTATCTTTGAACTTGAATCTTCTAGAGCTCATTTGTACAATTAAGAAAATATAGAGAAGAAATACAAATTTTGTGATTTTTTATTCCATGACAGTATTAACTTATTCAACGTCATATATGTAAATTATTGTTTAATATTAGTGAAAACTTCTCAAAATGTATATTTAAGATGGAATAAAAAACTATTTTGTAAATATAAAAAAAAGGATCAAATGTTATGAAAGTTTTCCACGTCCTCAAAAATTCCACTTAACATGTTAAAATCAGAAAAAAAATAAGTTATATAATTATAGAACTTTAAAATACAAGTCTTCTTGTATATTATACTTTATAAAGTTATATTATACGAATTCAGACTCGAATTAATAATTTTGTTAAAATATTCCAAATTTTGGCCCCCCAAAAAATCCTTTAGCCTAGTTTTGTAAATATTTCAAATATATGCTTTTCTTAAGATAGAATAAATTAATTTAAAAATATCAATTTATTTATCTATTAAATAAAATATTCAAATCACATATATTAAAGTTACATAGTTCATACAAAGTATAAGCTAAACAATTAGTTATTTAATATGATTTAATTTAAATAAATTGATAGTTTAAAAATATTTTATATTATTATTCAAATGAAATTCTCTCATAACTATAATTTTTGAAGCAGTAAGGTTAAAATCAAATTTATGTTAGTAATGTGATAATATATAATTAAATAATTATAAAAATTTTTTTTACTGTTAATATATTAAAATTAAACTTTATTTAATATTCTACAAATTGTTAACACTTATGAAAATCTTGATCGTTTTATTTTTAACCTGTCTGCCTATTGACAGTACGTAGTAGTTGAGTTGTAAGAACATTAAAAATAAATTAAAACAATTAAAATATAAGAAAAGTGCAAATTAAGACGAAAACCGTCATAAGCTGTCGGATGATCGTATGCGGCATTAACTTAAAAAAAATCTTACCGGTTTGGGAATTTGTATGTACTTCCTTGGTCATTGCTCATTAACACTTCCTGTTTTACAGATAAACATTGCAACGCAAGCGGCAGCTAACCATAATTAACATAAAAGAATCCAACTATAAATATATATAAAAAATAATAACTTTGATTCATTAACCATGTAAAATAATTTTATAGTATCATACAATCAGGTTTCTTTATTTAAATAACTTTTTTTAGTAATCAAAGTGAAAGTTAGCTATTTTTACTAGTATGATATCATATGATAATTTAATTGTATAAATTTTTTTTATACCTCAGTATATTAAAATTAAATTAAAAAAATTATCATAATAGTACACGTTTATCATATACAATATAGTACGGCGGCTAATAGTAAATAATTATACAGCGCGATTTCGGAGATAGTGCATACCTGATTAATTTAGCATAAATGTTGCTAGGCTATCAAAGCACTGATACTGCTTAAGATCAAATGGCATATATGTTACTAATGCCCATAATCTATATCAACAGCTATTTGTAGCTTCAGCCGAATGAAAATTTTATGCCTTCTGTAGTTCACTTTGTTGGGACTAACTCTTTTTTCTCTTTTTCCTTAAGATTTTCTGAAATATCCTCTTCCCCAGGTATGAGAAAATAACCTCCAGTGATTAGGCGCCCAAATAGAAATTCTTTCCAATAATATTTTTTTCTTATACATATGAATTTTAGGATCGAACCCAAATCTTATAGTTAAGGGACCTAACCTCTTCCACTCAGGCCAACCCTTTGTTGGTGGATTACCTTATTTCAAATTTTAAATAATTTATTAAGAATGCTCTAAGACAACTTAAAAAACAACAGAAGGAAAAAGTCCTTTTTTTTTCGGTCTGCAGAGAAAATTGCGTCTAATTCAGGCCAGCAAGCTCTGTAAGCTCTTGGACCCAAATGACTTGACGAAAATTGCTTTCTTGTTTGGGCCAGTCTACTAGTGATCCTCAGCCAGGGTAAAACACCCTCTGGGTTCTCAGACCAAAAAATATGCCATCCAAGCTACGGTTCGAAAATAAAAATTCCAAGCAATTTCAATTGTGAACTGGATCAAAAATTGCGGATTTAATCTCAAGAATTTATGGATTGAGAGCAACAAAGGCTCGTTACTTATATATATCTTGGTCTATTGGGATCACTGAATGCGATATTCACCAACAGAATGGTTGGTTATGATTTTGCTTATCTAGTTTGGAAACAAACGGAGGCCTATTTTGCTTCCCAAATCAGGGCAAAAATGAAGGATCCGTCTAACATGCCCGTGGACCATGATGATCCGTGAAATATAGGCACTAATGCTTGTATTATAAAGTTAATGGTAAGTTTGTGGAAATTATATAAGTACCCCAAAATGAAAAGACTAAAATTAATAAAATTACATTTTGATTCCATTTTTAGTTTCTAAATTAGTGTCATAATTACCTTTTGATGGTTTAAATAAAATGGAAATGAATATTAACAATTGTGATTACCTTTTGATCCAAAACCTTAAGGCAATAAATCTTTGAATCATCTCATATTATATATTAACTATAGTTCATTCTCAACTAATATGAACTTTACCCTCATACATGAAATTCCAACTTTGACTAATATGGTCACTGAAATTCACCCATTCAGATTTCATCCTATGGTTGTTAATTAAAGCTTCTTTATTGTGAAAAATAATTCTATAACAATATGAATTTATATTTTAATATTTATTGAAAATGCCATTACCCATTTTGTCCCCATCATCTCTTCCCCTCCAAAAACCATTGAGATCTTTGCCGACCTTCCCCCACTCCCAATCCACATTGCTAGCTCTATCATGGCAACAAACTTCATCTAGTCAAGATCAACAATTATGAGATTTTCACTATTATGGCACGTATAGATATTTGTAGTGGCTTCAAAAAAGGAACCGATTCTTTTGATACTTTTTCATCAATTTCGATGAATCTTAGTGGATCTGAAGAGGTTGCAGAGTTTTTTTACTATTCCTCCGCCAATTGAATTGGACTTGGACAATTTCATGGAACCACCATGGGAATTGAAGCGCTCGAGGAAATTGGACGCTATCCTATGCCAGTGGATGACGGCGTTGGTGATTCTCCAATGTAGCAGTGGAGGAAGTGAAATTAAACTTTAAGATTCTTATTTTTTTTAGGCCTTTCTTATTTGTTGCAGTGCATGGCCATGACTTATTATTATTTTTCGGGTGTCAGTTTGGAATTGTTGTAGCAGCTAGTTGAAATGAGTGAGAATGTTTGGTTTTGTAATGAGATTTATTGTGTTTGAGATATTGTGTTGAATGTGGAATTGGAACAAGGAGTTGACTTTGTATTGCTTTTGTAGTTTGACCTTGTTGGCTGTGGCCACTGATGAAAGGGGAAGTGATGTTTATGGAGAGGGGAGATAGTGGGTATTTGCTTTGAAAATAGTATCACTTTAGATTTGTGAAGGAAAAATTAAAAACTGAAAACTAAAATTTCAATTTTCAGTTTTTCCTTCAAATTCTAAAACTGAAACTGTTTTATAAAGCAAATAACCCATTAGGATGAGAGAAAATAATAAGGGTAAACAATTCATTTAACCATTTCATTTTATTAACAGTCTAGGTGACCATAATGGTCACTAACTTAGAAGCTCGACCACAGAACTCCTCCTAACTATATGGACATATCTATCTAAATTCACAAAATACCTTACAACTATGTAAAATTGCAATAACCCACCTGGACCATCATGATCCATAAGTTCACCCTCCCCATGTTAGACAGCTCCCAAATATCAAATAGTTGAAAACTATGCTGAAATCTATCAAGAACAAGTTCCTGGTTTATACTTTTTTGTCCAATTATAAGTGTCTTTTAAAGTTTAGGAACATAAATTAAGAAATCATTTAAAATGAATCGCAACAAAAAAAATAAAAATGATTAACTATTGGAACAGAAGACCACATTGAGGTCCTTGATAGATTAACTGAGTATTAATCAGAAAAATACAACACCTCTATGGTGTCTAGGTATGAGCCTTATTTGGTCATAGAAATTGAGTCTACACATATAAAAGGACAAACATAGGTTCCTTATAAGGCCATTTTGCCAGGACCTCTATTCAAGGCTCAAGAAAGAGAAGCCAATAAATTGGAAGTAATCATCACAGTTATGGATTATTCGAAATCATGTCCATAGATAAGCACGTAATGTTAAGCTTGAGGCATGCAGAGTTGCATTGCACTTAAGGAATACTGTGTCACGTACGTCACGTTTCTTGGATTTGCTCCCCAACAAAAGGCTATAAAGGCTTGCGGAAAATCATACGTCTCTAGTCTCTAGTCATAGTTGTTATACTTGATCAAGGTCCTGGATAACTAGTTTAAAGGTTTAATCAAATTTAATTAAATCAATATATATAAAAAAATTAGTAGGCTAAATATATGATATATATAATTTTTGTCATACATATAACAAAGGGCAATGGTGACTTGGTGGTTTGCAGTGCGCCCTCACACGTGGTGGTGTGTGTTCAAACCTTGCCTCAGGTAGAAAATGCTTTGATGTGTGGTCAAAGCGGATTGATGGCATGGATTTGATGGCCGATTACCGGTTCGCTTTTGGGTTGATTTGGGTTTGACCGGTCATATGCAGAACCTCCATGAGAATTTGACCGTCCAGTGACTAGTTCACCGATTCCTGGTTCAAGTCTAAATTCCTGATAACACGTCTCTAGTTATGTATGCCCAACCAAAAACTTAAATAATATTTATTTTATGGTTAAATGCATTTTATCCTCTTGAGTTTTAGATCATGTGCAATTTATATTTTGACTTTTCAAAACGTGCATCATGACTCCATGAACATTTTAACCTGAAAAAAATCTACTTTTCAAATAGTGCAAAACTTTACTTAAGTCATAGCAAGGTGTTGGGTTGCATACAATGAAAAGATAAAAGGGTTAATTGCACATAGAATTTACAGACAAAGTATTGGATTGCACAAATTGAAAACATCAGGGGGTTAAGTGCACATAAATATTTATTTTGTACAATTGAAAGGTTTAAAGTGTCGCGATACACATTTTAAAGGTTAGGATGTAAATTACATGTGATCTAAAGTTTGGGGTAAAATGTATTTAACCATTTATTTTATATCTTAATAAAACAAAATATTAAAGAAACAATAACAAACACATAAGAACGGTTAACTCATCACTCATTATAAAGCAAGAAATAATCATTCCAAGTACGTATGCGATTGCGTTTGTTGATATTGCCACACAATCGAAATCAAACCAACAACTTTTTGCAACTGCAACTCCATTATTGAAACTTCTCATATCCTGGGACATAAGGATCACTGGAATTGTTTGACTTGCAAGCTAGGACGCATCGCGTTGCACATTACATGACTTCAGCAAAGCCACTCTCAGATTTTTCACAAGATCCTTCACTATCTCGCTGCAATTATCATCCATCTGCAGAATAGTTGTAGCAATGTGTGCATTATTATTCCCACATATTTTAGTCTTATATATACATACAAGGGAGATGTTCTTAAGTGTTCTTTGAGAAAGACAAAATATTTAATTTGTTCTATTTATTGATTGACATGTAAGTTATTGTATTAAAAGTGTAGGAGAAGTGAAAATAATAATAGCCCACAAAACTTATGTATTAATTAATAAATATTAGAACAAATATTTTCTCTTACTTCGATGCACCTAATTAAATATTTCTCCATACAAGGTTGAATAAAAAAGAACTTATTTTAATATGGTATCCGGTGACAACAATATTTAATTATAGCAATGACATCATGAATAACTTTTGACTATTAAATTTTACATGAATAATTAATAATAAAATAAAACTATATGACTTTTTAAATAATTATGTAATTGTTAATGACTTTTAATTTTTACTAAGGGCCCAATTGACATATTGTATAAGGTATGATAGGATAATTAATTTAATACAATGCATAATAATTAATGACTTTATCTATTGTTTTGTGAATGTAGCGTATTGTATATAATTCATCAAATCTACTTTGTATGTTAAAATGATGAATAACTTAATTAAGCTTAGAAGATAATACTTGATTAGCTTTTAACATATAAGATTTTTTCTAATTAAATAATGTTATAAATAATAAAACTATTAATATATATATAAATAGTTATTAAATAATAATAATAAATAATATTTAATGTATTAAAGAAAGGATTCAAATGAAAATATTTTTATTTAATATTTATTTTTAAATTATAACTTAAACAATGATGATAAAAATACTAAAAAATATTAAAACATATAAAAGAAGGAGAATGTTTTATATTTTTATAATTTATTGAAATAATCAATAGTCATAGAATATTGAAATACATTTTAAATAAACTTCAATGTAAATTAAAATGTTAAATAATAAAAAGTGATTAATATGGATAATAAATATTATTTAATTAATAAAAATTTAAATAATAATATATTTTTAAATTATATTTAAATAATTAATAAAATTTATTATTTTATCATTATTATTTTATTTTTACTAAATATTTATTTATAACTAGTATCATTTGTAAAGAGAGGATAATATATTATATGATATAAAATATAATATCTATACAATATTATACTAAATACTATATAATATTAAAAATTTACCTTGTCTTATCTTATTGAGTTTCATGCTATCCAGTCCTACCATCCTATCAAGCACACCAAATAAGCCATAAATTTTATCTCTCTCGCCTCTTGTATAAAAATAACTCTCATATTATACCAAGTGATAACACTATACAAAGAGGTAACACTATTAATTTTATAGAAATAAAAAGGAAAACACTTAAGATTTAACTAGTATACTAGAAATTTAATTTCAATACACTATTGATATTAAAATATTTTATACAAATATTTAATCATGTACCATTATTATATTATATTATCACTAAAAGTGATTAGATATCACATCAACTGCTTCAAAAGTTGCATTTCTAATAGTATATGTTAAATAGCAGTGTAGAAATCTTTTACATACTAATAATATATCAAATCTAATTATCACATAAACTTGACTTGAAATCCTTTTTTTTATTTAACAATGATGTTTATGTACCTTTGCAACTATGGTGATGTCAAATGCATTTCCAAACGGCAAGACGTTACTACTAACTATGGAGAGATGGAGACTCTGAATCTGGGACAATATTTCAGGTAGAACGCCTTTTTGTTTCCCACAGTGAATCTTGATGAGTATGTCCTTTCCTAAGACACTTGCTTTAACGTCAGGGAGTGTTCCTCTGTGTCTGTAGCATCCAATTGATGATGAGTTGGTTTCCCTCAAAGTGGCATTGCCTTCGTCAATGTGGAGATGACATTTCGATACGACTATTGCTGATTCTTCATTGCTTTTCTTGATACCTTCTTCTAGCTCTTTCACACGCTCTTGAAGTTGTTTGACGTATTTGTTAGCTTCGCTAAGTACATGAGCCTTGTCCATCTATATGCACACGTTAGATAGATACACATTTTATTCCACATCATCACAAATAAAACACATATAAATAACATACATTTTGAGTCTCATTACTTAAATATCAAATCACTAATAAATTTAGGTTCTGGCAAGGGCTTTAAAACGTTATATTGATAAAAAAAAAATGTTGTCTGAAACTTTTATGAATTATGAAACTGGTTTGGAAAAAAAAAACAGTTTTTTTATCTTTTGTACTTGGTTAGTTGTCTATTTTTCAGAATTTTATAAATGAATTGATAAAAACCACAGAATTTAATTTTTTATTTTTTATTTTTCTATTTTTTTCGTAAAATTCTAAAAATATAAAAAACATAAAAATAAGAATTGAAAATTATTCTCCAAAAATCAAATTATGCAAGGCATATAATTAAAGATTATGACCTTCTTCAAGCCGGGTATAGTGGCTGAAAGGGCTATGAACTTCCTTGTGAGTTCCTGTCTCCTTTTCCTCTCGGACATTATGTGATCTAGTGTCTCAGAGGCTCTTTTATTCTTCTTATTCGTTCTTTGGCTAGCCCCTGATGATGATGCTGACAAAGGGAAAGAATCTGTGCAGTGATCACTTCCCAAATGGGATCCATATGCCTCTTTGGAAGCAAAACAAGGATAGTCATCGATACTTGGAGCTAAAAAAGATGCATTGGAGTTCTCATAAGATACTATATAGCTTTTTGGAGACAAGGCATGCCCATTATTGTTGTTGTTGTTGCTACTCATAACCTCCTGCAGGTTTGTTTGTTCAGAGATTGAACTGTCCATGGTGGCTAGGACATGGTTAGCCACAGGGACACTGATTAGGCCTTGTGGCGCCTGCTGCAAAGAGCTGCCGCGCCAATGATTGATGTGATAATCCATTTCCTATGAATTGGACAACAATATATATATTGCAAAACAAGGATAAGTTTTCACCATGGAACAAGAAATCAAGAAAAAAAAAATTTATCGATAAGATTTTGAATTTCTTAATGCATTGAAAACTTGAAAATTTTCCATTATTTTCTTTAGCTGATGTTTTAAGACACTAAAAAAATATATAAGAAATACGAGACACTTAGGATATGTTTAGTCATTGTTTTCATTTCCTATTTTTAATTTTTCATGTTTTCTATTTTATAATTTATAAAAAAGATAATGAAAACAAAATAATAAAATGCCCTTTTCAATTTTTTTTCTTTACTTCCATTATTTTCTTCATATAATTTTAAAAACATAAAACGTAGGCAGTGAAAATAAAACACGAATACGAACACCAGCTCAGCTTTTGTTTTGTTGGCAAATATGGCCTTCATCAGAAGTTCAAAAGAATAATATATGGAGATGAGAACATATTGATCTGAGCTTATTACTCCATCCATTCCTTTTTAAATGCCTATTTTGAGTTTTGCATATAAATTAATATAATGGATGAATTTCATTGATTTTTTTTTAAAAAAAATAACAGTAAAAGATTAAAATATCCTTTTATTTGTTCTCACCAATTAAATTATATCCACTTATTCTCTATCTAATATTCACATTTTTCATTTAAAATAGAAATCTAAATGAATGGAGGGGTATATTAGGAACAAAGTCATTAAATACTCATTGAAAACTGAAAAATAACATTTAAATTGGAAAAAAAAAAACTCAAAAAAGACATTTAAATAAGAACGCTGAGAGTATTACCAATTCGGAAAACCATTCCATCCATGAGTCATTCGCCATTGCTGGATTACAATGGAGGTGGGACTCTGCTCCAATGGGATTTCGTGTCATTGCTTCTATTGTATTGATGGGTGGGGATCGACCGACGCTGCTGCTATCTATGGGTTTGGTTTTTCTAGCACCCCACAGGGAATGAGTCACTCTTATACTGTACTACTATGGCGTCATCGTTGGGCTTGATTAATGCAACGTGCAATGAATGCATTTACTAAGGGTATGATTAATTAAGGGCATCTTTATAAGTTTGAGTTGTAGAGGAAAAGAAAGAGAAGGGAATAATTGTAATATAATTTTATATTATAAGTCTTCTTTCTTATTTTTTTCTCTAAAGTTCAAACTTATAAATATATCTAACGAAGGCATGAAATTCCTCTTTTTAGATGCCATACTTTTTTTTCGGTGAACACATTTTTTATTATGTACTTTTTTCTTTTTTTTGTCAAACAACTATTGATATGAAAAAAAGAAGAGAAACGTACGTTGCTTATTAATATAAAACATTATTATTATTATTAAAAATATTTAAAATTGTAGAGTATATCTAAAGGTAAGAGTATATTGTCCTTGCAAAAATATCCATGGTGATTGATGCCAATCAATTTCTAATAGTTTAATAAAAAAATCAATTTCTAATAGTGAAATAGTTTATTGATAATTAGAAAGTATATAAATAAAAAAATAATAACAACATAATAGGGTAGTTAAAGTAAATAATTTTTTTAAAAAAATAAATAAAATTGATGTATCGTCAGTATAATATTTTATTGTTAACTAATCGTATGCATTACTATATTATTACATATATTTAATCATAACAACAAATATTTTAAAAATTATATACTATATAATAATATACTCTACCATATGTTTCGATTATTTGAAGATAAATATTACAAATTTTGAGTGTTGAATGATGATCAAAATGTTTGCAAATGTAGCCAAAAAAAAAGAAAGTTTCAAAGCGGTAGTCATGACAATGTCTAAAGGGGGAGTGATTGTCCGGAAGAATTAGGGTATTGGTTTGACTTTCAGTTTCAATATCAATTTTTTAGATTTTTTGAAGAAAATATTGAAAAATTCTAAAAGGAAACCTGTTTAGATTTTAGTTTTTAGTTTTCAGATTTTGTGAAGGAAATATTAAAAATTCTGAAAACTAAAAATTCCAGTTTTCAGGATTTTTTCACAAAATTTTAAAAATTGAAAACTGAAAATAAAACTGAAAATTGGAAATGAAAACCAAACATGCCTATAAATTTCAGTTTTTAGTTTTCATTATCAATTTTTAATATTTCTTTAACAAAATCTTAAAAATTAAAAAATTAAAAATAAAAATTGAAAATTGAAATTGATACAAAGCAGGCACTTAATATTCTGTTTTTCTTTTACCATATACCTTATTTGGGATGTCTTTTTTCAGTTCAATGTCTTATTTTGGAAAGTTGAAGGGGACGTAATTACATGTATTAGATCCGGCGGATGGATTGGTTCGTAGACTTATAATTGGCCCATTAATGTTAAACAACCCAATATTTTTCCATAATTTTATATCCAAGATGATGTGATTATTATTAATCTTTATATAAATTGGTGGATTATATTACTTTATTGTATCTAATAATTCTTATAAATTTTGTTAAAGATCTTGTATATATATTTTTCGATGTATTACATTACTCGTCGTACAAAAACACATTGTTCACGCGTTTCTTTCTTTTTTGTTTTTTTTTTGTTTCTGTGTATGTTTTTTCATGCTCTTTCTAATTTCAATATATTTTCAGTACTTTGGAGGTTCCTTGTTCCCATATGCAACTACACTGCAAACCCATAAATGTGGACCTGCAAGTTTTTGTTGGGAACAAAAAGACAAAAAATAGTGGTCCAGGAAATTAAAAGCCTTTCAAGAGGCGTTGTCTAGGTGCACCTCACTTGCAAGGTGCACCACACGCCCCAATAATTCAATGGATACAATACGACGGTGTGCTAATACCATTAACATAATAATATTTTCTAAATTTTATACATGTGATTTAAAATTAAGCAATCTGTATAATCATGAAATTAAGCAGAATTTTATAGGAATATTTCAGAATCATATAGATATATTCTGATCACTTTTAATATATTTAATGCACTATAATAATTTTAATATTTTATTTGTATGATAAAAAATTAAATAAAAATATAGTTAATCACAATTTAGAAGTCTGACCAAAATTGAAGAATTACTATAATGTACCATGATTTCTTGATCCATCAATAAACCCTCTAGTCTCATCCATTAGATAATAAATTGCTTAGGTAGTACGATAGCATTCACCATTTCCAATAATGTTATTTTAACTTTTAAGTGATCATACATCATTTAGGCACATTCTGTTGCGCACCAAATGAACTATGGTGCGTGGTGCACCATTTGACAAAGAAGTTGGTGCAACATGATCTTAAGACCACCTCTTCGCGTGGCTACCTCGTTTAAGGATGGCAATGGAGGGAATGCAGGGCACTTCCCATTCCCCGCTCCAAATCTCTATGAGTGTCCTGACTCGACCCCAATCCTTACCTGGGAGAAAATCTTCACATCCCTGATCTTTGTGGAACCCCAATCCCTATGTGGAGATCCGTAGGATGTGCAAAATTGAGGGAGAAAAGCTTATCAACCCCAAAAAAAAGGTACAAAAAATCAAAACCCAAGAAAATCAAAGACCCAAAAAATGGGGACAAAAGAACAAAGAAAGGTTGAAGTCTTGAAGAACATAGATCAAATAAAGCATCCAAAGAATAAAAATAATATTCCTTTGCCTCAAACGGTCAAACCCCCACCATCTTCAACCTTTCTTCATGCTTATACAACCTTTCTTCACCCTAGCCTACCCTTTTCCTCAAAACCCATGGATTCATAACCTTTCTTCAACCTAGCCTACCTTTGCCTCAAAGCCGCCACCTTTCCAACCATTACCCAAAAAAAAAAAAAAAACCAAAAGAACCATGAACACTCTATTTTAGAACTTTGAGACCCAAAAAAATAAAAACAAAATTTGAAACATTCTCAAAGAAAGGCTGAAAAAAAGTAAGTAAGAAGAACCAATCAAAGAAAGGATTTAAGAGGGTAATTATAGGAAATCAAGAACTAATCCTCCACAGGACGTCGTCCTCCATCGCTGGCCGTTGCGCTGTTTGAAGCTTTGTTTGCAGCACATCGGGTGGTTTGGAGCTCTTGCTTCTTTGCAACTCCATGAGTCCATGAGAGTGGAGGGAAAGAGAAGGTGGCTGGCGGGGTTGACGATGGCCGATGGCTATGGCGTGGCTGCCAACTATGGAGTTTTTCAGTTTTGGGACCAAGAGACAAGAGTTCTTGTGAGTTGTGAAGGAGAGAGGAGGTGTGCTGGCGTTTTGGAAAGTGAAAGTGGGATGGGAGAGTGAAAATTAGGCTTCCTGATAGGTAAGTTTAACATATTTTTTGTGAAAAAATAATAAAAATATTAAAAGGTTAATAAAAATATAGTTTTTAGTCGAAATTACTAAATTACCTCTCGGAGGAACAGAGGGGCGGGGGGCATAGTCTTCGTCCCCGTTCCCAAACTCACTAGAGGGAGTTTCAACCTTGTCCCTCCCGGGGACAAAAATCCTGAACGTGGGATCCAAATCCGAGGATCCCAGGATACCCGTGCTTCCAGCTTCCACGCCACCCCTAACCTCATTGATTTGAGATTCTCAAGGAAGACTACACGAAGCTCTCAAGCAAATTCCTACCCTCCAAAGCATCAGTTTCTATTAGAATTAAGGAACTCACTTTAGTTAGGATATTTAGTTTTCTATTATATCATTAATTGAAGAATGTACCTTAAACGAGTCTATATATATATATATATATATATATATATATATATGTATGTATGTATGTATGTATGTATATTACTTCATTCATCAATACAAACTACCATTTACATTCATTGAGTTTTCTCTGAATATGGTATCAGTGATGATGACATCAAAATTCTGTTAGAACTTCTGCCACTTTGGCATTTTTTCTTTCTTCGTCTCTTCTTGTTCACCTTGGTTCTTGAGTTTCAAATATATGGCTCAACCTCCAGATCCTTATTTCTTGCATTCTTTCGACCGCCTAAGGCTGGTTCTAGTCACACAACCCTTCACTGAGTTGAATTACAACTCATGGTCATGTTCTATGGTGATGCCACTTAATGGCAAGTGAAAGTTGTGTTTCATTGACGATCTCTTCCCTATCTTGTAACTGATTCTAATCCAAAAATTCTTGCGGCCTAGGAATGTAACAATGACATGGTTTCTTCATAGATGCTCAATTGCATTTCCAAAGACATTGCTCAAAATGCAATATATGCATATTTTGCAGTAACCTTATGGAAGGATTTATGAGATTAGTTTGGGCAAGCCAATGGCCCTCGATTGTTTCAATTAAAGAAGGCTATGATGAGTTTGTCTCAAGACTTTTTGACATGAATCAATACTTCAGTAAAATGAAGATGCTATGGGGGAATAATCTGCACTAGAACCAGTTCCAATTGCACCTATGGTAAAGCAAAAATCTTAAGTGATTTTTCACAAACCAAGTATGTCCTCAATTTCCTCATGGGCTTAAATGAATCTTATGCTTCTGTTCATGGACAAATTATGGCCACAGATCCTATTCCTCCAATTAGTAAAGTTTTCTCCTTGATTCTTCAGAAGAGAAACAAAGGGAAGTCTTTTGTTGCTGCCACTTCTCAAGTTGATTTTGCTTTTAAGAACACTTCCATAACCTTTGAAAACAAGCCAAAAAACTTCAAGAAAGATCACCAAATGCATTCTCACTACAATTTGTTAGGTCACACAAAGGATAAGTGCTATCAAAGAATAGGATATCCTCTAGGTTATGACAAATCCATAAGTAAAACCACACCTTCTGTTCATCATATTGGTTTCTGATCATGTGCTCAATCAAGTTAGCCCTTCTGCGATCCCAACTATTCTCTACCCAAGTTCAACAATTGCGGCATCTGCTACAAATACATCAAAATTCATCAAATGCTAATGTGAAATCAAACACGACCCTACATGTTATGTATACACTGCTAGTAAAAACTTTCCTAACCTAAAGAATACTTCTTGGATAGTTGATTCAAGTGCAACATCTCATATTGTTAACATTACTACCTTTCTTGCATATCTATACCTCTCTTCCATTTTTATATCACTTTACCAAAAAAACTCAAAATTCAAGTTTTTGCCTTGGAAGTGTACATTTATCTCTATCTATTACTCTCAGAAATGCACATTACATACCAAGTTTCCATGTAAATCTGATTTCTGTTTCATCTCTTACAAAAAGATATATCATGTTGCGTAACATTTTTTGATAATTCTTTCATTATACAGGCCCTTCATTCTTGGAGGGAGATTAGCAAATGTGAGATGGTACAGGGACTTTACTTGTTACATACACCTCTACCTAATGTTTTTGAAAATAATACTGTGACCAATTCTTTTTATGCTACTGTGAATAAAGATCACCATATCAATTCTGTTTATCTTGATACATGGCATCTTAGATTAGGCCATTTGTCCAATGATGTCTTGAATAAAATTTGTAGTAGAAATTCATTGCAGAAATAGTACTCTCCACTTACCAATTGTAATATCTATCCTTTGACTAAAATGAGAAAGCTTTCCTTTGTTTGCAACAATAATATATCTTCTGCATTTTTTGACTGAATCCACTGTGACATATGGGGACCATATTCCAAACCTACACATGTTTACATGTTTTATTTCTTAACTATGGTAGATGATTTTAGTAGGTTCATGTGGACCTATCTATTGAAAACCAAGTTTGACGGTACTACTATTCTCATCAAATTCATCAACTTAATTCAAACTCATTTTAACGACACAATAAAGCAAATCAGGTCTAATAATGCAAGAGCACTAGCTGTGACCCAATTTCTTAAGGAGCAAGGCTTTCTTCATCAGTTTTCCTGTGTACAAAGGCCTAAACAAAATTTAGTAGTGGAAAGTAAGCATCAACACTTCCTGAAGGTAGCTAGATCTCTCTTTTTTCAATCCAAAGTTCCAATCAAGTTTTGGGGGAATGTATTTCAACTGCAATCTTCATCATAAATACCCTGCCAAGTCCTATTCTGAAGCATCAAACTCCTTATTAGCTTTTGTTCAACAAGCAACATGATTACCACACCTTGAGAGCTTTTGGATGTATGTGTTATGCTTCTTCATTATCAGCTGGTAAAACCAAGTTTGATCCTAGAGCTATTCCTGCTATATTCATGAGCTACCTTCTAGGATACAAGGGATTCAAGCTTCTCAATCTTAACACTCATAAATTCTTTATTTTAAGAGATGTTCAATTCATAGAAAACCAGATTTCCCTTTGCTGATTCTAAGTTCTAGAAGCCTTCTACATCCAATCCAAATTTTGTACTACCAAAGCCTTACTTCTCCTTCACAGATTTTCCTTATCCTACAATCATTGCTCAACCAGCTGCTATTCCTCAACCTACAACCATTCCTCAACCTGATACTCTAATTCAAGACTTGACTCCCACACAAATTAATACTAAACCTGAAACACAAACTAAACCTTTGCCAAACAAAATCTAAAATCTGCTTACACTATTCATCCTATTAGAAAATCTACTAGACAGTTAAAATCCCTCACATTTAGGCCTTATACTGTTATAACGGCACTACTCTATACCTCATTGAAAATCACCTATCTTACAACAAGCTTTCAACCTTATATAAAAACTTCATAATACAAGTTTCAGAAACTCTTAAACCATTCTTCTTCCATCAAGCAGGACAATTCTCCCATTGGAGAAAAGCCATGAAAGAAGAAATGCAAGCTTTGGAAGATAACAACACTTCATCTATTGTTGCTTTACCTCAAGTCAAACACACTATTGGATGCAAATGGGTGTATAAGGTCAAATACAAAGCAAATGGAGATATAGAAAGGTACAAGGCAAGATTAGTAGTAAGGGGTTATACTCAACAAGTCAAAATCTAATTTTTAGACACCTTTCCCCCTATGGCTAAAATCACGGCAATTAGATTACTGTTATCCTTGGAAACCATAAAAAATTGGCATTTCTTATAGCTTGACATCAACAACGCCTTTTTGAATGAGGATCTTTTTGAAGAAGTATATATGAAGCTTCCTCTTGGTTATTCAAACACTATAAATAACATGGTTTAACAAGTCTCTTTATGGACTACGTCAACTATCTAGGTAATGGTTCCAAAAGTTTTCCACTGCCATTGTTAGCCTCAGATTCACTCAATCAAAGAGTGGCTACTCTCTCTTTCACGTCAGCTTAGGAAACTCCACTATTTTTTGTCTAGTATATGTTGATGATATAATCATATCAATGCAACAAAGATCAGATTATTAAAATCCAGCAAAAACTTGAGGCTATCTTCAAGTTGAAGGTATTGGGAGATCTTAAGTACTTCCTTGGACTTAAGATTGCTAGATCAAAAAAGGGTATCTATCTTTCACAAAGAAAGTATGCTCTAAATTTCTTAGAAGACATTAGTTTCACTTGTTGTAAGCTAGACTTTATCCCTATGGATCCAGGCCTCAAATTGAAAGATGTAGAAGGAGACAAAGTTGCTGATGCATCCCTTTATCGAAGATGATTGATCACTTAATGTACGTAACAATTTCTCATCCTGACATTAATTTTGTTGTTGCAAAACTTAGTCATTATATGTCTTATCCAACGATTGCACGTGAACAAGCTCTCACTACTTGCTTCGCGACGTTAAGTCATGTCCAGGCTAGGACCTCCTTTTCTCTGCACAATCAGCACTAAATCTATCTGCCTTCTTGGATGGTGATTGGGTAGTTGTTTGGATACTAGAAGATCAACCATAGGCTTCATGGTTTTCCTTGGAGACTCACTTCTCTCTTGGAAAACAAAGAAACAACCAATAGTTAGTAAATCTAGTGTAGAAGTTGAGTAATGTTCATTGTCTTGCATTTCTAGTGAAATCACATGGATAACACAGTTGTTGTCTAAATTTGGATTCAAGGTGCCTCTTGCTAAGGTTTTTTTTTATAGTCAATCGGCCATCCATCTATCTTCAAATCGCACTTTCCATAAGCATTCGAACCACATCGAAATAGATTGCCATTTTATTGAGAAAAGGTGCTAAAAGGACTGCTCAAGCTCATCCATGTCAAGTCTCAACATCAATTGGCTGATATCCTAACTAAGTCCCTACATGCATTCAGTTTCGGTTTTTATTATCCAAGTTGGGTTTATTAGACCTCAAAACTTGAGGGAGGTATTAGAGTTAAATAACTTACTTTAATTAGTTAAAAATTAGTTAGGATAGTTAGTTTTCTATTATATAATTAATTGAAGAATATTCCTTAAACACTTGTATATATATATCACTTCAATCATCAATACAAACTACCATTTACATTCATTGAGTTCTCCCTGGAATAGTTTCACATAATTTGTATCTTAGTATGGACTCAAATTTAATAAAATAATAGGGACAAATATATATATATACATACATTCCTAATTTTTTTGAGTAGTGTTAATTTGTACTTATGAGATGCAGGATATTTGTCCGACTCACACTTCATCCACCATTGAATAGAATATGGGCCTTATTTAAGTAGAATCCACACCCAATTAGATGGTGTATGAGTAGGCACAATGTCTCACACTTCATAAGTATAATTATCATTTCTCAATTTTGCTTTTCAAATTTTGATGGGGCCATATGCCCCCAACCATTTGAATAGATTTGTCCCTAAGTATGGAGGTGCCTTCGATGTGATGGTTGGTAGTTTCAATTACTGCTGGAAAAAGAACAAGGAGAAGTTAAGGGTATGTTTGGTTTGTGAAAATATTTTCTATTTTCATTTCCTGAAAATGATTTTTATTTTCAGATTTTTAAAATCAAGAATGTGTTTGGTTTGGAAAGATAGAGTCTATTTTAGAAAGTGAAAATAATGAAAATATGTTTGGTTTATTTTTCAAAATGTAATTTTCAAAATCAAATTTAAGATTATAAAATTATATTGGTATTAAGTAATAATAATTGTACATATTTTTTATTTGCATTGGTTCATCTATTAAAAGAATTTATAAAATTATAAGATAACTCTATAAAATATTAAGACTAGAAATAAATTAAATCCAGAAAATCAATTTTAATTCAATTCCAAATATTCCAAACATAGTCAAAATAATACAAATTAATCACAAAATAGTTCCAGCCAATATATTAAATATTGTTCATAAAACAAAATACAATTAATACATAATCTTTTAATTAAACTAAATATAATATATTTAATAAAATTTCTTATATTGGTTCCACCTGGGGGACCATAGAGCCCCATTTTTTCTTCCTTCTCCTTTCATAAGGCCATGAGCACAAATGCACAGTGCTCATCAAGCCTGCAGTTGTAGCATTGCAGCCATGAATCGCACATCCGCGACCAGATGGCATTGTAGCCGTAGCAACAGCGCCTCGCCGTCCAGCGACACTCCTACATCGACGACAACAATGGAGTGACCATGACGGAAGCGTGTGCGCGTGACCTCCTCCTTGCAACGACCACGATGCATGGTAGCAAACCTTCTTCCAAGTGACCACGACAATGGCAACCATGGGTACAAGAGCTCTCCCCACTCCTTCACGGGCTTCACCCCACAAGAGCTGCAGAGAATGGGGCTCATGGTTGAAGTGACCAGAGAGAAAGATAGTTTGGATGTGTTTAGAAGTGTTTAAGATTTCAATAATGCCACCATGTTTTCAACATTTCCTTCTTTTCAACTTTTTCAAAAGAAACAGTGGAAATGAGAAATTGTCATTTTCAAATTTTCACACTTTTTTGAAAACATTTTCTAAAATAATTTTTTTTAAAATTTAAACCAAACATATTTTCACTTTTATTTTCTATTTTCAGTGAAAATGAAAATGGAAAATGGTCAAACTAAACAATCTCTAAGGTAGTAGCGGGTGTACTACTCCACCCTAGATGCACTTGGCCACTTCTTATCCACTTACCCGCTGTTACCGAGTGTGGGTATAAACTAGTTCATGCCACATTTATTGGTGAATAGAATGATCATTTAATTATTTTTTTTTCATAGCTTTAATTTAGGGTGTGTTTATTTTGGATTTATTTTTTGACAGCAAAGTGATAGAAAAAAATTACTTTTCTGTTAAAAAATTATTTCAAGATAAATTCAAAAATAGGGAATTTGGGTAAATATAGTTGAAAAGGGGGATGGTGTAAATAATGTATTCTTTAATTTATTTTGGTAAAAAAAAAATCCATAATACTAAGCCAAGTGATAATAATAAAATTAGAAAGAGTTAAAAAAATTATAAAAATGTTATTTATTGCCAATATATATCCATCATTAGACATGCTGTCCCATATAAGTTACTTGGATATAGTATAACTTAACAAATTATTACTAGGATATAAAAGAATCAAACGCATCAACATGACACGTTAATTGTCCCTTTTTCAATCTTGTTCCCTTCCCCCAAATTCTGAGACAATAATCGATTTTCACATGATCATTTTCCATAGTACATCTGCGGCTCAGCGCAACGCATGGAAATTGAATATATTCAGTTCTCATCGCTTTAAAAAAAGTGGTTAAAATCAAGGACCAACTTCAGTCATCTTATTGAAGCCAAAACATCGGAGAGGACTAAAGAAAATAGCATAATCCATCATAAAGAACAAAATCATGTTTCTAATATTTTTGTTGAAAGTATTTTTAAATCTTATGTTCAAGAATCAAGATATTGATTTATGATGCTGGTAAGTATAGACGAGAAGAAACATCGCAGCTCTTTGAACAACACTCAATTCAAATCAAGACCAGAAAGGGAAAAAAAAAAAAAGAGAAGAAAAAAAAATTAAAGGCGACTTAACATAATTTTGTTAAATGTGTTAAAATAAGTTAAAAGCTCAATTTATATAATTCAAATCACAATATTGAGACTTTCTCAATATTAAACCTAACGTACACTTAAACAAAGTAACACATTATGGGAGGTTTGTTTCTATTTTTTTAATTAAAAAATTACTTTTCATGTATATAGCTTCAATTCAAAAGGTAAAACAGCTTAAAATAATCTATTTTGACCTTTTTTAAGTATTAACTGATATGAATAACTACTATAAAAAAAATCCAAAACAAATATGCCGTGCATAGCCTAAAAAGTAAAAACAGTCATTTTTACCAAAATTAATGCCAATTTTTTATCTGAAAGCTTTCCACATCCAACAAGAACATCGTATTATCAAAGCAAATTACCAAAGATACTTTTATGGAAGAGTTATATTATTTTTATTTATAATATATAAGATACTATCTTAATTCATATCTTATTTATTATTATATGATATATAAATTCTATTTAAATGAGATACATATTATATCTAATAGTGAATAAGATATAAATTAACACATGAATAGAAAACATTTTTCTTTTGCAAATCTTGGAATGTGTACATGAGAGGGCAAATTATAAAGTAACCTTATATGTTTAAGTTTATCATTACCTCACATTATTAGTTATTAAATAAATATTATTTTTTATTAGATGATTTAATCCAATAATTAATAAATAGAAATCCATAATAAATCTAAATATCTAGTTCATCATAAAACCTACACATAAGAGAGAGTGTGCTGCAACACCTGAAGTGGTGCTGTAGCTCGCAAGCACCTAGCTAGCTGAAGCCTCGAGAACGACGTTTCTTTTTCGTGCATTCTGCAACACCACGTACATCACCACTAGTTAGCGTGTCGTCATGTACAGGTGCAGTGTGGTCCACCTCTTCAAAATGCTCACTCCCACGTGACAGCATCAGTGTGCTTCTCTACCCCTGCAGAGCAACCTAACTATATAGCTAATAGCTACAGTACTGATATACATGATGTCGAATGTGGAACCAGTATCCAATTTTATAATTTAAGTATTTAACTTTAGGCAAATTAGACATTAATCTTTCCTTGACGCAGCGTACAAACTCAGATTATATTAGTCATGCTCATATGTGGTTAAAAAGTAAAAATGATGTTAAATTTTTTATGATTAAATTTTATATATAAAATTATATATATAATTTAATTATGAAAAATTTATTTTATTTTTATCCTCCAATTAGATATGGTCTAAGTTTTATGATTTTTTCTTTGGTACTCAAAGGGTATTGATACTCTTTTATTTTTAATTGTTGTGATTAAATTTTTATTTTTTTATATTTTAATAAATTGAATTAGTGAGACACATAATAAATTCTTAGTAACAAATAACTAAAAAATACAAGTATCTTTATATTTTATAAAGATATTAAAGAAATCCAAAATTTTATAAATAGATAAAAATTATTGGATAGCAGAAGAAAAAGAAATACAACACAAATACATAAAATTTAACATGGCTATTTGGCGTTTAGTATTTATGTCTACGACTTCACAAATCAATCCAAAATTTTTTATTATCTACAATTTTTGAATGGCTAAAGTTGAAAATCATCTTTATAAATATTTTATTATATAGACAACTCTAAATATAATATATATATATATATATATATATATATATATATATAGATATAATGAATCACCTTCACTCTGAAAAATGACTAAACCCAATAAACAAATGTCATGCTATAAACCCAAACCTCTTACAAACCTTCAACTCTGGGACCCCGGCTTAAATTCCAATAAAAATTTGAGGTGAAACACCATTGACCAATATTATTTTCCCTTTTAACTTATGGTATACATCTAATAGTGTGTGCGAATTTGTTTTGGTCGGGGTCTGAAATTTTGTTTGGAGATCTCTAAGATGTGATTCGGGTAAAAGTTTACAGGAGTGTAGGTTTTCGGCCCAAATAAGAAATTTGACGGATGAAAGTTTGTGCAGCGAAAATTGGAGAAATTTGCTCCCCTGCTCTCACGCGATGAAGTAGCATGTTGGAATTGGTTAGAGGACTCCTCTATAAAGAGTGATACATAATTATTATTAAAATTATATTATACACTTATACTAAATTAAAAATTATAAATCATTATGCAAAAAGTTATAAATTAATATTCAAAACCTTTTTACATATTGATTTATAATCTTTTTACATACTGATTTATAACTTTTAACTTGATGTAAGTGTATGATGTAAGTTTAGTGATTGTTATTTATCTTTTTTCCTCTAATATTTTTGCATTTTATTATGAGAGAGCATATGAAGAGATGCGTGTTTTTTCAAGTCAGGAGAGGCTATTATTGTACTTTCTTATATTTAGAAATAAATTATTGGACCAAATTAATTTGGGCCCTAAGCCCATTCGACTAAGTGTCTGTTTAGTTTTGCGTTTGTAAAATTGATTTTAGATAGAATTGATTCTGTTAGAATTGATTTTAATTAGAATTGCTTTTAAAGTAAATTAATTTATGTTTAATTATTTGATATGAAAAGTGATTTTGACAAAATATAATTACCAAAAAGGACATAATATTTATGTTGTTTTATTTCATTATTTTTAAATGCGAGTTTTGATTAGCACAAAATTAGCTGTGTAAAGTTGATTTTAAATAAACTTTTACTTTTAATTTTTATTAAATTAAATAGTTTAATTTTGACATTTTGATAATGTAAAATTATTTTGCAGTGTTATTTCTTTCATTTACTTGATTATTTAAGTAGTAAGTATGATAGTCAAATATGTTTATTGAAGTGACAATATATGATTAGATGATAATTGATACATCAAAATTAAATTTTAAATTACGTACAAAGAATATTAAAAAATAAATTACATAATATTATTAAATAAAATATTAAATACACAATAAACATTTATGTGGAAATTATTATAATATAAGTATCAGTTTTATAATTCCCACCATATTGTTCGATAATAATTATAATTAGATTACACAGATTAGAATTTGAAAAAACAATAATTAAAATTTAAGAAGTGGTGATCATTTTTCATTTAAGGGCATAATTGGAAAGTTGTTTTAGATGAGCATTCAACGTGAAAATATAGACCCAGAAGCAAGTATTTATCGCTTCGAGTCAAACGGGAATTTGAAAGCAAAATCAATTTTGATAAGAGGCATCCAAACATATTTTTCCATCAAAATTGTTTTTGAGGGACACCGACAGTGAAATTGGTATTCGCAATGCGAATCCAAACACACTGTAAACAATTTTTTCTCTTAAATACCGCTTCATATTACTAATAAACATTTATTTATTTTTATTAATTTAAGGGTAGATGAGGAAGCATAACTTTTCCGGACCTGGAGTGGTAAATGATATGATCACTCCTAAAAGAGCTTTCAGGATTCGAACTCCGGCCTTACGGGTAAAATTGTCCAGTACTCAATTCATTTTCGTTGAGTTAATAACTTCCATCGAGTACTAATAAATATTTATAACACTCTTATAACTAGTTGCCAATCGATTACATCGCTGTCTCATAGTTAATTAGTCAATTATGCCACCACAAGTTAATTAAGTATACTCGTCCCATTTTCCATAAATGACTCAAATTAATATCCTACAACTTCAAGTAATTAGAGTTATATCTTATAACTTGTGCCACCACGAGTTAAGGGCACTTATTAATGATACTTAAAAAGAGTTTTAAATTTTTTTTTATAGATTTAATCTTTTCAAAACATAAAATCTCTTCTTTTGAAAAGGAGCATAAACAATTGTTACTTAGGAAAAATTTACACTTCATATACATCAACAATTAACTGTTTGATATTATGTTGAAATCATTTATACATGTTTGTATACAGTTGTTCGTTTTCTTTTTGTTTTTTGGGTCATAAATTGTAATTTCATTGCTAAGAAAACAGGCTAAGCCTAACTATATGTTATGGAGAACAACCAAAAACTTACTATCTGCAAGTTGAATTAGCTATAGCAATTAGAGATATAAAACACTTATGTTCATTTAGTCAACTTATTTTTGTCCTACTAAGAAGAGGCTTGTGGATCGCGTACCTATGTTAACTTAAAAAAAAGGCCCAACACTTAGAACAGTCATTACTCCTCCCTTTAATGATTGAAACAATCCTGGCCAAAAGGTCAAAAAAATAAAAAAAATGATTGAAACAACAATTAAATTAGTGGATCGGAACATAAAGTGGTAAAATGACGTACTCAGGGGCGCTAAAACCATATTATCCGCAAATACGATTGAAGAAGCAACATTCAATTTGGATGACAGGACACACAACACTTATTTAACACAGCCGCAAATACGATTGCATGGTCTTTGAAATGGGTTTAGGGCGGATGGGAAAATGGACTTTGGAGTTGGGATTTGGAATGGAGGAGGAGGTTTTCTTCTTGGGAGGAATCATTGCTTTTTGATTTTCTTCTAGCCGTGAATCAACACAAATTGATAGAGGGTGAGTGGTGAGTGATTTTGGGCACATACCACATCGGGTTCTTTTTCTATCTCTTCTTTTTCTTTACAGGTATTCAAGGATAATTTTTCTACCTCTTTTAATTGGCTGCGGGTAAGAAGGCATGGAAAGGATTAGCCTCCCCTAAGGCTGAATTACTTATGTGGTTTATTCTCTAAAAAAGACTCAACACAAAGGAAAGGCTATGTAGAATTAATTGTCTACCATCGGCTAATTCATCTTGCACCTTTTGTGGTGTTGGTGAGGAAACGCTTGAACATCTTTTCTTTTCTTGCAACAGATCAGTTTATATATGGAATTGTTGTTCTTGGTGGTGGCATATCCCTTGGTGCTTACCGCATGACTCGAGCTTATTATTTGATGCATGGCTTGGTACCCTCTTTTGGTGCTTTGATAAAAACTGGATATCTCTTTTGTACGTCGTTTGCCTGGTCTATTGGTGGATTCGTAACCGTGTGATCTTTGAAAATTTTAAGCCAGTTGGGAGGTGGAAATTTGGAACATTTGTAGATTGGGTTATTGGTCAAGAGCCTGGTGTGATAAGTTACCATTTAGCCCAAATTATTTCATCACAAACATTGAGCAGGTACAATGTTGGAAGGGGTGATTTTGTTTGTTTTTGTTAGCGCATGATGCCTTTGTTTTTTCTATTTCTAATTGTGGGAGCTGGATGTGCGATACTTTTCAATGGGTTATGGCTACGTTTCTGGTGATTACTTCTTTACTGAGGTGGAAATGACTTCTATCTAACTATTGAGCTTGGTGATGGAGTCGAATGCGGTTGTGCTTCTCTAATTTTGGTGAAGGCTTCTAAGGTACCTTCTAATGCTGGTTACCTGTTGAACATACAGTGAGGAGAGGCAGTGCTCTTATCCATCATGGTTGAAGAAAATAACATGATCTATTCTTGGAGATTCTTTGCGTATTCAGTCAGCCCCTGTCTCCTTTACCTTATTTTCTTGTGTGTTGTTGCATGCTTCTGTCTTTTGTCTCTACTATAGTGGCATGTTTATTTTGGTGTTTCCTGCTTAACTGGGTTGATGTATACTTCATCTTTTGCTCCCCCCTCTCATGGGGTGGTTGAGCTGTTATTATTAATCAAATATTTTTTTAACTGGCTTGTTTCTTCAAAATTTTATGATCAGTTCCATATAAGTCTTTAGTCCAACTTTGTTGACTTATGGGCTAGGAGACTTATATATCAAACCGATATGGTTAAAGTATAAAAATCATATTTATGTCTCTATTCATTAACTTATAAGATAAATGACTTTATGAATAACATAGAAGCCTTTATAACCAAAGGTTAGAAGTTCGATTCTTGTTATTCCAATTGTGATAAATAATTGACACTTCAAGTCCAAAAGGGTTACTTGTGTGAAGGAACAGATTTGAGTATATAAATTATTCATATGTCACTATCCATCAACTTAAACTTTTAGGAGTGATGATTTCATGATAGATCTAATCTCTAGGCTCCTCTAACCTAACGGTTCTTCTCCTAAATATCGCTTAACATAACCAACCATTATTTTTTGACTCACTTATCATTAACTATCGATTACTTCCTTCGATTTTTAATATAGGTTGTTTTTGGGTTATGCACAAAAATTAAGATAATGATTGAATTTTAATAATTTTCTAAAAAATAAAAGTAAAATATACAAACACCTTTTTAGCACTCAACCTCCACTTATTATCTCTCAAACTAAATACTTTAATAAACTAACTTCATTCATTCTCTCTGCAATTAAATAAAGGGGTAAAATAGGTATTAAATAATCAATGAGTCATTGAAATGTGAAAACGACCTATATTTTATAACAAGGAAGAAAAATCTAGAAATGACATATAGCATCAGGGACCTTATTTAAATTTTAATTACATGACACCATTTTCATAACTCTAATAACAGGACAAACTAGCTCCAGCAATGATTGTTCTAGCAATAACCAGATATATTAGTTTTTTAATATATCAAAATGACATAGTATTCATCACGATTATTATTAAGTAACAGAGCTACTAACATTATTTTAGGAGAAAACAATGGGGGTAAAAAGGGGACGCGGGTTGGCTCATGACCCTGAGATAACTCTATTTATAGGAAGGCAGACAAAAAGATGCCACTGGATCCTTCACCAGTTTGTGGCATGGGCGCTTCTGTATATAAGGAGATGCGCTTAGAATTATTGATGACAACGATGCATCCACCGGAGCTTTAAACTTAACAATAATTACATGCGGATGCTTTAATTTCTCGCACACAGTGCAGATCAGAAACAAAGATAGACCCATCATAACTGCTGGTCGTTTCACTACAATAATTTTTAACTTTTTAGAGGTCAAAAATTATAATTTTACTTTTTTCATGTTTAGTTAAATAATTTATTATTTTTTTAAAAATTATTCTTAATACTTTTTGAGAAGTTAAAATATCTAGTTTCTTAAGAAGCACTTTCTAAAACATTAAAAGTAAATATTTTTATTATTATATATTTAAATATAAAATAACTTAATTATAAGTTATCTTTTAAAAATTACTTTTATATAAGAGCTTAAATAAGTTATTTATCCAAACAGAGCTTTAGTCTCCTACTCCCTTCGGTCCATAATGTCAGTCATTTAAAGTTATGTACAGAAATTAAAATAATGATTGACACTTTTATTGATCTTTTAAAAAAATAAAAATAAAAAATAAAAATATCTTTTATTACTTATTATAAATTACTTATCTATTAAATAATCATACTCATATCCATTTATTCTCACTCATCATAAATATAGAGGTAAAATAGGCAAAAACTAATTAATTTTTTTGAAATATGAAAATAACTTATATTTTGAACCAAACGAAAATTTTGAAAATGACTTATAATTGAAGAGAGTATTTCAGTCACAAAATTAACAAAAGCATCTGCATCCACATTCCCATTTTTGTGATATCATCATAAAACACTATTTACGTCACATCAATATTTTAATTTTCTATGTGACCAAAAATAACCTTAAACCATATATAGTTTGTAACCAATTTCTTTTTTACAAAGACAATAAAGCTAGAAATTCTTTCTAAGGGGTTGAAGGAAGGGAAAATGTGGGGATTAAATACGGGATCTCTAACTCAGAGTATAAAAAAAAAAAAGCCACAACCATTATTTGTGGGCCAGTAAAAAAGTAGAAATAAATTAACACATTTTAAAAAGTAAATAAAGATGAAGTGCAAAAGAACATTTTTAACTTTGATTTATGCGACATATATATTATATATTTCATAGACTTTATATAATTTTAATTAGTCATAATCATTTATTTTCTTTTCTTATCTCTCACTAAATTTCTATTTTTGTTCCTCATCATGTCCTTCAAATCGGGTAAAATCTGTAATCTAACATTGTTTAAGCAACTTTTCCCATATCACATCAATATTCATTGATTTTCTCTCGGCATCAAGCATCTACTGAGGGCTGGAGAGAAGAAAGTCTTGGACCAGTTCCTGTCCTTTTGGTCGCATTGGACCATTTACTTGGGTCGCTTCTTGTTGGCAAATGACATGGAATTGGGCCCCTAAAGTAAAAGGAAATCGACTCCAGAGTTTGAGATTTGACTTTTAGCCCAAAAGTTGAAGGTCTGGGGTAATAAAGCATGAAATAATGCTTTCCTTGATTGAACTTTTGAAATAGTTGTTCAGACCCCCTAAAAATAAAAAAAAAAAAAGTTGTGTGGTTGTTTATGGTGACTAGGTAGTACATGGAACGATGGTGTCTAATAAAATGGTAAGATCGTAACAGGTGATGTAGCATATGAGATTTTGTAACTTAATGTCTTACCAAGAAAAACAAAGCTTTGAAGTACATTTATCACTACATTATTTCATAATCCCTCCCTTTCATTCGATTTATCCAAAAACAGAAAGCACAGATATTACAAAAATAATAAATGAATATTAATAAAGATAAAAAAAATTTGTGTAAGTGGATAAGACCGCTGCTGTTAAATAATAAATGAATCTTGATTACACTACTCTTGAAAAATAAAATTAAGTAATGACACAATTAGAAAAAAAATTAATACTTCCTTGATATCATAAATGGAAAAATGTTTTGAAAAAAAAGGCCTTAACAGATTGAGTGAAATTCAGGTAGTGAAAACTCTTTTAGAAGTTATGTTTTTCTCTGATTTTCTTGCAATCTTTAGCTCTTTGATGCCTATCTAGTGCTCTTAGTTTGTTTTAGTACCTTTTAGTTTAATTCTTGCATGTATTGTTTTGAATGCATTTAGTATAATTTAGGGATTTAATCTTGTTTTCCTTTTTGTTTTGTAGACTTGTCAAGAAGTAGAGTTGGGTATGTGGGTTTTTGCTTAGCTTTATCCTTAACCAAGATTAAATGGGCGAACCAGTCCGCCCGTTTCATAAATAGACTGGCATTTTGCTTAGTCCGCGTCACTCGCCTAGCCTCCAGTCCGACCAGTCCGCACTTTGGCCTAGTTTGACCAGCAAACAATATATTTTCCAACCTCGCGTAAGAAACCAGCTTTTTGCTCTATCTCATATTCTCAACACCCTCTAATGATATGATCCCCGCAAACACACTTAAATCATTCACCAAAATGTGAAAACTGGCAACCTTAGGATTAGGAAGTTAACTCCAGATTGATGGAGCCCGAGCCAAACCAAATTCAATAATAGAGTTCAAATTTTTGGTCTATTGTATTGAAAAATAATGAGCTTCATTATTATGTTTCATCACACGGTTTCCATTGTAAGTCAATCGACAAAGAACCAATGACCAGCAAAATACTAAGAAAGAAAGTATATACAAATTAGCCAAATTAATTAGCAAAGACAATACAATGATGTAACAAAAAAATTAGAAATGGTCTTCAATACTATAATTCATTTTATCAAAATTGCCAAACTACACATGAACCAAAAATTTGCAGAGGTCTTCTGGAGGCATCCCCATAGAAACCGTGAGATCTCCTGGTGAGCTTCGGAAACATGGAGACGTAGAGGTCATGGAGCTCAGCGAGGCTGGCGAGGAGTAAGCGCAACAGAGACGAGACCGAGACGACAGAGCGCAACTACGAGAGTGAGAGAGGGATTAAGTTGGCGAAGTGCTAGCCGCGGAGGAGGTGGGTGGTGGCCTGGCGAAATGGGTAAGTTGAGAGAGCGAGATGGCGCCACCGCTATGTGATTGAAGAAGAAGAGTGAAGACTCAAAAAGTGAGAATTGAGATTGAAGATCCCAAACATAGTGTCTTTACTCTTTACTACTTGGGTTTATGAAGAATGGGCCACTAAACATCCCATGGGCTTGGGCTTAATTGTTTCAGCATTTCACAATCACAGGAGTGGGCTAGAGTAATAGAGCATTTTATCATTTTATGTGGGTTAGGCTTGGTCTCAAATCCACGGGCTAGACCCGTTTAGCTCGTGAGCCAGGTGGAGCAGATCCAAAAAGTCCGGGTTAGCGGATTAAAAATTATCTAGTCCATTTTCATAGAGGTTGTGAGTTAAACGGGTTGGTCCGTGGATCGTGACCGTATACCCAACTCTATCAAGAAGGATCAAGAAAGCAAGCTAGCAAGGATGGAGCTAATAGTGCACTAAGGCATGATTTGGAGCTAGTTGTTGAGAAGCATCCACGCTACATCGTGGAAACTTTGATCAGAACCCGTTTTGTTTGACAAGTGTACCAAGTCCTACAAGTAATGAAAAGTGAGAAATAATATTGTCCACAGGAATTATATAACTAAGTACCACTTCACAAATCCAAATACTATCTAGACTTACAAACTCGAGATTTCAATAATTCAAATTGCAAATTAAATTAATTAAAATAAAACTACTCTAATCTAATTATAATAAAAGCAAGGAACTAATAAAACAAAGAGGGAATTCAATGAAGGTTAAGACACTAAGGATCCGATTTCACTTAGTTGTTCCTATGAGTGTTAAATTTCTAACCTAATGATGTTTAATCAAATCAATTGATGGGGGATTTCCTAGTTTAATTAATATCTAATTCCTTGATGGTATATCAATCCTTTTTGACATCTAAAATCCACTTAATTCCTTAACATGAACCCTAGACTCAAAGGCTTTACGTCTTGTAAAATCCTAATCTCAGAAACCCCACATAATTATTAACCTCTATCCCTAAACAATTAACAATTATAGTTTCTATCTCTTGGCCTAAGCTATGCACCAATTTTCCAATTGCCTACATAACTTACAATATCAATTTATGGGTGACCTAGTCATAAAAACATTAAGAATAAAGATAAAACTGAATTGAATGAAAGAACATGTATTAGATGAAAAAGAAGTCAACAACTCATAATCACAACATAGGTTACATAATCACAACATAGGTTACATCATCACCATATCTATGAAAAAGTTCAGCCACTGAACATTGTCATAACATCCATAATCAAAGAGATAATGAACATCAGAAGCATAAAATCACTAGAGAAAGGAGAAGAAGAATAAAAGGTGTAGTATAAGTCTTCTCCTCTTAAGATTGCCTCCAAACCCTAGCAGAGTTTTTTAAAATCTCTAATTGCCCCAATTCATTCAAAGAGCAAAAGATCTCATATGCCATACATGTGATCCTCGCTTAACTTCTCTTGGCTTGTTTTGGGCCTCTAAAGGCTTTTTTTTGTTAAAAAAAACCCAAAACATGAATTAAGGATATAAAAGGGGCCAAAACCCAAAAAATCATTAAATCCACATGTTAGATCACATGCGGTTGTGGCGAATCCTAAGGGGCCATGGGATGCTCTTTGCAAGATCACAATCAGTTCATTATTGAGTCTGGACCGTCTTCTACAGTGGATTCAAGCCTTGGAGTCTTCATGAACTTTGTAGCCCTGAACTTTCCAATGCCTTTCAAATCACCTAAATTGGACTCCTCTAGCACAAGATATGGATGAATTAATGTAGCAAGGTTAGGATTGCAACATCAGGAACATATTGAAACTTTTGTATTTCTTCTACTTTTTCTCGTTGAAGACTTGGGAATTAGAAAAAAACGTACAATAGTGAAGTTATAGATCTTTTTCTCTTCTTTTGAAGAAATCTTGAATTACTAAATTTGAAGCTCTCGAATGAAAGTTATTGGAATTTTTTCAGCGGGTGTTCTAATTTAATGCAAGCACAAGACCCGAATTCCTTCAATTTTATTCTCCAATTCCACATATGATAAAATGACGAAAATATGATCTTGAAGCCTTATTTAGCACCTAAAAATCATCACATAAACACAAACATAAAGAGTAACCCAATTTCTAACAATTTAACACATAAGTGTCTAATTTACTTAAATAGATCACACAAAACCATGTCCAAACAAGCATTAGATCTATGTGTGACACACATCAGTAACGTAGCCATATCTACGCTATAACATAGGTACAAGTGTTTGGCACTATAAAATGGGTACACATGTTTGACACATGGACTAGGCCTTGTACCTACCAATTACAACCTAAGATTTTATACTTTTAGATGCCAGGTTACACAAATTTCCATACATTCTAATTGCTCATTGTAACCTAATTTGGAAAGGACACTCAAGCATAGGAGAGCTCAAGGCATTGGGGTTCAAGGGACTTAAGGAGGTGACTCTTATTGATCATTACTTTCCCAACCAATTGATCATCTCTTTTGTTCATGGGTTGCTCTAATCTTTTTTTTGTTTTTACTGTCTTTGACTCTCTTTTTGTGTTGTGTAACTAAACCCTCTTGTTAGGGTGATTTATGGATCCTAATTGTTTGACAATATATTAATGTAAATGGATATATGTCTTGTTCTTATATGATTCTGAGCATTACATTTGGTTTGATTGATCTTGAATTGTTTAGCAATCAATTTTGGATTTTGTTGGTTTATGCTAATTTGAGAAAGTGTGATCCAAGCCTATGAATGTAATGACATAAATTGAATGACAAGTAGGGATTGACAAACATGATTCATATGGTAATTGAGAACTAGTGCACTAAAACTACTTTAATTAGATTTAAATGTGTCAAGATATTACATGATTAAATCTAATTGGGTAGAGTGAAGTGAACTTGAAAAAAGCTCTTAATGAATTTAGAGATCTTACAATCACTTAATTGAATTTGAACAAGACTAATTGAAGTTTATGTTGAATAGTGGCCAAAAAAAGGTGAGGTATATCACCCTAACACTTTATTTCACTAAATCACATTCTCAATTGCTTCATTCTAGCTTTTTAATCTTTTGTATCCTTTTGACATCACTCAATTTGGATTGTTCAACTTGTTCTCTTAGTTCACTGACAGGGTACGTGATTTATTTCTCGGCATAACAACCATTTTCTATACTCTATTACTTGACGACTTAGTGCATTTGCTAGTGTCACCCCTCTTTTGGGAGCATCAAGTAGTTTCATATCTACTATACCTTACTTGTGTGTTCTTGCCTTCTTAGCTAGTAAGGCATAGTACATTGAGTAAGGCCAATTTATTTGAGTTTCGGAGCTTGATTTGTCCCTATGTATGATTGAGACCTGGGCAAAATTTTTACTTTTGAAAAAAAAAATATATGTACAATTTTGTCATTTTGATATTCGAAATGTATAATGACTCTTTAGCCTAAAGAATCTCAATGTACGTTAACTTTTTCTAAGTATTGCAAGAGTGTTTAAGAAGACTAGACTCTTTTAATATCTTTTTCTCAATTTACTCTTATTTCAAGTTCAGAGATTAGAAAATAGACTTGTTTCAATGCATCAATTGAGGGCATTCGTAGTGGTTGATTATCTAGAAAATCAATAAGTAATTTTTTTTACGTGGAAAAAACCAATTAATTTGTAAATTATTTGAGCCAGTTATTTCATTCTTCTTAGGTTTAGATTCCGTTAAAAAATTTCATGTTCGTACTTATAGAAAAGAGGATTAAGAAATCTTTTTAACTACAATTTTATCAGTACCCCATGAAAGTATGAAAAAGATACCAAAATCAAAGAGGTAATATCATACTTTTACGTCTATAAGAATACATTATAAAGGTTTTGTTTGAGACTTAGGAGGGGATTAATGAAAAAAAAATATTGACGGGGAACAAAAGGTAAAAGAAGGAAGAGTTTTGGAGGGCTTGTATTCCTCTTGTCTAAGAATGTAAGATACATAAAGTAAAAAAAATGGTTTCTAGTATGGATTTTGCTAATGAGTACACTTAGGGCGCTTATTAAGGAATCAAGACAGGAAAGTTATGTTTAGCATTGGAAATATGAGAATTTACGTTTTTAAAACATGGGGTCCATAAAAAAAGAAAAATAAAATGAAACTTGTCTCTTTTAATTAGCAGTGACAAAAATGGGTTGGACTTGCCAGGTTGACCCACCAACCCATTATTTTTTAATGGGGCGAGTTGGCATTTCCAACCCAAATATCTATGACTAGTCAATATACTCCACCCATTTTATGGTCAACCCCAGATGGGGTAAGCACAGCGAGTTGGCAAAATAACTAAAAATATAACAAAAATGGGTTAACTTGCCAACATGCCAATTTTTGATTGGGCGAGTTGGTGCTTTTAACCTAAATAACCAAAATGGGTTAACCCGTTTCACCCAATTTTATCGTCAACCCATGGCGGGGTGGGTCAATCTTGCCACCTGTACTTTTAGTATTTTTAAACAATGCCCAAGGACACTTGTTAGCAAAACTCTATATTTTTATATCTTTACATTTCAGTAAAATATTTTTTTTTCAAACTTGGTCCAACCCTCCATATAGAGGTTCGAGGAACCTCATCAAATGCTTCACATCGCAAACACCATCCCTAAAAAGAATTATCAACCCCCTTCCCAAAACTCCCCTAATTCCTTCGCCACAATTATTGAAAAAGAAATTAAGAACGTGGCAGCAAATCTACAACTTCCATAGGAAGATGTTTTGTCGATCAAATATTTTCTTCAAAATTTTGATGGAAAATTGGACGAATTTCCAACCCTAAAGTGAGAAAAATGCAATCCACAACCATAGGTGGTAGTAGTAGTTGCTTTGATTTCGATTAGTTTCTTAAGCAGGTTCTCATAGGATGATGATGCCTAATCCATGAATGTGTTGTTTATTGATTTTTGCTTTATCAAAGGGAAATGGATCTAAATTAAAAGCAAAGAAGGAGAAGACCCAAAGAAAAAATTTGTGTTGGGGGGATAAAGTAGTCATTTTAAATTATAAGTACCTCATAATTTATTTATGAAAAAGTCTTTATTTGTGATTATTTTAGAATAATATTGTCAAATATCAATCAAATTAATGAGGCGGTGTAGAGGAAATATTGAAGATGTCACATGTGATTAGGATGTTTAAAAAATTTGCAAAATGGATTGCTTTGATTAGATTAACCACCCAATAAGGAGGACGCAATTTGTGAATATTTGACCCACCCTACAAATGGGTGGGTCTGAATCCATTGGCCAAGGTGAGGACCTTATTGGTGAAGCGATATGTAATAATCCCTTCGAAAAGCCTTGAAAAGGCTGAGGGTTTCTGCCTTAATGGGATACCGATGCTTACCCACACCTAAACTTTTCATCACAAAAAAAAAGTGACCAAGAAAAAGGATAAAAACAAAGTGATGGTCTAAATGAAAGAGGTTCAGGTTGTGGGTTTGATCTTGAAATCATATATGGAAAATTAAAAATATTGTTGAAGAGATTCCTAGTAAGATGTATGATAATTTCCCAAGAGATTAGTATACTCATCTATCGAGTAAGGGATACTTCTGAATAATAAAAAGAGTGTGACTACGAAAAATTGATTATTATCAGAAATGATTATTGTATTCATTTTTGTACCCAACTCATCCAAGAAAAGAGAGTTATTGGATAAAAATGTGACATATTGTTTGAAGGTTGATCTCATAATTTTTTATCAAATTGTCTCAATCAATAAATCTTATAAATAAAAATATTGGTACTCTATATATTTATCCATACACATTAATAATAGGTTTATTAAATATTTTGCAATTAAATTCATCATAAGGATTGATAAGAGGTATAATATATTTTCGTAAACAATCTTGTATTTATTTATTTCAAGCAAACTAAAAATGTCAAACTCAATATTATTTTCAGTGTGAGTGCGTTTTTTCCTACTACCTCGATAAAAAAATACCAATTGTATTTTCATTCTAACTAGCAAAACACAAATGAATTTTATTCTGTCTCTATTTCAAATGGGATTATAGATGAAAAATGAGAAATAGGGAAAATTTCTTTTATCATAGTTAGATAATCCATCTGCAACTACTGGCACTAGTTCACGCCACTTCACATGAAACTGTTATAAATGAAAATTACAAATAGATTTTGAAGGAAATTTTTTTTTTACAAAATATATAAATAAATTTACAGATGGGTTTTTATTTAATTTAGTGATTTAAAATTCGTCTAATTTAAATTTCAATGCATGTTATTAATGCATCATTACAGACTAAAAAATTTGTCTGGAATTCAAAAACGAGTCTATTACAAATGAAAAATCTATTTGTAACTGAAATTTCAAGGCGAGTGATTAACGCGCCATTTATAGACTGAAAAATTCATTTGTAATTCACTGTGTTTAACGAAACATTGTGTTTCATTAAATGTATTAGATGAAAAAATTCATCTATACCGAAGAAATTAGGGTTTAAAATGCAAACGCCATCTTCTTCTTCGCATTTCTCTTTTCTCTCCCCCACCCTCCGTCCAAGCCTCCATTCCGTTAGCCTTCTTTGTGCCACTGTCGCTCGCAGAGCCACCATTTGACAAATGGTTACCACCATTATTTTCATGATAATGTTATGAAGCTTTTGATAAGTTTATTTTGGTTATTTTCTTCCTTTTTTTTTTGTAAATTTCATTTTTCAAAGTTATTAGTTTTTAATGTGTAGGATTGAAGAGAGTAAATTGGGAGCATTGGTACTTTGTTTGATGACAATGACAGTGACGACCAGGAAGGGGGAAGGAGCGAGAGAGGGTGGCAACTCGGGACTTGAGGTGGCTTAAGGTATGGAGTTGAATGAATTTTTATTTTTAATTTATAGATGGAAAACAGATGGATTATTGTATCTATAACTGTTCAATTTTTAGATGATTTTTTCAGCCCATTATAGGCAAAAAGTAACAAAAATCAGCCCATAAATCCGTCTATAATTTAGATATGGATTTTAAAATTTATCTGTAATAGTTACAGATGCAAAAATAATAGGTGGCATATTTCGCTTGTAAAATCATCTGTAATAGAAAAGTCCATCGAAAAACAACATCAAATCTATTTATAATTCCATCTTTATTTTCCTTGAATTTCTTGTAATGTGTCCAGATAATTCCGAGTTGTGAGTAACTTCAAAATGACAATTTCAAAATTAAAACAACTGACATTATGGTTCAAATTTATTTGAGATCACATTTTACTTTCACTACTATAGCCGCTGTTAGATAAAAATATATCAATAATGGAATAATATTAATAGACATATGAAACATTAAATACATATAAATAATATAATAAAAAGTTAATTATTGTAATAGTTAAACACTTTGAGGTGTGACAATGAACATTAAGACTATTAAGATTATTGTATGAAAAATTTGTACCTAAATAAGGTTCTAAAACTAAATTCATAAAATAATAGTATAGTACATTTAATTAATAGGCAGCACCTTTTTGTTTCCAAATTTCTGAAACAAATTTTTTATTGTAAGATATTAAATAAAACCGAATTTAGTTATAAAATTAGAAGAAGGAAAAAAAAAACAGAGTTCTCATTTTTTTTTATCGAGAAAAAAGAAACAGAGTTTTCTGAAATGACACTGAGGAACCCGTGAAGATATCATGAATAGAAAATCAATTCAGAGGGCAGAGCTGTCGAAAAGAGTAGTCACTGAAATGGACAACACACCATATCGAATCGAAATATAAGACACGTGGCACGAAGAAATGACACTCGCAAAATGTTTCATGTGTGTTCAACTTTGTATATAGTCTCGTATGGAAAACCATTGAATAATGATACAGTTTTGACGTAATTTCTTAAAATGATAGATGTTTGTAAACACTATTATTACTCATAAGTCAGAGAAATCTTATGCGTATTTATTTCATCTGAAATATCATATGAACCTATTTATCATTTATCACTGGAATAGTACATTTTTTTTAATTTTAAATATTTTACAATTATTTTAACGATAGCTAATAAATGAATTGACAGGATATATCCGAATAAAATGAATACATGTGACACTCCCCAAGGCCGAAGGGGCTTATCAACAAGTACTGAAGCGGACCCCTCCACCACTAGTGCAAGAGGCAGCTTCTGGTTCGTCAAGGATTGAGCCTCGTCATTATTGAATGCAAAGGTTATTCTTCGACAACAGAAAAAGAAAAAGAAAATATGGAAAAGTTCCTTTATGCTCCAAAGTAAAACATCTTTTACCATTAATTTTGTTTTTCATATATATATACTCTCATTCTCTCAAACTAAAATCAAGTACTGAAATACTTGATGGAAGAAGGAGTCCCATCCTCCAAGAATATTCTAGTATGACTTAGCTTTTATTAGATGCTCCAAAATACAATAGAAACAAAACTGCTCATTAAATTGACAGATTACTAAATAAATATAAATTTAATATCTTATATTTAACACATTATAATAAAATTAGTTGTTCTTAATTATATTTGAGATACATTCCCTTATTTTTATGTTCTAATAATTTTATTGTAAATTTATCAAAATACAATATACAAATTAATGTTTAGTCCGTTTAAGTAATTAGATATTCTTTTGCTTAAACAAGATTTTGAACTCTTATCTTACGAATTGAAATACATAAATAAATAAATGTACGAAAGTTAGTTTTAGTCTGCAGTAAAAGTTTTAGTTTTCGATTAATATCTTCCTGTTAGAGGTAAATCTTGTTCAACTATGTCCGATTCTACAGGGTAGTGTTTGGTTCGAGACCCAGGATATGAATAATGAAGACAGAAAGATATTTGATAGTGGAGACAAAGAATAGAAATATAAAAAAATTTTGTATCTAAAAAAAGTGAGGACAAAATATAGAGATAAAAATTTAATATTTTTCTTCAAATAATACCCAAATATACATTTAATATTTTCCTATATGTTCTAACAATCGATGAGGTGTAGCAGTGGTCCATAGCGGGCGTGGTCCTGGCAAGCGGAGGGTACATAAGTCTTTTACCATGTATTTATTATATTATTCCCGTGTTTCTAAACAAGATCCAGAGACAATTATCATATCTTGTACTCACAACCAAACACAATACAAAGACAATATTTTATGTCTTCGTTTCCATTGTCTTTGTCTCCATTATTCCAGAAGATACCAAACGCTACCTATGATACATTACTATCCTAATATCATTCATTTCATACCTACTTCGAATTAATTAAATAATTAACATTTAACAAATTTTCAATGAAATTTAGTTTTGATGTCTAACAGTGTAAAAGAGTTTTTATATTATTATCCCATAAAACATTTTTTTTCATGACTTTTCAATTTGTGAAGACAGAAGGGAACTATTTTGATTGATTTGACATTACATTATTAAATGATCATATAAAACTTTTTTATGTGGTTAGTATTTTAAAATTAAATATTTTAAATATTAATAATTTAGATATAAGCATTAGGCGAGAAATTTATAAAGAGTAAAGGTTCACTTTTCTTTGAAATTATATGCATGATTCATTGTAGTCCTAAAATTCAAAAAGTATCACTTTAGTCCCTAAAATATCAAAAAGTGATTTAAATTAATCCTTCTACTACTGCTCTTTATGATTAACTTGAATTACTAAAATGATTAAATTGAATCACTTTTTAAAATTTTAGAAATTAAAATGATACTTTCTTAATTTTAAGGATTAAGTAACCACGTATACAACTTCAGAAAAAAGTGAAGATTTACTCAATTATATATATTGCCCCCTCATATATGTCATGTGTGAGTTGGCCTCGTTCTCTCTTTACTCTTCAACCACACATACTTCTGGAGCCCTGCACAAGCACAACCCAACACACACACACACACACACGCACGCACCCACCAAAAACTTGTCAACATTCAAGAATCCTCGTTCGAGGCACCGAGTAAAAAACAGAAGCCAGAGTCTCTCTCGCTTTCAAACATGGAGGACTCGTGGGAATATTGGCTCTCTCATTTGGTTTTTCCCTTCATCTTATAATTTATATATATAATAATTACCACCATATAATTATACTATATATATATATATATATATGTATATTACTTGGTAATTTAATTTGTCGTTTTGTTTATTTTTGGTGAAAGGGAATGAGTGACCATGCTACCACTTCTACCACCAGTGCCGCAAGCAGTTTATCCTTTGAAGAGATCATAAGCTTGAAGGGTAAGTCCTGTGATGATAGCTCCAATAATGTTGAGGAGGCAAAAAAGGAGAAGACATCGAAAAGGGGTGTGGAGAACAGTGACTTGGAAGAAAGGGAGCAGAGAGGAACAAAGAAGGCAAGAAGCTCTTCTGAGGCACTGGATCACATAATGTCAGAGAGGAAGAGGAGGAAGGAAATGGCAGAGAGGTTCGTAGCACTTTCAGCTACTATTCCTGGCTTGAAGAAGGTAAGCTTTCCATCTTCAAAATATTCGACTGAGCGAAATTTTTCATAAGTAGTTTTCACATATATTTTTATAGATGATTGTGAATTTCATTCATGAAATTTTTCTTCTTTGTTTTTACTCTCTAATTAAATTTACAGAAAGAATCTTCGTTTTGGGCTAAGCCATCCGTTTATCGGGTCTTATTATCATTATCATAAATTTGACTAATCTGATTTGATCATTATGAATTAATAGTGGGCACAAGCTAAGAATATGATTAGATAGTTGAGTCAAATCTCCAGCCAATTAAAGTAAAAGCTACGTACAGAACCAGAAAAAGCACACAAGAACGCCTATCAAATGGATCCGATAAAAATTTTCCCATCCCAAGTAACGTCCCTTCCCATCTTGTTGTTTCAATAATTTATTGGCAGGTGACAAATTTTTTTTATCTTAATTTAGTATTAATATTTTTAATTTTTAAATCAATTTAATCCTAAAAAAAATTTACATGTCATAATATTTTTAATTTTGATATCAATTTAGTCCTAGTATTTTTTATTTGACATTAATTTGGTCATTTAGTTAAAGTTAAAATTTAACAAAATGACTAAATTAATATTAAAATTATAAGTTAAAAATGTCATAATTAAATTGATATTAAAAATTTTATTAGAACGAACTTGAAATCAAATTGAAAATCTTACTTCCTCGGTTTTAAAATAAATATCTTTTTTATTTTTTCAATGTCAAAATATATTATTTTATAAATAAATCAAAAAAATAAAAAAATATTTATTTTAAATCGGAGCCACTAGTACCAGGGGATTGTTTTCTCAATTTTTTAATAATTATTTAAACAACACTTCTATGTAGTTAACTCTCCGAGTAAAATTAGGCCTAACGAGACAGAAACTAGACCCATTGTTCCCTGCACCGCTCAACTGTGGAGTATGCGGTGTTAATTATTACTGATTCTGACCATTATTAGTCAGTTGATGATTGCAATTGAAGTTGCCATCCCAAAAGGGCAATCCGTAGTCAATTAACGAGGAATTTAGTGCTGTCGGTATCGATTGGATCGCATGTATAGGTTTAATACGTGCTTCAATTACATTTGATGATAATTCTTTTTCGTATTTCTGAAACACACTTTAACAATGCTAATTATTCCTTTTCTGTCATTTCTTCATTGCCGTTCATCCCGTGATTCCAATCATAGTGTAAAGCTCCTCATAATATGAAAAAAACGTGATAATAAACTTCATCATTTGAGTGATACACGTGATAATAAACTTTAGCAAAAACTCTATTTTCGACCATATTTTTTTTTAGCAATGTTTCAATTTTATCCCAAGAAATTTTTATTTTAGTTTTCTCTTTAACATTTTAATAATAATAATAATAATAATAACAATGATATAACAACAATAATTACCACATGAGTGATCATAATCCACATACATACTTTTCATGAGGACAATTCACATTACCATTCAGGCGACAATATTGATTGTCTTAGTAATGAGTTGGCGTCCTACCAAACAATAATGTAACATTGTGGGGCCAAGTAATTTGAAGTTACATTACCAACAATTCAAAAAGATAACCCTATACCAAACACTACTCTCTTACCCTGGTTTGTGAATCAAAATTATGCTCTTTATAGCCACAAAATTCTTTACAATTCTAAACATTTTTTATTATGTTATCTTTCATGTGAGCAAAAGAAAATTTCACCTAGGATCGGTTTGCTCAAAGAGTAAAAATAATGATAAAAAGAAAAATCCATAGATAAAAACTTATAAATAATATTATACAAACAAATTTCATCATATTTTAATGCGAAACATTTTTCTTTCCTCAGAAAGTCCCAGTGCATTTCATGCATCATCATTCGTTTCCTAGAAAATCCAAATCAAAATTCAAAAATCAATGTTTATTTATTTATTGACTTGGGGGTCAATAATTCACATATCTAGATCGACAAAGCCTCAGTACTTCAGGAAGCCATTAATTACGTGAAACAACTTCAACAACGCATAGCAGAGCTGGAACAAGAGACTAGTAACCAGAAAAGCAAAAAATCATTGATTGTCACGAAATCACGCCTTTGTTCGCCTTCATGTGAAACAAACCATGATCATGAAGACTATGATGTGGCCAATGAAGTGCTCCCTGAAGTGGAAGCAAGAGAGTTAGAGAAGGAAGTACTCATAAGAATCCATTGTGAGAAACGAAAGGGCATCATGCTCAACCTATTGGCTATACTAGAAAACAATCATCTCTCTGTAGCCTGTAGCAGCTTATTGCCATTTGGAAACTCTGCTCTCAACATTATCATTATTGCCCAGGTAAACCTTATTACAATAATATAGTTCCATTCTCTCAAGCAATACAATTGCAATTCAAGTATATGTGTATGCGTGTGTGTGTGTATATATATATATACACACACATGAGTTTAATTTTGACACGGTCAATAAATAAAAATCTTCTAGTGATAGACTTTTCAAATAGTGGGTAGAAGAGTAAACTATTACAGTTGATGTTTAGAGATATAATTGAATAATTGTATAACTTTTTTTTTACATTATCGATACACGAAACTTCTTGTTCCATGTATGTATTTATTTTTCTATTACTAAAGTTTTCTAAATTTGTCACTAGGACCAAAATATACTGTTATATTATATTAATTATATATCATCTAGTTCAAAACTAATTTAGTATTTGTGTGGGATATAATAACTAAATTTGAACTTTCAAAAGTATTTACCGAGGCTGTTTATTGCAGATGACCGAGGAATTCAGCTTAACAGTGAACGATTTGGTGAAGACCTTGAAGAAGTACCTTCTGAAAGTTTATGAGATGCAATAATTGTGGCCCATGCTACTGTATCAAACGAATCCTCTTGAGGAGTTTGCTGTTTTTTTTTTTCCTCTCTTTCTCTTTTTTAACCTTGAATGAAGCACTACAAGGGTAACATGCAACAAAATCTATGGCAGGCAGGGGGATAGAACGAAGGAAAAAACTACTCAAACTGGGTTCAGAGCTAGCTACGTTGCAGGGAAACAGGTCCAATCGCACTGTTCAACCTAGTCTTTAATGGCCTTTACTTTGTTTTCCTCGTCACGTCAATCAATGAAATAAAATTAAAAATAATGTGTTTGGTTTGAGTTTGTGTTGAAATACATGGTATTATGGTAGCTAGCCACTAGCCATGTTTGTTCACAATTCCGCGGCTGTAACCTGTAAGCTCTAGGGAAGCTAATAACGGTTTGGTTTCTATTTTCCATTTTGTTTTGGGCTTTTAGAGCAATGATTAAAGATAGTAGAAAAAAATAAATCCTAAAATTTTTTGAATTTGGATCATTTGGAAAGTAAAATGAGAAGTTTTACTTTTAAATTAATAGAGTAAAAAAAAACTTTATTTCTAATTTTATTAATCCAATAATTAAATTTCTTTATTTTACTCTCTAAAGTAATATGTTCACTTTAGAGGATCCAAACCTAAATTAATTTTTGAATTTGGATCCTCTAAAGTGATGAGTCCTACACTTTGAAAACATAGAAATGAATCTTTTTAAGATGAGTTGTGTTATTTGTAACATTGCGTCTGACACTTATTAACACACTCATTAGATGAGGTTGAATCTCATTCAACTATGATTTACATCTCATTTAATGATAAATAAATATTAATTTTATACGATATTTCACACATAATGAATATAAATAATATTTTTCTTTTAAGATAAGAGCTTCTTTTTTTAATTCCTTAACCCGGGACCAGTCAAACAAGCCCTTTTGTTTCTTGTTTTCACTGTTTTGTTCCTAAAAATACTGACAACAAAAAATACAAACAATACAAAGTTAAAAGCAGAAACCAAATAAATCATTCTGGCGACAGATTCTCACAATTTTTTATCTTCATAATTTTCATTATTTCTTTGTTTCTAAATTTCTTTTCACTTTCTCATAATTTCCCTCTCCTCACACACTTTTTTCTTTTTTGGGCTTATTCTCCATGGAAATATCCTCCGTAACACTTTCAAATTTGTTTTTGGCTTATTTGTTGTTGTCCCAACTAGAGGTAGGGAGAGGGGAAGGTCTATTTTTTGGGTTCAGATGAACTGCCTAACCCATGTCCATGCTACGGTATTTAATATTTATAGGTGGTGGGAGAGATATCTACTATGAATATGAGGCATAAGTCAAGGCATAAATAAGGGCAAAAGATTTGGAGTCAAATTGAGAAGGGGGATTTTCCATGCGTGTGTAATAAGGGGAGCCTAAACCATTCGATGGGAAACCCAGATGGATTACAAACCCTCCAGTGACAAGCTTTAAAGGGCGAAGAGGCTTTGGGTAAGGATTCATTCAACACAAGCTATCCAAGGTACCGGGCAGGTGAACATCATTGTCAAGAGGATGGGGAATCAAGACGGATCAAAATCCTATAATAGAGGAAGCATAAATGCATTAGTTCCAGAAAAATTAAATATTATTAAGATATTAGCTTACTCCCAAAAAGATCATCTTTTAATATATTATTCTTTCGTCCCCAAAAAAGGTTTGCTACGCGTTTGATAGGTTAATAATCTTTTAGGCACTAATGTGTGTATTATTTTTCTTCTTAAGGGATTACAATATATTTACCGTTAAATATTTTGAAGATTAAAGTATATATACTTAATCTTTGAAAACTAAAGAGTTAAAAAAATATATTTTAGAGACTAAAATGTTGATTTATTCCAATTTATATATTTTTACTTATAATAAAAAATTTCAAAAATATGATTTTATTTAAAGGTATATTTTACTATTAAAATCGGATTTTTTTTTTTGTTATTACACGCTCAAACCTTTTGTCCAAACATGTAAAATTATTTTAATACACCTTTATTGACGGAAAAAAAATGTTTTCTTGCATTCCTAAACATACATCTAATGATGCCAAAAATTTTATAACCAACCTTAGGAATCAAATTGCAGAGCTTATTAGAGTTAACAAAGTTTCTATTTGACTTTGATCATTGAGTCAGGTATTCAACTCGTATTGTTTATCTCTATTGAAAACATATTTTGCCTCTAAAATTATGCCCAATTATAATGTAATATTTTAGCTTTTTAAAATTAAAAGAACTAAATAAGTAATTATGGGCCTTTCAAATAAAGGTTGGAAACATCCATTTGAAAAAAGTACGACTATATATGCAAAGTAATAGTATAAGAATATTTAAGTCTATTTATCAAATAACTTTGTAAATTAGGAACCATAAGTGAGATGGTGTTAACATTTTTACCTAGATACACCCTTTATGACTATAATAAATTCCAATTTTTTGACTTATATTAATGGTGAAGAATTAAATATGAACATCTGTATTTTTTTTATAATCAACATATTAGATTGTCATTAATTTCTTTAAGATAAATCTTGATTATTGAATTATATAAAATGTCAAAATTAAAATATAAATGTGTGTATTTTTTTAAATACCATTAAGATATTAATTATCATTAATTAATTTTTTGAACCAATTTTTTACTATCCATCATATAATTATACAATACAATCTAGATTTGTTCATTTTTACTCTCATAATAAATTACTCCTCTTACTTAAGTTGTCATATGTATCTATTTTAATAGAAAAAGAGTAGCATATAGGCTGGTTTAGGTAATGCTTCCTGAAGCAGTATATTAATCAATTTTTTATGTTTAGTGTATCAAAAAGTCATGGTATTCTTGAAAGTGCATCCTAAGTATTTTCAGAGTTAGCTTATGCTATATGTTTAAAAATTGAATATGATTTTACTCTCATCAATGATAATAAATATCAAATTACATTCTTTAATATCTATATCTATTATTGTCATTTTATATGTTTGGAGAATATTTACTAAACATTGATACAATAACACATCTATTATGAAATATGAGGAGTAAATTTCCTAAAATCTTTTATTGGAATTTCTTGTGTTTTTATCTTTAGGTGAGAAGATAGTTAAGGAATAAGGATTATTTTTTTCCTCAACTCAACCTTTTTAGTTAACTGTAATCCAATCTCTTACTGTTATTATTATACGTGCTATATTCAAAATTAAATCGATCATATGAAATAGAGATTTCACTCTTGTTTATTTTATGTACTATTATTAAAATTCATTCCATACCGTTTTGAAAGGAACGTTTCTTGTTCTTGTGACTACGGCTAACGAAGTTAGTCTTTAGACTGGTGATCCATGCAAACTATGTAGCTACCGTAGCGGAAAAGGAAAATTAGGATGAACCTCATTTTCTTTTTCTTCTTATTTCTATCATCATTGTAGTTGAAGAAAAGCTTTGAATTATTAAATTCTCATTTGTTCTTGATTGGTTGCATTTCTTTGTAATATTTTTAAGACCTTAATTGGGGAGCTAGCAAATTAAGAGCCAGATTCTCATGCACAAAAATGTATGATGCACTACACACACTAGAAATGTAGTCATAATTACTTAATGTGACTGAATGTTCAAAAAGTCTCATAAATTTTGCCATATCTGAAAAAATTTGTTTCACACATTTAAATTTTTAGCCACATCTAAATACCTAATGTGTGCAGTCCATCTATTTTTATTTTTAATTTAAAACTTACATACAAGAACACTATTGAAATTTCATAAATAAGGACGAGTTATTTTCCATAGTCTTCAAATTATTATCTGAACTCATTAATAGTCTAAAATATTTGTGTATTTTTATTAACTTTATTATGTACTGTTAATTTTCATAGTGAATTATAGTTTACTTCTTTGTTCTACGCAAAACAAATATCACTTAAAGTCAAAATATTTTTTCTGAGCAAATATCTATGGTGAAAAAGTAGAAAAAGTCTAAATGACTTTATTTAGAGGAGTGAGTACAGTTACCATCACTATTAAAATTAATAGTACATATAAATACGTTAACAATACTCATAAGTAAGTTAACATAATATAACATAACTTTGACAACAATTTTATAAAAACTAACGCCTATTTATGAAATTTAAGAAATTAATATAAACTTTTTTAAATTTAAGGAATTAATTGGGACTTTAGCCAATATTGAAATTTGTATTAGGAGGAAGTTGGCCCTCAAGGATTTATTTATTTGTTTTGGTCGTCACCCTCGAAGCTCATAAACTTTATTTTGGTCCTGAACTCATTACCTTTTTTGGTTCAAACTGAAAACAATTCTTTATTTTTCGGGTCTGAAAACTCATTACAGTTTAAGCCGACGCATAGACTCAACATGCCAGCGCAAAAATATGGCCGAGATAGTATCCACAAAATTACCCCATTCACTATAAGAAAAAAACAAAAAAGACAGTATCCACAAATCATGTGAGCAGTGTGGCAACAGTACACTATCACAGTTCACAGGCACACAGAAAAAAACAAAAAAAGTATTGATGAAAATTGGCACGTCCGTACCGGAATAGGCCCCTCCGCACGGCATTTTGTTTATATATTTATTTTTCATTTTCGTTCTCATTTATTTTTCATTTGTTTCCCGTTTCTTCCAAATTTGGAAAAAATCCAGATCCAAAATAAGAAGACCTCCTTTGAGCTCCTGTTCAATCTACTAGTAGACAATCTACTTGTTTTTCAACTCAAGATACAAGCCTGTCTTTTGGTGTGAAATAAAAGGAGGATGCAATGTTGTACCACAAATTTTTGTTCATAAAGTTTGAGGATTTGAAGTAGCAGTAAATATTTTTTTCTCCTTAACTTTTGAGTCGAAGTCACATTGTCCTAGCCTTCCAAGACATATATCTTCTCCTCATAGAAGCTTGCTTAGGTCTCTTCCTATTGACATGCATTCAAGTTCAATTGACTTTACTGGATAACAAAATAAACTATTCTAATAAATTGCAACATGAATGCCAATAATCATATCAGAGTTTAGTAGAATAAGTTTAGAGGTTTTGATATTTTGCTAGGTTTTAGTTTATAGTTGTAGTTACGGAAGCATATTTGCAGATTGACAACCAGGAAAGCCTTGTTTATTTTTCTTTAGAAGACCTTTTGTTGTTTATTGGTATATTTGTATTTCTGGTTATTTTTTTTAGAAATATATGCTATAATAATATCCCTAAAGTGAAAAGACAATTTGCGAGTTATAGCAGTTAAGTTACATATCAATATATCATTGCACATGACGTTAAAGTTAGAGTAGTGAAAAGACAATTTATGATATTTGAATAAACGATTAGTAGGCAATTTAATGAACGGTAGATATATGTGTACTTACTAGCCTTTTATCTAAATTTTAAGCATTTGTGTTAATTTGCCAAACACATGTAACAAAGTTTGTAGTTGCCGATGACAATTATCTTGCAACTTTTGCCCAATTCTAAATCTATTTCATTGCATAGACATTTTATTTCACTAGATAGGCCTGTGGTGACTGCATCAGGTTTCAAGGATAAGCTTGCAGTTGTCACTCATGCATCTATTGCCTTTCCTCAAATGTTCAGGTTGGTTTCAGCTTTCATGGTACCTATGCCTCTTATATTGGCTGGTCTAGTGTTGTTTTATTTAGATATTCACAGTTCTTCAATGTGCTTTTGCTATCTAGTTTTTGAAGAGATTGTCTTGGTTGGAGAGCATTATTATCTGGCTATTAGAAGTAGGACATGAAAAACTTAGCGATACTAAACATGTAGGCGCTAGAATTTAGAGTATTTAATTGTCACGACCCATTTTAGTCACGTGACACGTGAGAAGTTCATTCCCACGTAAGCCTCGTGACCTTAATGCTCTTATATGCACAAATGATTATAAAATTATTCAGAGCACATTTTCATTTTCTACATATAAATCACCTATCATCGTCTATGTTGAAATTTCATAACTCAAACTCTATAGTCTGGAATCATAATACAAAACATATATGCATAAAGCTACTCATATTTGAAATATCCATAAGTACTACACTTTTCAATATAAACCAAGATAGTGTTATAATATGCAAAAACATAAACATGCTTTATAGTTTGGGATCCTATCTGCATCTACACTAGAACACTCTAGATAAACTATAAACACTTCATCCTAAATGAAGCTCACCACGAAACTCTAGTACTACTATGAGGATGATGATTGAAAGGAATTGTATGTTTTATCTGAAATAGGAGAAAGGAGAGGGGTGAGTTTTGTGCAAAACTCTAGTGAAGTGAATCCCCATTAAAACCCCTTTCGTGGGACACCACGAAAACTATGCAATAAATCATAATAACGATGATAGTATAAAGCTTTAAAGCATTTCATACTCATATACATATCATCAAAATTACAATTCTTTACAACACGAGTCAACAATATCCTAATAGAGAAACATAAATCCCTGGATAAAAAATCTCTGGTTACATCTAATGTTATGTATCACCATTCCCAGTGTATCAATCAATTCTCCGTTTACAAGCCTCTGGTCACATCCTGTTACGTATCGTCATTCCCAGGATTACCAATCAATTTCTCTATTTTCTATGGCCCTAGGCTACTTGGTACCAAGGTTAATGATCAACTATCGTTAACACACCCGTTTCCTGGAGCTACCGTCTAGACTTGTCTATTCATAACTCAAGCAAATCTAAATCTTTTAAGTCTCTAAGTATTCTTAGAGCTTTGAATCCCTGGAACTCTAACAATTTGACCTTAACATAACTTGACTATGAAATCATACATGGTGATTTTAAGTCCACAGAATATATATCGCCAAATGTTCTAAGTCATACGAAGATTCGTGTTGTAAAATCCTTTTATGCCTGAATTTCTAGATTATTTCTCATTAACAGGAACTCGTGGTATTTTAAGAACTTTGTATCCACCCAATTCTAAAAGTCTTACCTTAGCATAACTGCTATGGAATCATGTCCAATGGATCACCCTTTGTAGATATTTGTGATTCCATACCTCCACAAAGTATGTAGCCGTCACCGTTCTAATCTTGTGAAGATTCAAGCTAGAAAACTCTTGTTACGTTGAGTTTCTAAATCATTTCTCAATAACATTCTTTCTTTAAGCTTGAAAATTTTAAAATCATAATAACATTCCTTAAAATCTCAAAGTTCTTTAGTAATCACTAGCATAATCCATATTCAACATAAAACAAACATTTTAACAATCATAAATCTCTAATAATTACAATTGAAACCAACTCTAATCAGAATCATTTTATCAATAATGGTCCCATGAGTTTTCTAAAACATAGTTCATGCTATTTTAAAAACCACAGTTTCATAAATAAGCATAATTCTCAAATATTGTACAATTCCTCCAAAATCATACTTTAAGTCATAGATTCATGAAATAACTCTAATGGACAACATAGATCATAAGTGCGAACCCACTCACCTGGTAGGGTGAATAGATAGAATCAACACCAACACCACACTAGGAAGCATTAATGACATTGGTATCCTGATAACAACCATAATATGCTAGATTAACATCTAAAACCTCTAACTAACTCAATTTTAAACTCTAACAATGGTAGGAGAGCATTATGGCATGAAAACCATGAGAACACAAGACCAAAACCCCCCAAGAGCATGAAAGATTAAAGGAATAAAGGAAGCAAAACTACTAGAATCACATACCTTTAAGCTTAGAAGATGAAAAACCCAAGTTAAACTTGAAAAAATTGGAAAAAAATGGAGTTTTGTAGTGAAAAGGGTTGGAGGCGGTGTTTTCGTGTTTGAGAGGGGGAAGGGTGTAAGAGTGTTCTGGAACCAAAATGGGGGGTTTTTATAAAACTGTTGACCGCCTGGGCCACATAGCCGTTGAGGCGGTCCCCTACCTAGTTGACGCACCGCCTTACTCTCTACCAACCGCCTGCCCTCCAAGTTGAGCTATAATTCAAGTATTGGTATGTATTGGACTTGATTATCTCAATACTCAATTAAGTTAATATCCTCATTTATTTTATCCTCCATTAATTTTTAAAACATAAATGTAAATAAGAACATACCCCCCATTTGGATTCAAATAAATATCAGAAAAATTAAAATTCCAACAAATTATAATTCAAATTTTGGGTTTTAGTTCAAATTGGAGGATTTCTTACGATTTTACAAACTTTTGGACTAAAACGGAATGGTTAAATGTTTCATAAAATTCATTAAAAATCGTTCTTTAACTTATTTTTCTCTTAAAACAATTACTAGGACTTTTGATTCCAAGAAAGTGATTCTATTATATAGCCCTTCAAGGGCGTGTAGGATCTATACTTAGTGAAATTTAGGACCCGGAACGACAGATAAGGTAACTAGTACTTTTTTTAAAATTCAAAAAAATTTTACATTAATATACCTCATGGGACCCAACCCATTCTTCAAGGTCGCTTGCCATTGTCACTAGGTTCATCTCTAAGTTGGTTTGGGTTTAGCAAAGAAGGCCAATTGAGTTCCTACAATTCCAAGGTACTCATTGTGTTAACAATAAATGTTGATATTTAGTACTTTTTAACCCCATGAATGCACCTTGTGATACTAGCTGATTTCATAAGTGTATTATCTAGGTTGTGTTAAGAGCATATACAAGCCAATTTGGTGGTAGCTGTTCTCTTTCAGGTTCAATATTTTGTGTAGCATGCCTGATATCTTCCCACAAGTATGAATAGGAACAATTTGATGCTTTTCATGTTTTCCTCCCATTGTCTTCTACTAAATACCCTTTGATTTTGACTTGCTTATCAAATGTTGCCAAAGCCAGTTCACTCTACTTAATCTTTCATTTCTTCTTGCTTCGTTATTTGGGATATGAAGCCCTTGAAAATGAGTTTATAATGAACAACATGCATCTCTTTGAGGTTTGTCATCGAAGGCACTCACAATTTTATTTTCTTAACGGTTGATTTGGCTCAATTTTAAGTTTGAATTGCTTTTATCATTGCCATGAATAGTTGAATTTTGTAAATATTTAATATGTAGAATTTAGGAAAAAAAAGGAAGAAATGGCTAGTGCCGATCTAGACATTAGTTCACTTGATGATATTTTGAAGAAGGCACAAGATAGGTGTATACTTAGGCTGGACTTGGTTTTAGATATCTTTGATGAGTCATGGCTTCTTATTTTAGAATAATTATGGGACTTGAATTAAAACTTTTTGTATAAATTGGTAGGGATTTGACTTTATTAGTAGATTTGACTTATGTGAGGATTATGTGTTTGAATTGGTATTCATACATTTAGCATTGTTAAAAAAAATTGTGTTTCAATTTAATTTGAGCAAATTATATTTGTGTGTTAATTTTTTAGTTAAAATAGTTAATTTTTAGTTAGAATAGTTTATTTTTCATTTAGAATATTTACTTTTAGAGTTAAAATTATTAATTTTCTTGTTAAAATGGTTAAGGCTTAGTTTAAATTGTTAATTTTTGAGTTAAAATTGTTAAGTTTTAATTTGAATAGTTAATTTTGTAGTTAAAATTTTTAATTTTTAGTTAAAATAGGTATTTTTTGAGTTAAAATTATTAATTTGTGTTAAAACAATTTTTGTTTAAATAGTAAACTTTTTGAGTTAAAATTGTTAAGTTTTAATTTGAATAATAGTTAAAATTGTTAATTTTTAGTTAAAATAGGTATTTTTGAATTAAAATTATTAATCTTTTGTTAAAACAGCTAATTTTTGTTTAAATAGTAAATATTTCAATTAAAATGGTTAATTTATAATTAGAATAGTTAATTTTAAAGAAGTTAAAATAATTAAATTTTAATTGAAATTATTAATTTTGGAACTAGAACAATTAGGGGTATTTTGGAAAAATTATATAAAATTTCTGGGATTATAAATGACAATCAAACACATAAATATTAATTTCTAAGTATATTTATAATATTTTTAAAATTTAATCTGTTTACCAAACATTCTCAAAATGTGGAATGACATTCCCAACAATATTCCTGAAAATGTCATTCCTAAGAATGCAAAACTAAACCCCGTGAATGACATTCCCATGAATAACTTCATGGCATGTTCCCACCCTTACAATTCTATTCCTAGGAATCAACTTTGCTTGGGAATATTTTTTCAATCCATTTACCAAATATAGTAATGGTACACTCCCATGCTAAAATTGCCTGTAATTAACAAAAAAATAACCGGCTACTACACAGCCCCCCAGTTCTTTTGCTGTTGCGTAGTGCAGCAAGCAGCAAGCAGCAGAAGAAGGTTGTAGTGTAGTTTTTTTTGCATCCTGGGATTATGCAGTAAATCTTTTGATACATATATTGACCAATTGACCCATGATGGTATGCAATTCATTAGCAATAGACCCATAATACTGCCTTAGGAACATGCAATTACTTTCATTTTTTCCCATTCAGTTTTCTTGATTATATTGATAAAATTGCAATGACCAGTGTTCTGCATTTCATGCATGAAAAATGAACAAAATAGCATAATCTAGTATTCTTTTTTTTTTTTTTTCAATTTGTTATTATCATTACATGGGGTAGTTATTCATGTGCGGAAGCAATATGTCTTTCTTTATATCGTTTGATACAGAATGATTCGACAGCTTAGTCTGAAGGTTCCCTTGCAGAAACCACAATCTCAATTTGCTGCTTGAACAATGAATTCGTGCACTTTTGAAGGCTTCTCTGTTAAGGTTGTATCAGTAATGGCTTCGGCATGGTGGTCTAAAATGCACATGATCATTATTTGACATACAATTCGGGATTCTGCATATGAAACACTAGGATAAGTAAAGTAGCTTAATTTGTAACTGTGATCTCATAAGTGTGAATTTGTCTGAGTTTATGATGTGTTCATTGCTGAGGGATCAAGACTGAAGGACTGAGTTGTAGAAAATCTGATTTCCTATATTAATTCGAGCTCAATGAGTGTTGTTTTGTTTGTAGCAATTCCCCCACATATTTGCATTGTACAATATTTGAAACCACTGCTTTGTTGACCAAAGAAAACCACCACTGATCCTAGTGGTACAACATGATCATTGCTCTATTTTATTCATTGGATGAATGATGAGATTTGCGTTCCATGTTTTCACTAGTGAGGTGTGTACTTTGCTTTGGCCATTCCCCCATTTCTTGTGATTATATCTGATTGATCTTTTATAGGAAGAATATGATACACATGATCCAAAGGGTCCTTCCTCTGTGGTATTACCGTTGCTGACAAAGAGATCAAAGATTATTCAGATTGTAGCAGCACGGGACATTGTTTTTGCTCTTGCTAAATCTGGTGTTTGTGCAGCATTTAGCTGAGGTCGTAATAGTAATTGGGATTGATCTTTTATTATAATATTATATCTCAATATAATGTGCAGTTCTATTTACAACATAAAAGTAGATATATGTTACACATTTCATTTGTTTGCTGCAGAGACCAATGAACGGATATGCTTCTTGAATATCTGTCCAGATGAAGTTATAAGAAGTTTGTTTTATAATAAAAACAATGACTCACTTATCACAGTTTCTGTCTATGCTTCAGACAGTTACAGTTCTTTGAAATGCAGAAGCACAAAAATAGAGTAAGTATAGCTTGCCATTGTTTCATAAATTGTACTTCTACCCTTGCTTGCCATGCTCAATGAAAGAAAGTCACACAGAACAAAATCACTCAAGATGCATGTGTGCGTGCACGCATACACTCACACTTAGAGTAGATTGCAACAGTTGTTTGTCCAATTTTGTGCTGTTGTGTTCTGTGCTAAAATATCTATGTTGTCCAGATATATAAAGAGGGTTCAACCAGATGCTGGCTTTGCTCTTTTTGAATCTGAGTCATTGAAATGGCCAGGTTTTGTAGAGTTTGATGATGTAAATGGGAAGGTACTCACATAATCTGCTCAGGATAGGTAAATTCTTTGCTCTTACTTTTCCTTTTTTCTTTTACTTTTATTGTAGAGATATAATCATATAATTATATAACATCTCATGAATCATGACTTCTTGATTGTGACACTTATTTTTCTTTTGATTCTTTCCTCCTCTGTAGCATCTTCAAGGTGTTTGACCTGAAAAACTATACAATGTTGTACTCCATTTCAGAGAAAAATGTTCAGGATATTAAGATCAGGTAGTTTTCCTTTTTATGCTTGTGAATTTTACTTTAACATATACAACACAACTGTAGATGTGTGGTCTATGGTAATGCTCAAGTCTTTAAAATTGTATCACATTACCTTTTAGTTCTTGATAGCATCAGTTTTTCCCCATGTTCATTTTTGTAACCTTGCATTATCTGCACTGCTTTACTCTTCTTTTTGTTATTCTTTGTCAGTCGGGGAATCATGTTGTTGATTTTTGCTAAATCAAGTAGCCACGTCCCACTTAAAATCCTCTCAATAGAAGATGGCACTGTTTTTGAAATCTTTCAAGCATCGCCTTCATCGGAATAAAAAGGTGGATTTTATAGAACAGTTCAATGAAAAGCCTCTTGTCAAGCAAGAAAATGAGAACCTCCAAATTCTTGATGTAAGTAGTTTTCCTGTTTACACATTAGTTGCATACATTATTTTACATCCAGATATCTGACTTTTAATTAACTTTAGGTGCGGACTTTTGAGCTAACAGAAGTTAGCAGAAGCGAATTTATTACACCATCTGCATTGATATTTTTATACAAGAATCAATGATTCCTGACATTTCGAAATCGAACTGTGGCGGTCTGGAACTTCCGTGGAGAATTTGTAACTTCGTTTGAAGATCACCTCTCGTGGCATCCCGACTTCAATGCAAACAACACATATATAACCAGTGATCAGGATCTCATCATATCATACTGCAAGTCTGATTCCAAGATTCCTTCTCCGAAGGAAATGGTACTTCTCTTCTTTTATCCCTTCTCAGCTGCCCCACTTTTGTGTTTCTTCTGCCAATTATTTTTCCTTTGTTCCCCATCCTTTTTAATGCACTTTCCGTAATGGAAGGTTGGGTGGGATCAAGATTCTGGAAGATGTTGTCTAATTAGGAGCACAGTTGCAGAATCTTTGGAAGATATTACTGCTCTCTTCTATGATGAAGAGCGCAACGAGATCTATACTGGCAATAGACAAGGTCTGCTTCATGTCTGGTCCAACTGATGTATTGTTGCCTTGTTTTCTTATTTTCTATTTTTCCCATGGTTGGGGTGATAGTACTGATCTGCAAGGAAGACTTTTGGGAGCTTTATTAATTGGTCTGGTATTATTTTTACTTTTTCATGTCATAGGCAAGTTTATTTCGTAGGTGCAGCCATCTATATCAAGTGATGTTTATCCTGTAATCTATATTACATTTATGGAGCCACCTCTTTGAGTGAAATTTGTGAATAATGTTCAGGTTTACTACACTCTTCTAGTTCTCTGCCCTTGTCGTTTCATTCTTTTGTATTTGCCTCGTGGTGCAATATCATTAAGATATGATCTGTTTGCTCTTAAATTGATTGCTAGGGCAGCAATGCAATGCATGGGGTACCATCTTTTTCTATGGTTTCTTTCTTGTCTGCCATGTGATCTCAATTCTCAGAATTGAAAGCTGACATATACCGACATACGCATACACTTACTAAGCAGCAGCTTAGGATGCTGTAAAACCCGTTTTGGCATACTGCAATATCTAAGTTTTATTTCACTAAATGGGATCAGCAACATAGATCAAGCAATATTATAAAACCTGTTTTGTTATAATGTACCAATTTTGTATAAGTTGGAAAATATGTGTTGCTTACATAATACTTTTAGGCAAGATCAAGTACAATTGTTATTAGTATTTTTAAGCCACAAGTTTCTAGCCAAGGCTATTTTGGTTGAAGAGTAAAAATGAAGATAAATTTTTTATGATTGAATTATATTTGCAATTTTACATATAGAACTCAATCAAGGAAAACTTATCCCCATTTCTACCCTCCAACCAAACATACCCTAGTGGCTTTCTTTTTACATTTTCAGGATAAAAGTTTGTTGATTATCTTCATATATTTTGAAATTTGAATAGATCTTAGTTTAAATAGAACTATTTTAAACTAAACCTTATCTTTATGGTAAGTCTAAAACTAGCAAAAAACCTTAAAGATACAACCCTATTCTTGGAGATGCTTAATTGTTACAACCATTGCAACACGGAGTTCCTTCATTAATTCTATGTCATTGTTTCTTGATCGCATTCACCTCTTTTTTTATCAAGTCATGGCTGATTTCCTCACAATACTCACGTATTCAGTTTCAAAATGCATCATCATTTTTATTGATACCAAACATAGGATCTATTGACATATTCAACATGTACTTATGAACAACTTATTCTCTTTCTATCACCAATGACCAATATTTAGCTCACCATCTTCAATTTGCTCATCATTAAGATCAATAACGTCTAGCTCGCCATTAAGGGTGTACAAAGGATGAGTTGGGTTGAACCAAACCCAAACCCAGCCTGATTTTGAGATCAAGAAATTTGTTAGTACCTACACCCAACCCAATGATAACTTGATTAATGATTGGTTAAATGAGTCCCGCTTTAAAAGGACCTATTAAGATTTTCATATTACATATAGTAAAGTTATAAAATTTTACAAATAAAATAAAATTCAAAAGATATTTTACAATACATATTGCAAAACAAACCATATGTGATAACCCAGAAATTTAAATTAATTCACGCAAAAAAAAAAATGGATTGTATGATAAAAAAATAAAATAATTGTGAACCTTATCTTAGCATAGCTTAAGATAGATAAGTGTTTGGTGACACAACATTTAAGTGGGTGGGATTCACTCTTTGTTTTCTCTCCTCTCTTTTCTTTCATTCTTTTCCTTTCCCCCACGCCCACCTTTTCTCCCTCTTCCTTTTCTTCTTCTTTTCTTTTTTTTTTCCCTCTCCTCCTCTCACGTTCCCTCACCCCCTCTGTTCTCCCTCTCTTTCAACAACCGCCACCACCACCATCCTACTAGCGACCTCAACTTGCTTCCTCAATGCGGATCTCTCTTTCTCTCCTCTGTCACCCAGTTTCTCTCTCTAGAGAAGGGAAACCGTTGCAACCTCAAAGATTGAGGTGGTGCTTCCTTTTTTTTCCTTCCTTTTGGCGGTATGGGTAACTCTTTATACCTTTCCATTAGTCTAATTGAGCTTCCTATGAATTGTTACTGAGGATTTGGGGGTTTTGGGAAACCTCTGTGTAGAAATTAGGATTATATAGTTTAGAGCTACTTTATATTAATTGATAACATTGTTTGCTCATATATGTTGTTGTTGTCTTGTTCCAAGATTTAGAAAGCAAATGGAAGTCAATCGGAGATTTTGATAGCTTAAGGAGTAGTTTCAGTTCCTTGGGAACCATTGTTGTGAGTAGATTTAGTATCTATAGTTGTTTTCTTATGTATTATATTATATTATATTTGTGAATTTTATGAGTTTCTGTCATCTCCTTCCATCAAATTTATATGATTTAAGTACTTAGAAAATTTAATTATTGCTATTGATTGAAAAATAGATGTTTTAAGGAACATGAGACAAATGAATGGTTTTACACAATATCTTAAAGAGATTGATTTGTATATGATGAGTATGGATTTTAGAACTTGGAAATTGATTCATGGGCTAAGTCCCAAAATGTATTGATGGACTGAAAAGTGATTAGAAAAGAAATAAGCTTATGGCAACGCTTGTGTTTAGTATGTTGGAAGAAAATATTTTGGAAAGCTATTGGATTATGGAAACGGTTACTTCTTTATAATTGTCTTGAGAATGCCTATGATAGGACACTAACGTCAGGTGGCGTTAGTCAGGGTACACCTTGATTGATGAGAGTGTTACATGACCATATGAAAATGGTACATGATGAATGAGCATAGGTCCACTTGTGTGTGGCTCCTAATAGAGGGTAGGATCACACAGGGGAATGGCCGCAAGTGTGTGATTCTGATGGAATTTCCTGTTTAAGACCATTTCCCACTTAACTGTGTACTTTGGCTATAAATTTATTTTCTTATGTTATTGTACAATTTTCTAGTGTGGTTGTTTTGCTTTAGTTATTGTCTTATGTGGGCTATGAATGCTTTATTATCTCACTGAGTTGTCAAACTCACTCCGTTGTCCCTCCTCTTTTCAAATACAGGTGTAGATACTTGTTCCGCATATCCTCCAACTCATTGACCTCCATCATTTGTGTGGTGAGTCCACTTCTTGTTTGACGGGCCATTTTGTTTAGTATTGTAGCTCCAATGTGTTACAAGCAGGGTTTAGGACGTGATTATGTTTTTCTTCAAAACTTAATTGGATGTAATGATTTTTGGATTATGTTTCTAAATGAGGATTAAAATAATACATTAACTAATGTTTTATGTTTGATTCTCTGAATTTGAATATGCATATCTACTGAGACAATCATATTTCAAAATACAATTATATTTATTTAGTATCTTGGTTGTGCTAGGTTCTACTATGCTATAAGGAAATGTTTTCAACAGGTTTTGTATTTGGGGAATGTCAAATAAAACAAAGGAATGTCAAATAAAACAAAGAAATTCTGCCGTTTTGGAAAAATTTACGTTTAAGGCTTGCTAGGGAACATTGTTCCCTATGCATCGCTCACGGTCGTGACACCATATGACTATAAAAATAATATCAAGTTATTTAAAATGTATTAATTAAAGTATAAAATCTTACAATTTATGATTAATTATTATAAAAAGTACACGTAAAAAAAAAATTTTGACTTTAGCCAGGCCAAATTGATGCATGACCCGAACTTGGCCCAAAAGGTGCATCGGTTAAATTTGAGGACCGAACTTGACCCAATAAGTTTGAGTTGAATTTGGTTATGAACACCCCTACTTGGTGTAGTTGAAAAATTGTGAATTCAGGATCAAATCTATGGCCATCTGAGGAGATGAGTCAAATACACCCCCAAAAAAAATCAAAAGATCCTAATCTTGAGCTATGCAATTGGATTTGAAATGGGATGCATTGTTTATATATTTTGATTATTTGAAAAAAAAAACCTTGAAATTTGGAATTTTGAAGATTTGGTGAATTTTTGTTTGGGAAGAAGTTTGGAATTTGAGAATTAGGATTTGGATTTTACAATTAATTGAGAAATTATTTTAAATTAAATTGGTATGGATCCTTCTTTTTTCGTGAAAGAATGGAAGAGTAAAATTTATATAATGGAGTGGTTGAAGAGTTTGTGTGGAGAGAATTAGGAAAATATTCAAAATGATAGAAATGAATTGAGAAGAAAGAAAAGAGCAAAGTTAATATTTATTGAGCAGAATATGAATAAAATAACAATAAAATAATTTAACTATATATTGGCGCAACAGTCATATGATCAAAAAAATGAGGAAAAAATGGTTTATCAATGTCACATGTTAAGCTCTAATTCTTAGCGCTCGTTTAACATGTCTGAGGATAAAAGCTGATAGTATAAGACCTAATAATATAAAACCTTATATATAAGGTTTAATAAACTTTTAATATTATATAGTGTTTGGTGTAATACCATAAGATATTCAATTTTATATTCAATAATATCATACTATTTATTTACAAATAATTCTAATATCTTAATTAAATATTAAATAAAATCAAATAATAGTAAAATAGGAATTTTTATTATAATAATTTTCAAATATTATATTTATGTAAATATTTACTAATTAAAATTTAATTTTTATTAAATGTTATTATTTATTTCAATATTTTATAATTATTTATTATTTCAATAATATATATAAATAAAAATAGTATTTTATATATTTTAATATTTTATATTTTTAATCATAATTATTTAAATTTAAGTTAAATAAAAATTATTTTAATATTATATGTCGGATTGAAACACGTGTCCCAAGGCAAAGTCAGACAACATATTTTCATGCATCGGAGGTGCTCTCACACAATATTTATAGGCAAGATTATGCACAAATTTGTATTTTATTTACACGAGGGAACAATGCAATGTCAACAACACCATAGAACCACGCAACAAGAAACCCCTCAAGTCAGCATTGAACATGAGAGATATACAAAACTAAATAGGTAAAGACTGGTAGAAAACAAAGTCATTTCATTTCTCTTGGCCAACTTATCCTCACAACTATTCATTTCTCTAAAGACATGGGAGAGTGACATTCCACGGTTTGGCCATCAGACATATATAGCCATTTTCTCACTGTTTGCGAGGCAGAAATAATAGCATTTTGAACATTTCTAGCATGCATGAGAAAGAACACCATTGAAGAGAGCACTTGGGTTTGTAACAAGTCCTTCAAAAATAAATTCCTTTGTTTCAATGATGCCATAACCCAAGGCATGTAGAAGCAAGGGACATTAAGAGGAGCAACAGGGTAAAAACTAACACCAGTGTTTATCCATATACTCTTCATTCATTCTTGAGTCAGTCACAAAGGACATGAAACACTGTCTCCACAGCCTGACCACAAACATCATAGCTAGCATTAAAGCTTATATATATTTCGACGACATCTTGCTTCGTTAGTCATGAGAGCATTATATTATTGGCTACTAGATAAAGAAACGCACCAAGTGATGTTTGCTTTACCGGCCAAATAGCGTTATTATTGGTGTTTCTGAGCCATAGGTTTGCAACTAAGTGATTTTCTCTTTACTAGGATCAAAGTTGGTAGATTATCTTCATAAATTTTGAAATCTGAATAAACCTATTAGTTTAGATAAAACTCTTTTAAACTAGAAATCTTATCTTTAAGATAAGTCTAAAAAACTATAAAAAAAAAAACACTTAAAGATACGCCTAAAAGTTCATTATTAAAATAAATTGAATAATAAGAAAGATAAAAAAGTTAGAATAATTATTGATTAAAATATCTAAATAAATAAACATAAGAAATGTTTGCAGGTTTTATGCAAGAAAGATTTTATTTATAAGAAACCTAATGACACTCGTAAATGGGCGAGTTTGAATGTGTAGGATGCGACATCAGCAAATGGAGGTAGCGACAATGTGACTGATTAGAGCGACGTGAAGAGGACGGTGATAGCTAAGCACAACATAGAAGGGGGGTTTGCTAATGTCGATTTTAGGAACGGTGATAGTTGGAGTCTATGAGAGCAGAGATTGCATCAACGGAGGAGGAAGGGAGGATGGGAGCGAGGGCATGGATGCGGAAGCGGGCTTTGGGCTAAGTGATGGTTGTTATGGTGGTTGTTGTTCTTGTGGTGGAAGTCCATGGTGGTGATGATGGATGAGGGTAGGGGAATCACTCCTTCCTTCCTTCCTTCCTTTCATGTCACCATTAAAAATAAAGGACTACATCGTTGTTACCTGTGATTCCCTTCTTTTCTATTTTTCATTTGAAGATTAGACTTTGTTTTGTTGATTTTTTCCTTTTATTGAACTTTGGTTTGCTGATCTATTCTAAAATTTGTGTGTATCTGGTGAGCAACAAAAAGATGATTATACGACAAATGATGCACACAAGAGAAAGTCTAAAACTTTGATTTATCCTAACTCCTAAGCATGACAAGGAGGAAGAAGGGGAGAAAAAGAAAATAAATTATAAAACTAAGGATAGAAAGATAATTTCATCATCCATTACCATATGGTGACAAACTTATCCCTCCCCACATAACCCACCAAACTATATTGTACTGGATCATGATACTATACAATAAGATCGTACGTCAGTCCAAACATTAAATATCAGGATGATGGTTGTTGTAACTATTTTGAGTTATGTTATTCGTATCACAATATATGGGACATTGTGCGAATCATATCTCATCTATCATTGGATGGTGTGTGAATCTCATTCAAGTAGATTCACATCTCATCTAATGATGGATGAGATGAGTCAACATAGTATCTAATATCTTGTAAGTACCAATAAAATTTTTCAACTATTTTTATTCGTGAGCTCTGTACAATCAATATCCCCACAAATCAAATCATTAGTCTTTTTTTTTTATAAAAATCAAATCATTAGTCTTAATTCTTAAGCTGTAATGCAGAAGAAGTGTGACACCTAAAATGAGGAGCTAAGTATTAAAAAATTATTGTTGAAGACTAGAAGGTACAATAAGAAAATGAAGTTAAAGTAATCTTAAAGTGAGGATCATCTGGTGCTTACTTTAAAGTAAATTCGATGTGGAGTCGACATAATTTAATTATTGTAACCAAATCCCCAAGTTTGGACCGTTGGATGAAGAAAAGTTGACAACATAGGACATGCAGGCAATGCAGATCTGAATCATTTCTTCTAGTTTTGTTTTTTCTTTTTTGTTTTTTGTGTTGATGTGAAGTTGGCACGAGTAACACAAGTTGTACTTGCATTACTTTATTTTTTTCTTAATTATTTAATTATCTAACATATTTAGTCAACATCTTTTTGCCAAACCACATGTATCCGGCTCATTTTTTCTACATGGGTTTTGATAATTTATTTTGCCAAAACATGAGAATGTTTACATATTTATAAATATGGGAATTTCAATTAAACTCGCCACTGATTATAGTAAGTTTCTCAGAAAAACAATTAAAAAAATTGAACTCACCGTTATTTATGGTGAGTTTATCAGATAAATAACCAAAAAAAAAAATAGCACTTTGAACATTTCTAGCATGCATGAGAAAGAACACCATTGAAGAGAGCGCTTGGGGTATGTAACAAGTCCTTCAAAAATAAATTCCTTTGTTTCAATGATGCCATAACGCAAAGCATGTAGGAGCAAGGGACATTAAGAGGGGCAACCTAAGAAATATCTTAATAAAGAAACATAAGAAATGTTTGCAGGTTTTATGCAAGAAAGATTTTATTTATAAAGAAACCTAATGACACTTGTAAATGGGTTTGAATGTGTAGGGTCCTACATCGGCAAATGGAGGTAGCGACAATGTGACTGATTAGAGCGACGTGACGAGGACGGTGATGGCTGAGTATCAACATAAAAGGGGGTTTGCTAATGTCGATTTTAGGAACAGTGTAGTCCGAGTCTGTGAGAGCGGAGATTGCATCAATAGAGGAGGAAGGGAGGATGGGAGCGAGGGTGTGGATGCGGGAGCGGGCTTTGGGCTAAGTGATGGTTTGTTATGGTGGTGGTTGTTCTTGTGGTGGAAGTCCATGGTTGTGATAATGGATGAGGGTAGGGAATCGCTCCTTCCTTCCTTCCTTTCATGTCACCATTATAAACAAAGGACTGTGTCGTTGTTCCTGTGATTCCGTTCTTTTCTATTTTTCATTTGAAAATTAGATTTTATTTTATTGATTTTTCCCTTTTTATTGAACTTTGGTTTGTTGATCTATTTTGAAATTTGTGTATCTAATGAGCGATAAAAAGATGATTATATGACAAATGATGCACACAAGGGAAAGTCTAAAACTTTGATTTATCCTCACTCCTAAGCATGACAAGGAGGAAGAAGGGAGAAAAGAGAAAATAAACCATAAAGCTAAGGATAGAAAGATAATTTCATCATCTGTCACCATATGGTGACAAACTTATCTCTCCCCACATAAGTGCCAAAGCTACATTATACTAGATCATGATACTATGCAATAAGATCATACGTCTGTCCAACCATTAAATATCAGGATGATGGTTGTTGTAACTATTTTGAGTTATATTATTTGTATTCACATTACATTAGATATCGTATCAACTTATATCTTATTTAATATATAAACCTCATTCAAGTAAGATTCACATCTCATTTAATAATAGATAAAATGTGACTCAATATAATGTATCATGTGATGTGAATACCATTAACATTTTTCAAGTATTTTTGTCCGTGAGCTATGTACAATCAATATCCCCACAAATCAAATCATTAGTCTTTTTTTTTTTTTTTTGTAAACATCAAATCATTAGTCTTAATTCTTAAGATGTAATGCAGAAGAAGTGACACCTAAAACGAGGAGCTAAGTATTAAAAAATTATTGTTGAAGACTAGAAGGTACAATAAGAAAATGAAGTTAAAGTAAGCTTAAAGTGAGGATCATCTGGTGCCCATGCTGCTTACTTTAAATTAAATTCCATGTGAAGTCGACAAAATTGATTATTGTAACCAAATCCCAAGTTTGGACCGTTGGATGAAGAAAAGTTGACAACATAGGACATGCAGGCTATGCAGATCTAAATCATTTCTGATTCAGACAAATTCTAGTTTTTTTTTTTTTTTGTGTTGATGTAAAGTTGGCACGAGTAACACAAGTTGTACTTGCATTACTTTATATTTTTCTTAATTATTTAATTATCTAACATATTTAGTCAACAGTTTTTTGCCAAACCACATGTATCCGGCTCATTTTTTCTACATGGGTTTTGATAATTTATTTACCAAAACATGAAAATGTTTACATATTTATAAAAATATGGGAATTTCAATTAAACACGCCACTGATTATAGTAAGTTTCAGAAAAACAATTAAAAAAATAGATAAATAACAAAAAAAATACTAATGGTAAATTTATCAAAATAAGCAGTTATCTTTATTTACTGAATGTGGTTAAATATATCTTAAATGTAGTTGACTACATTTACTTCTCTCACTTACATAAAGCTATAAAAACAAAAAAATAATAAATAAAAGGTAAACTAGTCATATCTCACAGTGAGTTCATATATATATATATATATATATATATATATATATATATCTCATACTTTGATACTTAATGACCAAAAGTAAAAAGAAATAATTTTTTCAAATATCTTTTTAATAGAAGCAATTCTATTCGAATCGAAAGATCAATAAGACAGTAAAACTCTACCTCCCGAGTTTTAATGGAATTAAATACACAGAGCTCAAATCGAAAACCTCTACTTAAGCTTAAAACAGTTTCCATCAGTTTCAACAATAATGTATGATCCTTCGAGTGGTAGTTCAAGGTCTGAAAGGTTTTTGATGAGTTCTTTGATTTTCCTAAGCATCTATGGAAGATATTGCTGTTTTATACTAATCACTGCAGTATCTGGCAATTTTTTCTGTTGAATGTGGGGCTCCTTTAGATGTTTTCCATTTTAGGATACCTCCCTAGCCGTCAAGGCTCTCATCAGTTTCAACCATAAATCCATAATGTATGATCCTTCAGGTGGTAGTTCAAGGTCTGGCAGGTTTTTGATGAGTTTTTTTATTTTCCTAATTTGATTCCAGTCCTGTTTGTTGAACTTTCGTTCCCCTTTTAGGCTACATTTATTGTATGGGGTGCCAGTATATTTGCTAAGGTTTGGTATATAGTTTCCGGCGTAATTTAGAATTCAAAAGAAATCTTTGTAACCCTTTCGAGTTTTCAGGTTCTTGATCAGGGAATTCTAAAATACTTTTCACAATATGTGGCTGGAGTTTGATAACTCCTTTACCAATTTCCAAACCTAGGAATTCAACACGAGAGACTCCAATTTTCATTTTGCTTTTGGAAAGTACAGGTCCCTCCTTTTCACAGATTGAGAAAAATTTGTGAAGATGCTTCCCATGCTGTGATATATTATCCGAAAAGATTAATATATCATCAATGTAGGCAACAATGAAGTCACTACATTCTTTGAATACATTATCCATCTCTCTTTGAAAGACAGAAGGTGCATTCTTCAGGCCAAAGGGCATTAACCATTCATAATGTCCTTGAGGACAAAAGAAGGCTGTCCATTCTATGCTGGCAGGATGCATGGCAACCTGATGAAATCCAAATTTTAAGTCAAATTTGCTGTAGACTTCTTTATCCTTAATCTTCATGAGTAAGAAGTTAATAACAGGGAGAGAATATTGGTCCTTATGAGTATTATCGTTCAATCTTTTGTAATTATAGACCAGTCTAGACTTTTTCCTGGTTGTTGTTCCATCTACTGCAACATCTATTCCAGAGAGAACAACGAATGCTGCTGTTCTGTGTCGACTTTTGAGGGACAAATGACCCCAATTTTAAGCAGTAAGTCTATGTGTTTCTGGTATTCCTCTGCCATTGATGGTGTAGGAATAATTGGTTTATCTTGAATTGTAAGGTCAGGGTTTATAATTTCCAATTTACAAGTGACCTTATTTTGTGACCAATGTTTTATAGGATTTTCTCCTATGTATTGGTTCTTTTCCATTCTGGGTAGAACAGGCATGATTTGCTGTTCAAAGTCTGTGATTTTCCCTAGGTTATAGTAAAAGAATTCCTGTATAAGGAGTCTGTCTACATATCCTAATTCTTCTTCTTCAGGGACAGTCTCACAGAAAAGGGCTTTGCTAATGGCAGTTGTTTGAATAACATCCACCTTCTTGTAGAAAGTGACTGTTTCCTTTTTTCTATCCTAACTCCTCCTCTGAAACTCCAAATGAAATTCATTCCAATTATCATCTGGGTTCTATCTCCTAATCCTAGAGGTGTAACATAGGTATATGGGAGAGGGTATTATTCTTTGTTAAGAGTTATCAGCCCATTTTTAACTCTTAAATTGGAAGTTTGTTCACTGTTTAAACCGAAAATGGTTATTGTGGAAGAAGTTTCTTCCAAACAGTGTGCCGGTAAAGCCTTTGAATCAACGCAACACTTGCTGGCTCCAGTATCAAGTATTGCTTGAAGGGGATATTCTTTTCCTTCAATTTCCAAAATTGCTGTTAGATTAAGCAGGTTGTTAGTCACACTTGCTAATCTCCTGAAATCTGCTTTATGAATAACCACATTGTTAACAAATATTTCTTCATCAATCTCAGGGTCAGAAGTTTCCCTAGTTCTTGTAATTTGTGGTTTCTTTCCTTCAGCTATTTTGTCTCTTTTTTCTAGCATTTCTCTATCCCTTTCTAGCTGAAGTTCAAGCAGCTGAGCTTTTAAATGCTCAATTTCTTTTTCTGGATCAACAATGTATTGTGCCTGTTGAAGGATAATGGATCTAGAATCAGCTAACTTGGTTGGTGAAGGTGCCATTCCTATTGGTATTTCTACCTGATGTTTTAGTTTGGCACAGAAGGCACACACAACTAGCTTGCAATTTTGAAATCTTGTTCTTGCCCTTTTGACAGTGTTAAGAGCACAGTAGATGCATTTATTTTGGTGGTAAGGTAAATCAATGTGATCTTCCCATTGATGTACACAGTTCTGTTGATTTTCATCAAGTTTTTTGTTGGCACGCATGGCATTCCAATCAAAAGTTTGGATCATGAACAGGATTTCTGTAGAGTTAGTGAACTCTATTCTTTCCTTTTATCTTGTTCATCATCTGAGTAAGAGCAAATATCTGAATCATCAGGGTCTTCTCCTTCATCGACACTTACAATATCCCAGTCTGGTCCTATTGCAAGTTCTTGGCAGACCGCTAATCTTTCTTTATTTGCTGTTCTGTTGTTACATTGACTGGCAAAATGTCCAACTTTGCCGCATATGTAACATTTGCATTTAACATTCCCAGGTTTTCTTGTTTTAAATTTTTTAAATGGTTGCTGTGAATACTTCCTTTGTAGGTAGTAAATTTCCTCAAGAGTTTTTCCGGGTTGTTAATTCTGTATAGACCTGGAACTTCTATGTTCCTGCAAAAGGAGAGGTCCTTTGCTTGTCTATTTAATTCATTCTGTCTGCAAAGTTCTTGCATGACCTGATATGTGAAGTTTATTCTAGATTTCTAGGCGCAATACCTACAGCCATGTTGGGAAACTTTTCTTCCCACAGTTGTTTCACTTTTGTATTAAAGGGCTCAGGCATTTTCCTGAAATATTTATCACTAAGTTCAGGTGATAGAAAAGCCGCTCCTGCTCTAGAGGCCAGAGCAAGATACTGTGAAGAATATGCAGCTTATATCCTTCATGTTATCGATGCTTAACCTTTCAAGTTGCATTAAAGGTAAAGCTTGGTTCTGCATTTCTGTTTGGCCACGATATTCATCATAACCAAGAATAATTTGCCTAATTTGAGTGGTGACATTGTTGTGTCATCCGCATTTAAGGCTAAGGCCTGACATTCATTGGGATACGCAGATATCCAATTTTGAAAGTATAACTTTGCTGTTTCTCCTAAGAGATTTTCAATGCATAATATCAGTATTTTCAGCAAAAGTTCTGGTGGCTACATGGGTAATTGTGTTTGATTCCCAGTGCCCATTTTCTCTTCCCAGTGTGCTATATCTTCTACTAAGATAAGCATGCTTCCAGTATGTACATTAGCTTGTGGGAGAGTAGGGATGTTATCATAAGTAAGAGGCCTTCCTCTTGCTCTTCTGTCAGGATTCATCCCAAAGTATGGTTGGATTTGTGCTGGTGGTGCTGGAGCACTCGTGCCAGCTGGTCCAAAGGTAGGGATTCCTGTAACCCTAGTGTTTGGAACAGTGTTTGAGGATACAGCATGTGATTCTGCCATAAGAATGGCTGCTGTTTTAGGTTTCTGGGCTGGGTACAATTCTTCACCATCAAAGATTTCAGAAACACCTAAAATTTCAGTTTTTTCATTTTTTAGTGATGGGTAATCTAACTCTAGCTCCAAAATTTCTTTTAGAGGCAGCATTGCTAAAAAGGATATAAAAGAGAGTTTAAAAGTGGGGAAATGAGGGGCATAAAGGTGAAAATTCATCATACCTTTCCCAACTGAGAATGAAAAGCATGAATGAATATGCTTCAGGTACACTTAGTTTTGAGGCAACAAACCTTAAATTTGACCAACACCAAAATGTAGCCAAACAAGTCCACAACCGTATGATTTCATTTTGGGTCAAGAGGTATTACATTTGAGCTCCTCCAATAGCAAACCAAGCAAGGACTAACTATACGCATAGTGAAACTTAGGAAGATTGGCTAGTGCTGCATAAACTAAAAAACTGACTCTGTTCTGAGAAAACAATGTGCACTATAATAGCATAGACATAAAATTATAGCATGTAATTATAGAGATTCATTACAGCATATGATAATAGAGATCAAAACTTCACCTTAAATTTTAGGCCAATTTCTCATTAAATTTTAGGCCAATTTCTGACAACTATTCCTAGGAAAAATGAGTCACTTGGCTGCGGCCAAAATATTCAGTGCTCCAATACTTTGATCTTCTCAAGATGGGCTTTCATACGATTAGTATCATCCGTTGACAATCGATCACCAACCATTAATTTGTACTGCTCAAACTTTGATTGCTCACACTTCAAGGCAGCTTTTCTACAAGCCTTTAAACTTCCTGAACAAAAAGGTAACATTTTATAGCAGTATTATATTGCAATCATTGTTAACAATAAAAAATCCATAAATGAAAGAAAAGATAGAATTCTTGCATGTAGCAAACTGCAAGATCTAACCAAATTGATGGAAAGTTGAAAACTAATAAAAGAAAATTCAGAAGATTGTTTAAGCTTTCATTGCAATCACTGTATAGTGAGTTTCATTCAACAGCATGATAGTTTCATGCATCAAAGCAAATTGCAAAATCTAATCAAACTGATGAAAACTAAAAGGAGAAAATTCAAAAGATTGAAGTTTTCATTGAAATCACTGTAAAGTGAGTTTCATTCAATGGTAGTCAGTTTCATGCATCGAAGATTTAATCAATTCCTCCTGAACAGTAAAGCAAGAAATAACTACCAACATATATGAACCCAGCTCTTGTCTTTCCATCCAATAGCCACGTGCTTCATCTCAATTGTAATTTATAATCATTAAATTGAACTTTTAGGAATAGTTAACCCATTATTATAAAACAAAACCAACTAGAAACTCACTTTCTCTCCTTGCCAAGGTACTTATCATATACTCACAAGTCACACCAATGAGCCTTGAAGACTTAACACTTATTCTACATTTTTTTTGTGTTATGTTACATGATAATAAATTTCATCATAAACCCAAACCAAGATGGATGCAATTAGTGGTTATGAAAAATGAAGGCATTTCATTGAGAATGAATAATAGATTCGTGTGACAGGTGTCATAATAGGTTTTCTGACAAATTTAGTGTCCTGCATAGCCGGTGTAGATTCATCGGTTACAAAGTGAAAAGTGAAATCTGGACAAATTTTAGTCAAACTTAATGACAATGGAAGTGATGGAAAGATGCTAAATTACCAAAATTTATCGAATTCCTTTCCCTCAAGACATTATCCAGCATGCTTTCCTCTTCCTAACCCACTATACTTTAGAAAAAAAAAATTCATCCATACATATCCATATACATAAATCTATAAAAAAAAAAAGAAAAAAAAAACTTAGAATGCCAATTGTTTTTCTGGGTAATAATCATGTAGTATTTGTTTGTTCTTACCAGACAGATCCAGCAAGTTAAATACCACTGGGTAATTTGCAATATCCTTGACTAATGTAATGGCAGCCCATGCTTTTTGATAGTCCTCTCTTAAAACTCTAATTATACACACATTGGTGATTGGATTTACGTACTTAACTGCACCAAACAAATAAAAAAAAAAAAGTTTGGAAAAATATCTAATTTCAATTTAACAGGAAATTAATACACAGCTGGTAAATAGATTTATTAAAAAAAAAAAAAGAATTACCATGTAATGATCCATAGTTTGAAGCACCGCACTCCCCAAAATTGACAATGATGCTTTCATTTATAGCGTTGTAGATGTTCATGCGGGTAAGTATAACAGGGACATCCCCTGGATGGTCTCTATTAGGTTCAGAAAAACCTCCATCACCAAGTACCTATTCTTAAACGCCACCATGATTGATTCCTTTTGCGCTGTGAACACCAACACTCGAGAAGGAAATCGTCGAAATCGATTGATTGGAGCTGTGGAAGCAAGGAACGTCGGAGGAGAAAGAAAGTAGAAGCGCTGGAAGACTAGGTCAGATTGCGAGAGAGGCGCTTGCGAGCTAAGAATGATACAAAAGGGGGATGAATGAACAAGAGACGACGAAGGGGTGGCGGCTGCGGCTGAGGTGCAGAATGCAGATGGTGATGTGCCGGCTCAATACGAGGGTATCAGACTTCCTCGCTTTATTTTCAGAGTTATGATATTTGTATTCTAAGTAAATTACATCCGACTTACATCTTATCTAATGATGAATAAAATGTGAGTTTAAAATATCATGTCCTGTAATATAAACAATATTTTATTCTATGGTAGGTAAAGGAAAGTTTGGATCTAAGTGGTTCAAAAATCTGGTCCAATAAAAAATAAATTTGATAGCTATGATTATATTAGGTTAAATTGTTTTAATATTATAGAAGTTATCTCATTAAAATGACAAATAAAAAGCTATTAATTGTATTTTAACCCACATTCCACCAACTAATCCCAAATCACTAAACACAAACATCCTTCTCTTCTTGTCAACACCCGTTTGCGGGCTCAAGCTGCCATAGTTGGTTCATCCAAATACTCACTTTTCAAACCCAATATCAACAAAACCAGAGGTATTGCACCAAAGCTTGAAAAAAATGGTGGTGGCACTAAGAGAAGTTCTAAAGATAGCCCAAAAATCGAAGCTTCATGGGGGATTGGTGATGTTAGGTGTAACATTATCCTGGTTTATAGATTAATTACCTCCCACAAATCAACACGGTCTTCTCAGCGCACTTTGTCCTCACTCACATTCTTCTGGGAAAACTTCCCAAAAGTCACCCATCTTCCAAGTTAAGCACGTTCACTGTAGTTTTTAGTGATGGGCTGAAAGAAGATGCATCTTTATTGGCATAGGTAGTATCAATCAATTCATATAAGTCATCATCAACTTAGAGTCTCATACCTATACAGCCTTAGGATCTTCTCATTCTGGTGTGTAATTGGTTCATTCATATACCCTTCCGCTAGAGGCCTTACTTGGAGCCTCCTCCGGCCTCGCATCCTTATCACTCCTACCGTCATCCTGCATTACATGTAACATCCCCAAAAACTAAATTAATGATTAAGATGAAAAAAGGAAAACCAATAGAAATTGGACAAGTGTCATGAAATATAACAAATAATATTAAAATAATCAAATGTGTCTAGAGAAAAATATAAATAATTACAAAAATACCATTACTTAGTAGAAATTATGAAAATACATTTACTATATGAAAAAAAGGTTACAAAACTACTCTTGTTTTATTAATAAATGACAAAGATATCATTATTTTATAGAATTAGAAGAATACCACTATCATTATCTAATTATAAAAATATCATTATCTTGAATGAAGAAATTACTGCATATACCACTACTTTAATAATTATAACAATGCCACTATACCAATCTCTAGACTTGTCACTAAATAAGAATGAATCTAAGTTATTGGATTAATGCTAGATAATGGAGTTAGTGGGTGATTATAATTAACATGGGATTCCAATTATAAGAATAAAATATAATAGATTTGTCATGATTTGGTTAAACTAAAATATCTTATAATATCAATTATTAAATAAATTATGATAAAACAAAATACAACACACATACATATCATACCATGTATGACAAAGTGCATGAAACAAGGTAAGACTCAATGAAAATTCCATATTACAATCCCTTCATGTATGTATGAGCAAAAAATTAGCATCATCATGATAGGAAACAAAATTGATTTGATGAATAAATTTGTGTCATAAAAAGCTCTTGATTCCCACTAAAATTGGCACTATACTAGCCACTACTTCTAACATGATGATTGTGTTTATGACTTAGTGATCTAAAACAATTATGACTCCACCCACAAGAGCATCCAAGAATAACAAATTGAAGCACTAAAACCCCTCCATTACACCCTCAAGTCATGGCTTCTTGGCCTATAAAAGGGAGGAAAGTGTGTGAACTCATTGCTCATAGCATACTCTTACTAGTCTTCAAGCCTTAAAAATTCTCCAAGTGTTCTTTCTCTTGTTTTTATCTCTATCATCTCTTCTTGTGTTCTTCTCTTCAAAGACTTCTCTTAACCCTCTAAACCTCATCTAAATACTTAAATCCTAAACCCAAACCTTCACTATCACTCACAAGAGTTGCAATATTTAATTCTAGTGAGAAATATTTTCTTAAGCACTCAAGTTCTAGAGTCAAGATTCAAGGAGGACCATTCACTCCAAGGACTCTTGCTCAAGCTCAAGGAAAAAGAGAATGACTCTTTTTAGACCCTACATAAGAGGTAGGAGCTTCATCTTTAATTGTTCAAGCATTGTTGGCTTCTAACCTTACCCATGGATAGAATGTCTCAAACTTGAGTTATTGTCAAAAGTTTTGAATGATTATTTGTAAAATATATTTTTTGATAGCACAACATGTTCCATTTTGTTTTGAGTACTTTTATGATATTATCATACTCAAATATAAATTAAAAAGATGATATGTGAAACTTAATTTAATAAAGGTGACTCAAGACGTGAAAATGGTAGGTGCTGGAATTTCTAGTTGTTTCTGCAGTAGGCACTTCGAAAAGCAAATTTCATAAAATGTGAAGTATCTCGAAATAAAAATATTTCTATCATAAACTAAACACATTATAGAACAATCTCCCAAAAAGAATCAACCAAAACAGAGTTCTCTTGAAGATATAAATTTTCAAAGTTAAGTCAAAGACTGAAACTTTGAATCCGACCTTTCAGTAGTAAAATAAATGTAACTCATTCTAAAAAAAGGAAAATAGTCTAATTTCAACTTTGTTGGAAAGCTAATACACAGAGGAACACATCCATGTATGTCATGCATAAAGCTTTGCACTAGAAAATACAGAATAAGAAATAAATTTGTGGGACAGTGTGTTGAAAGGTTCTGGAAAGGGTAACTTTGCAAGGGTACTATGACATAACCATAAAAGTGTTGTTAATGAAATTACCCTTAATGGAAAGCTTGATGAGTTAGGAATTTGGAACTGCTTTTAGGAGGCTGAGATAATAAGTATACAAAAAGTTATAAATTTTCTTGTAAAATATGTCAGAACTATAAATAGAAGATTCAAGTCCTATAAAGAGAAAGAGTTTTAAGGATTTAAGTTGCAATAAAACTTCAAGAGGAAAAATATGTATATAACACTCATGAGGGAACTTGAAAATATATAAAGAACCTCTTAATACCCATTAATGTATTAATGGAAAGCGAAGAGTACAAAGATAACAAAGAGGAAAAGATTTAGTTAGAATTTGTAAGAATGGAAAGAAATACTCCATAATGTGTAAACCCTAAGACTTCCATAACCTTTTAAGAACCTTAGGGTACTTGATTTATTAGCTTCGAATGATGAAATATGACATGCGATTTAGCATGAAAAGCCTATTATTTGATATAAGGATGTATATGAGATATTGTCTATGTGAATGTATAGTGATAAGTTATAAAATGATGAGGATGAATGAATGATTGTCCATGATTTATTTATGATTACGTGATAATATGCATACATTCATTTTCAAATGAAAATAAAAGTAAAGCCTAGAAAATTGGCAATGAAAGTCTGGAAAAGTAGACTTGAGCTAAACTCATGGCATAATCGTTAGATTACGGCAATAGAAATAAAATAAAAGTAAAATTTGGAAAAGTATACTTAAGCTTACGGTTTAACCCCTTAAACAATTAAGATATGGCAACAAAGAAAACCAAAAGGTTATGGTGACGATCACGGTATGAGCTCATTACCCTTTAGGGTGGTCTAAGGCATTGATGCATTCATCCCATGGGTGATTGAGAAATATGTTAATGAAAGCAAAATGGAATGAAAGAAAGATGATAATCATTAAATAAGTAAATGTTGATGATGAGTAATCATGAAATACATGTATCTCCTGAATTATTATTGCCCATTTTAATTTTATATGATATGCTTCGGTGTATGGTTGATGAAGTATGAAATGGATATTTCTATTATTGTTATAAGAGTAGTTTAAAAGTAACTACATTTCGGCTAATCACGTTTGAAAAGTTTGATAACTAAATCCTTGCATGTTCACCTTTTCATAATAAACCCAAAGTCACTAAGACGACAACGATGACACTTTTAGTACAAGTAGAAACTCCTATCGAGAAATCTTATATTTCTCAATCCTATATTCTCTTTATTCGTTACCAGAGGTAGACGAGACCACTTAAAGTAATAGAGCTATAGCTAAGGAAGGAGACAACACGTGAAGATTCCAGATCTTTCAAGAATTAGTACTGATTTTTAATTGTGAGGAACAGAGCAAGTAATAGTAAATTTTATGTTGTTATTTGTAACAAATTATCACTATGGTATTAAGTAGTATATTCTAGTGTATGTGATGATATATCTACTTTTAGTCCCTTATTCGCTTATTTAAATTAAGTGAACGAGTAACTTTGATTACCATCTACGTAAATGCTATGTATTTCACTTCTCGTTATAAGCTTAAACTTTCAAAGAGTAATTTCTTAGGAAAAAAAAATTATCCACTATTTTTCTAAGTTAATTTCAAAATAAAATGAATGCAAGGCATAAGTGACAACTAATAGAATCCAAATGTGAACTTAGGCGCAATTGGGTTCTACTAGGGTGTTACATTAGGGAATATCAAGGTTGGGTATACCCCAAGTGTAATAAACACTTTATGGATGTAAGCAAAAGCGCGCCCAAATTTGTGGAGAGTAACGGATGAATGAAGCATAGTGAATAGTAATTTAAGTGGGACCATGTGTCACTATTCATGTAAATAGTATTACAGGTGAACCTGTTAATATTGCTCTAGCGATCCGCATCACTATTTGTGAACAGTATTATCCAGTGAAACCTGTATTACTATTTATGAATAGTACTCATTACTATTCACTCCAACAAAATACATTGAGAACTCACACTAATATTTTAACGTGGAAAACTCCTGTAATTTTGAGGGAAAAACTAAGGGTTAAACTTGAAAAATATTCCATTATATTCAAAGAGTAATTACAATATAGTGTATCCCTAGTGAGACTCTCTTCTACTACAATTTGTAGTATTAGAGATCTAGAAAATATATCCAAAATTCTCAATGTATACTCACACTACACTCTTGAAATTTTCTTACATACACTCTGATTTTTCTCACTACAAGAAGCTTACTCTACTTCTTCTACTACTATTGAGGAATTGCTTCTCAGCTGGGATGGTTTTCCTTCATTTCCATCCTCTCTATTTATAGAGTTTCGAGGGAGTTACTATGCACATGCACACTAACTTGCACAGTAACTCTCATGATTTTGGAGTTACTATGTTAGTTACTATGCATGTATAGTAACTTTGAAAAATCAAGGTCGAACAATTTGCCACCTCGGCTTTGTATTTTGCAACTGCCTTCAACCTCTACAAATATTGACCAAATCCAAGCAATGCTTAAACTTGTCAATCGGCAACGGTTTTGTCATCATGCCAGCTGGGTTCTTAGCTGGCTATCTTCTAAACCAATAATACCTTTGTTGATACTTTCTTTGACAAAATGAAGTCTAACATCAATATGCTTTGTCCTTTCATGATACTGGGTTTTTAGCCAAATGAATGACATTTTGACCATCACAATGTACAACTGGTATATGTTGATTAACCCGAAACTATCCAAAAGACCGTGCACCCAAATGCTCTCTTTAAGCCTCAGTCAATGCCATATTCTCAGCTTCAAGTTGACAATGCCACTGTAGATTGCAATGTCACCTTCCAGCTAATAGTACATCCAAAAATTGTAAAGATATATCCTTCAATAACCTCCTTTTATCTAAGTCTCCTATATAATCAGAATCTACATATCCCACAACTCCATAGTTCTTCTGACCTTCAAACACCAAACAGACATCGGAGAACCTCTTATATATATCACATGATCTATTTCATAGCTTCCCAGTGTGCCTTTCTAGGATTGTTCACAGTCTCCTCATAATTAGGTTCATCTTGTTGTTCTACTTTAGGTTGAGCAATACCTGAAGTACTCAGCTGATCCATTGCATCCTTTTCTTGCTTCACCTTCCCACAGTCAATCTCTAACTTCACCTTCTTAGCACCATGATCGTCTCTACCTCATCTAATTTAGACTCCTTCTTCTGATTTAGTATTGCCACCTCGTCAAAAGTGATATCTCCTGACAATGATTTTGGGTGAACTTGCCTTCTCTATACACCACAATCTCTAGCCTTTCACCCATCGTGCATACCCTAGAAATATACACCTTCTTGCCATCGCCTCAAGTTTACCATCACTCACATGAGCATACGACAACCAACTATCTTCAAATTAAAAGTAGTTTACAGGTCAACAATCATACCTCTTGTGGAATTTTCAGATTAATAGCAGTTGATGGAGATCTGTTTACCTGGTATACAGCTATATTGATTGCCTTAGCCGAAAATGATTTGGGAAGTACAACATTGATTCACATGCATCTTGCATGCTCTAGAAGTGTTCTGTTCATCCGTTCTGCAACCTCATTTTGCTGGTGTTCCTGTAGGATGGTGCCTTATTATACCACATTTCTCAGAACTCCATAAATATTTTATTGCAAAATTCTCCGCCATTGTAGTTCTCACTTAACTTTCCAAGTTTGCTCGACCATGGCCTTCCATTGCTTGAATTTTCCAAACACTTCTTCTTTTTCTTCAGGAAATAAATCCAAACTTTCCTAGAATAATCATTTATCAAGGTAAGAAAATAGCAAGTTCCACCTAAAGAATTAAGAGGGCTGGACCCAAACATCTGAGTGGACATACTAATATTCTCTTGCTGTTGTGTTTACCAGAAAACTTTACCCGTTTCTTTCCAAATACAGTTTCACATAAACCAAGTTTGCAATTCTTAGGCCTTTCTCAAGCCCTTGCCAGCAAGTATGGTCATTCCTTTCTCACTCATATGACCAAGCCATATCTGCCACAACCATGTAGCATCATCATTTCTTCCAGAAGATAGAACAATAGTAGTTTCATCAGTGCTTCCCAATAATAGATAGATTCTCCCTATAGCTTTCCTTTCAATACCACCATCGAGTCTTTGAATGCCTTCAAGAAGCCACCATCTCCATGAACTGTACCCCATTATCTAGGGCACTTAACGAGATCAGGTTTCTACCTAGTTTCGGTATATGCCATGTTTGAAACATCCTTTTAGTACCATCATCCAAATTTACTTGCACATCTCCTTCACCTATAATCAAAATTATTCTATTATCTCCCAATCTAACTTTTCCCTCCTCTTTTTATAGGATGAGAAAAGTTTCGATAGGTGTCATGTGAAAAATGCGCCAAAATCAGGATCCACTCATTTCCTGTGTCACCTGTGAATACTGTCAAGGTTGAACCAGTATTTGTATCACTATCATCAAAACTTTCAATTATTATGTTGTCAGAATCTCCTGTTTCTCCTTTTTCTTCTGGTATCTTCTGATATGTCCCATCTGGTGACAATGAAAGCATTTTACAGACTTGTGCTTTTTGGACTTTGATCTTCTCTTGCTCTTGCTCGATCCTCTTTCTTAACTATGTCCTCCCGTTATGAACAACTCATCTGCAAGACCTTCGACACATGGGTAATACTAACTTCTGATACTCCTTTATCATCAGTGATTCTTTGATATTTTTAGCTCAATTGGATCTACCATAAAGTATGGTATCACGGAAATTATCATAAGATAGAGGTAGTAAAGTCAACAAGATCATAGCTTGATTAACATCTTCTACTTTAATTCTAGCTGTTCCAACGTTGGAGATCATCCTATTGAAGTCACCTATATGCTCTTGCATTGATTTTCCTCCTGAATATTTGAACGTGTAATCGCTCTCTAATAAAGCTTGTTGGACAAGGTCTTTATGGAATATTTTTCCTCCAAAGTCTTCCATAATGAATTTGCTTTTTTCCATGACTTCTCACATATCATTGTTCGCAAGACTCAACTGTATTGTACTCGTGTTTTGATTATCATCTCCTCCTTCTTATCATCAGTAATGAATTATTCTTTGCCTTCCAATGCCTTTGCAAGATTTTGCTGATTTAGCAATGCATGCAGCTTCAGCTTCCATAGCTTGAAGTCGTTGGACTCGTCAAACTTCTCCACTTCAAATTTTGGCACCGACATCTTTGATATGACACCAAGTGGCTCTTCAAGTACTAGGGAGAAATTCTTTTCTGATGTGAAGATCAGCTAAATTGCAACCAGAGCATACTAAGAATAAATCTCACCGAATCAAAACTCTGATACCACTTGTTAGGGAATATCAAGGTTGGATACACCCTAAGTGTAATAAACACTTTATGGATGAGCGGAAGCGCATCCAAATTTGTGGAGAGTAACGGATGAATGAAGCATGGTAAATAGTAATTTCAGTGTGACCCATTTGTCACTATTCATGTGAATAGTATTACATAGTGAAACCGCGTTAATATTGCTCCATTGGACCTATAACCCAATTTTTCCTGTAAAATGACCAAAATACCCTGGATCATTTTTTTATGAGATTGAGGCCGAAATAGTCCGGGCCATCCTCAATAAGATATTTTGACATTAGGATAAGATTATATGAGGATTAAATAGCAATATGTGCAAAAATCACAATTTTCGATTTTTCTATGTTCAAATGACCAAAATACCCTAAGGTCATTTTTGTCCAAAATTAAAAGGTCTAGGTTACCATCAAGGAGTTAGTTTTATATTTGAAGGGGATTATTTGTGTTATGAATGATGTTAGAGGTAAAAATCTCAAACCCTAATTTTTAATGTGCCAAATTACCAAAATACCCCTAGGGTAATTTAAGTAAGATTAAGCAAAAGCTAAACTTCATAACGGAAGTTAGAAAATGTTAATTATAAGGGATATATGATATCTGAAAATGTTTGGGTGGTTCCGAGGAGTTTTATGTGAAATTACCATTTTGCCCCTAGTTAGTGTTAAATGAGCTTATCAAGTAAATATATGTAATATTAGACTTTAATTAGAGAGAAATTAATTTTATTTATTAACCTTGAGTCAAAATAATTATTTGAAGTAATTTTAAAGTCTAAGATTATTTTAGGGAAGTTTAATTTCCTTTCTTAATTAAAAGGGTTCATAAGACAAATAATATTAAGTATAAATTAGTGCATTATCTTTCTTTTCTTAAAAATTAGGATATATTTTGGATTTATTTTTTTATTTCAAATTAATTGAGCACTAAAAACTCCACTACAAGTGTAGGTTATTCTTTAATCATGTCTTGAAGCATCTTAAATACTTCTTTATTAACCACATACACTACATTATCATTTCTAATCCACTACCAATTAAATACACATCAAATACATGTCCTACCACTCACAAAAATTGAAAAATTACTCCCTATTATAGCCATGAAGGCAGCTGCCTCACCCCCAAAACTCCTATATATATGTGTGTGTGTGTGTGTTTTTTTTTTCCAGGCGTAATACACACACAAACACTCATTCTTTACCATTTACATTTTTGGTTGAAGTCTTGCTCAATAAATTGGCCAAAAATCTCTCTCTCTCTAAACTCAAAGCTCTCTTCTTCTTCCACCATCACTTCCAAGAGACTCCATTCTCAACCTTCATCGAAGCTCTCAACCCCAAACCAACACATATCCACCATAGATCAACTCCTAAATACATAATCTTTCCATTCCAAGACACAAGATCACAAGAAAAATCCTTCCTTTTTTTTCTTCCTTTTTGGTCGAGATCATCATCATCTAGAGAAGATTTTTTTTCTTCTCTTTAATTCATAAAAGATCAAGCTTTCACTTTTATAATAAGAAACAACTTGGTAGGGATTTTATTTCATGTTCTTTCTCTTATTCTTATATTTTTCGGTTATTTTGATTGTTAATGACCATGGCTTGATGATGAGGAATCATGGTGGTGGTTGTAGATCCATCATATAATTGACCTCTAAAGCTCAAGATTTGATTTTTTTTTTGTTAAAAGATTAATGGAAAAATTATGAATTTTCTTTGGATTGTTTCTTTTTGAGCTTGATGATGAGTTCAAGAAATAAGGTTCTTGGAACCATGGTAATAAAGGACTCTAAAACTCACTTCCTTTTTGTTAAGATTATTTGGGGTTAAAGAGTTTTGTTCTCTAAAAGTCTTGAGTTTTGAGATTAACAAGATATAAAATGAACTTGCATCCATGTTTATGTTTCAAGCTCTTGCATATCATGTTTAAATTTTAAGCCTTGCATATCATGTTTAGATTTCAAGTTATCATCTTAATTCTTGAAGATAATAATATAGACTTGCATATCATGTTTAAATTTCAAGTCTTGCATATTCGTGTTTAGATTTCAAGTTATCACCTTAATTTTTGAAAAATAATAATATGGACTTGCATATCATGTTTAAATTTCAAGCCTTGCATATCATGTTTAAATTTCAAGTCATCACCTTAAATCTTGAAGATAATAATATGGATTTGCATCTTCACGTTTAAATTACAAGTCTTGCATATCATGTTTATATTTTCGGCCTTATGAGGATCTTGGAATTAAAGTTAGTTTTATTTTATTTTGAAGCTTGAATCTTATCTTTGAAATGCGCTAGGAATTATTTTGAAGAAATTAGAAATTCAAAAAGGTTAAAAATATGATTTTCTCAAGTTTTTAGAAGTTAAAAATTACGGTTATTGATTTGATTTAATTAAACCTATAAGGTTACTGTTTGGTAATGTTTAAATGTGTAAAAGTTACTAATAATTGTTGTAAAAATTGTTTTTAGCATTTTTGGGAAGAACTAGTAACTAGAAAGGATCAAAGTTGTAATTTTATGAAACTTTAGAAAATTATTTTCTGATACTATTTATTATTGCTTTGGTACTGTTCATACTGTTCACATACATAAGAATTAATAATATTTATTGCAAAAATTATTTTTAGTATCTTAGATGTATAAAAGAGTAATTACAAGTGTTAGCTTGGACCGTTTTGCAAAATATGGAAAGTTATGTTTTGAACCATCAATTATGTAATTTCGGTCAAATGGTTTTAATTATAGTGAGTAATGATTGTTGAATGTATCCATGTATTCAAAATACCATTTATGATGTTTAGAAAAAGTTTTAGAAGCTTTGTTATTTGTTAAGTGTTAAAAATAAGCAACTTTGCACTTTAACCCCTGAAGAGTAACAAGATTTGGTCTATGGCCCAAAAAGGTTTTTTTATAATGAATTTAAATGATTTCTAAGTGTTATGTGGCTCGCAAAAGTATAGATTAATTTTAAGGATCATTAGTTTGAGAAAATGTGTTAAAAATGGAAAATTACACTTTGACCCGTAATCTTTGAGAAATTACAATTTTGACCCTTTGCAACCTAAATGTAAATATTGATAATTTGGTAAGGTCAATATGAATGATGTCTTATGAAAACCATGTTCATGTGTTAAAGTTGAAAATTACATGACTTGTGATGCATACTTATGTGATCAATTACATGATGATTGGTGGCATGTTATATTGAGGTGCATTATTTAAGTGTTCTATGAGCGTAAGATATTAAAGGATAAGTTATGATTATATGTTTATACTTGCATCTCTAAATAACATGCTAAGATTAAAAGGTGACATAAAACACATAGAAATGATCCTTCAGACTCCAAGTATTAATGGTTATAGGAGGTGATCCAATAAGGGATCCTTTAGACTCCAGGAACTAATGGTTATGAAAGGTGATCCCATGCTCCTTATCCTGCACTCTAGGAGACGGGAATTTAGCTTATCAAGAGGATAAGTATAGACTAGTGACGACTAATTAGATATGAGCTCATAACCTAGAACTCTCAAGAGGAGAGAAAATATAGGGTGGCCCCCATGGAAAAAGAAAATAAGAAATCTAAGTCACCTAAAAGAAAGAATCATGTTAGAATGATATACACATGTTCTTTATGTCATGCCTATTTGTTGTGTATCCTATTATATCTTGCATATGATATTAACATGCATTCATCATATAGTAGGTTGCATTCATGACATTAAGATTCATGTTAAAAGATAAGTCTCGGCTAATGGTATTTGGAATTTAATGAATGAACCTTGTATATGATCACCATTTTCATAATGAAACCGAGGTTCCTGGGAAGTGATGATGACACATGTTAAAAGGCAAAAGCCCTATTGAGATTCTTTTATAAGTTTCTCATTCCCTCTTCATTTATTTCCATCTCGTCTTCATAGGTTGATAGCGATGTCCGTGGATATCCTTGAGATGCCGATGTAGGAGTTACACTATGGTCCATAATACAGTGGTATAGCTAAGGAGGGATATAGTCCTTCCTGATATAAGACATAGGAATTGTCTCGTATTCTTACATGTTAATAACTTAATTTCTAGTAGACATGCACCCACGAGGGGTTTAGCTACATCATAGTTACACTTAGCTTTTGAATTATTGTATGCTTAAACTCCAGATGGACCAGGACAATTGATATGGTATTATATTTGTGGAATATTTCTACACTATTATTATTATTATTATTTGAGATGATATTTAAAGTCAATGTTATGATATGATGATGTTCTTAGTTATGCTATACTATGTTCTGATTCACATGTATTGCTATGAGATGGATAGTTAAAAATATGTCAATGATATGTAGTGTTATATGATAAATATTTATACGCTATAACTTTTACACAAATGGCTCATAGTTTGGTCTTATGATAAAAAAAATGAATCATATTTTCCATAGACTTATTTTCAAAAGTTTAAAATCAAGAAAAGTTTGAGACGAAAGAGTAATAACTAACAATTAACCATTATGCGTTCTAGGCGTATTATGTTAAAGTTAGGGTGTTACAAGACCGTCACTATTTATGAATAGTACTATATAGTGGGACCCGCATACTATTTATGAATAGTACTCAATACTATTCACTCTAACAAAATAGATCAAAAACTACACCAATATTTTAACATGGAAAACCCTCATGTAATTTTGAGAGAAAAACCATGGCCAAACTTGAAAAATATTCCTCTATATTCAAAGAGTAATTACAATATAGTGTATCCCTAGTGAGAGTCTCTTCTACTACAATTTGTAGTATTATAGAGATCTAGAGAATATACCCAAAATCCCCAGTGTATACTCACACTACACTCTTGGAATTTTCTTACACAAACTCTCTATTTTTCTCTCACTACAAGAAGCTTACTCTGCTTCTTCTACTCCTGCTAAGGAATTGCTTCTCAACTTGGGATGATTTTCTTCGTTTCCATCCCATCTATTTATAGAGTTTCAAGGGAGTTACTATATACGTGCACAGGAATTTCCCGTGATTTTAGTGGAGTTCACACATGAAGTTACCTGCATGCAGATAACTCTCGTGGTTTCAGTGAGTTACTATGTAAGTTACTATGCATGCATAATAACTTTGAAAAATCAAAACCGCCGAACACGTGAAGAACGAGAAGAAGAAGGACAAGGGTGGTTATTTGCAGCGGATGATGATGTTGAGATTGAAAAGTCAAGGAATCATGATTGTGATTATGGTGGTGATGATGTTGCTAAGAGAAGTTGCTTCTCGTTTCCATGGTGGCTCCAAGTGGTGATGGTATAAGCTCATGAATTATAGGTAGGGTACAGAGGACCATAAACCCATGAGAAGGGAGAGAAAGGATGAAAATGAGGTAAAATATGTATTTAGCTATTTATTATATCAAATATTAAATTTATAATTTGACCCCACAACTATCTTTTATTTATCGAGACCATGTGGTCCCAAACATATCAAGAACCAATTAAGAACTCGCCTTATTTCTCTTTTGGGTTGGTCCACTCGTGATCCTAATTCTCAAAAATTTAATGTTCGTTTTAATTTTTCTATGATTTATTGCTACGAGAGGAATTATTATGTGCATGAGAGCGATGTATACGCATATACCCGTGTCGACCAATTATGCATAATTTAATTGTTATGGGGGGTTATTATTATTGCTAAGGTATTTAATTATGCATAATTTAAATATTCTTTAATCTTTATGGTGCTTGTGTTTATTTTCATGTCATGTGTTGGTTTTTGAAATCATAATTGGCCTTGGTTTAGATCTACTGTGCGGGTATTTGTATGCTCCTGAATTAGAGTTGTTGGTCTCTAGAAAGAAATAAATGTAATTTATGCTTATACTTTGCGAGTGAGATTTTTCTTTTTTTTTTAATGATATCCTATTAGTAATTTGTTTGTTTTTCACTTTGCAGAATTTCCATTTTTGGCTACGGTTGTCTAGAGTTTTTTAATTTATTTGTGGTTGGTTTCCTGTTTTAATAGGGTGTTACATTCAATGAATAAGATCTGATTTATTGAATAGGATGTGTTCTGGCATTTAGAATGCTTGAATTTGCTTCTTGACCTGAATGATGTATACATGAGTAATGGTTGTAGGAGTTTGGAGAATAGGAGGGAAAGGGCTAAAATGGTAATGGGCCTAAGCTGGTAATCCTGATTCCTGCCACCACGGACGGGTTTGATGATATGGTTAATGTTGATATGGTAGACAAGGATGAAGAAGTTAAAAGAAGTCATGTGTCTACTGATAAAGCTGAAATTTGGTGATGATGGACATTGTTTGGGACCTCCTAAAACCCATAACAATTGATTTGGGTGGAGGTAGTGAGAATGAGGAAGGATGTAAAGATGATGAAAGTGGTTCAGAATTTCATTTTAGTTTTTCGAGTGATACAAGGTAATATGGTGAGTCCAGTGACAAAGATTTCCATGCGGATGATGTAAAAGGTTCGAGGCATGAAGATTATTCTCTTGGGCTTAAGGACCTTCGCAGTGTAATTAAATGATATCAATGTGTAGCAGTGAGCACCAAAATAAATCTGATAGAATTAAATCTACCAATCAGCGCAACGCAATGAAAATAAATATCATGATGAATAGTAATTTATGATGGGACCCGCTTATCACTATTCACTATGAACAGGAAACAATCAGACCACGTCACTAATCTCATGAATAGTATGATCGGATTACTATTCATTTAAGTGGGACCCACGTCACTATTCACACCACCAAAATAGATCAAAAAGTTGCATCCGAATTTTTAATATGGAAACCCCCAAATATCAAAGGAAAAATCAGGACAAACGAAAAAATATTTTATTATATTCAGAATAATTACAAAATATCATTTCCACACTTTCTAACTTAAGAGGTAAATATAGTGTTTTCCTTAGAACCCTCCATTCAAATACTACACTTTTACAGGACCAATGAATAATAAAGATGATACCCAAAAATATTCTCGATGTATTTACCCACACACCCTACACTCTCTAGAATTTACTCACATTTTCTATTTTTCCTCTCATTCTAGAAAATAACACACTCTGTGTATTTCTTCTATGAGCTTTGTGTGTTATCAGCTGCTTTTTCCCGCATGCACAATAATTTATTACTATTCATGCATTAAAACAACCTCCTTCATCCAAACTCTTCACGCATAAATAGTGATTTTCCTGTTCACGCATTGAAAATTCTCTCTCCAGAAATTTCTTCGTGTGAAGTAATTTACTATTCACACGTGGAAATTTATCTCCTCTCTATCTCTTAGCTATGCACAGATTCTTCCTCTTCTGTTGATAAGGATAAGAGGAAAGAGAAAGATGTGTGGAATAATAATATTGATATAAAACAATTCATGTGTCTCTATATATTAGCTTATACACTTTTGCAAGAGATGATTTCATAACGTGATATCAAAGTCATCATGACTAAGAGATCAATTATTCAATCTTTGTTATCCCCATTCTGATAATGCTCACGTTTCAAGCCCAAAATATGAGGCATTCACATGAGATGGTGTGTTAAATATAAAATCATTCATATGCCTCAATCTACCCATTAATTTTAAGCTTTTGGAAGAAATAATTTCAAGACAAATAATGAGATGTAATAAGAAAAGTAGTGGGAATTGGGTTGAGAAAATTTCACGGTTTGATTAAGGAACTTCTTCTATGGATCACAGGAGATATGTAGAAAGCTTTGCAATTTGCAAGAAGAATAGTGAGGGCTTACCATCATTGAAAAAGAAAGATGAGCCGGGGGAGGGGGAGCTTGAAGACACTCCATCTTTCAACACAAATTGATGAAGGTGGTGAGCAAGATCAAGAGATGTGGAAGCATGCAGATTGTGCTAGTGTTCTTTTTCTATTCTCTTTGCATCCGATTTCTTTGCTACTTTCTTTCTGTTTACTGCATGCAGCTTGATAAAACAAACCTTGATCTGGCATTAAAGTAGCAAAGAAATTGAATACAAAGAGAATAGAAGAATTGATGAAAATGGCGGTGCTGATTTTGAAGTCTGTGGTGAATCCACCGACTGTGCCATTGGATTGTCACACATATCAAAGATGTCACGCCACACTTTGTAAGCGCTGTTTTTATGATAGCTCATAAAAAAAACGTCTTCCTTAATTTCTGAATGCTTTTGACACTATCATCATCTAAGTTAGTTGGTACCTTCAAGGCTTCAATCGTAGTTGCTCTTCACTCATGAATTAGGGCATCAAGGCTGATGTGGACTACTATCTATTGAACTGTTGCTCATTATATTTAGGTATCTTTGCTTAATATCTTATCTATGTCTCAGGTTATTTAAAAAGCAAAACAACAAGTGATCAAGAAAGAGGGTATCATCTGATGGAGTAGATGTCTTTCCCTTTGATGAAGATCAGTTTAAGGCATCTAAAGGTGGCTCAGAGGCTGCTTGCCTTGATAATGAAGGCTGTTTTATCATAAAGAAGGCTAAGTTTCTTTGGACAAATTTGGCAGGAACCATGGACCTTGGTACATTGAAGAGTACTGATTCGGGGTGGATTTATTATTTTTCATGCACCTTGAAGTTGATATCTTCGCAAGTGTTTGGATTTCTTGGATAAGTATATGGATTAATTCGGAAGGTTAGAGAGATTTTTCTTTCCATTAAACAGGCATGAGACTAGATTTGTTTAGAAAATTGATTTTAGAATTGGTGCATGAATATGAATGGAATGGTTGGATTAAAAATATTTATGACTTTCTATTCAAGTTATATTTGTGCACGGAGTATGTTTCACATCATTCTATCATGTTCTTACGTCAACACGTTCATGTTGATATGTATTTCATCATACAAGGATTTTAGGCGTTCCATTAAATATAAATGATTTCTAGACCCGATTACCTATGAGAAGTTCACAGGGTATATATGCTATTGAATATGTATCTCTTACATATGAATAAATGTACTATTTTGAAATTGTCCTGTTTTTCATTGAGTTGTAAACTCATTTTGTGACTCTCTATCTCTTTTAAGATACAGGTCTTGAATCCAATTATTCTCATCAATGATGGATTCAGAAAATTTTGGTTATATGGTTAAAAATAATATATTAGTAAAAAGTGGATTGGATTTTATCTTGTTATTTTACCTCATGTAAAATTGATATAATATGGTCAAATTTAACAAAATACTAGGGATAAAATTATGTACATCTATATAATTAATAAAGAAAATTTTCAAATTTTTTGTGGGGACATTAGGGTATAAGCCCCCATCTTAATAAGAAAAATTGAAACTAAATTAAAATCTTGATAAAATGTGAGGGAGGTAAACGAAACAGTTGTAAATTATTTATGCAAACGGATAATTTTCTCTTTCTTTTGTTGATGAGAAACTACGATTATATCGTTCTATAATTGGAACTATTTTAATAATTACAGATATGAAAATGTTCCATTATTAAAAAATAGTTAAATTCGTACAACACCCGTTTTTTAAAAGGAGTTTCATTTATGTTTACCATTAATCCATTATAATATCTTTAAGTTAATTCCAATTAATTGATTCGAAGTTACAAGAGTGGAAGTGATGTAGCAGCAAATCTATGTATATAATCTTGCTGGTACTCTTCTTATATGAAACAGAAGACACAATATGCATGCTCGACAACCTAGCCAGCATTTTTATTTTTACTTCTCTTTTTGTTAATTTTTTATTTTTTTAGGTAAATTACTTCTTTATCACATTCGAATTTATTGGTTTAGTGAATGTTTTGCCTTCCATATTAGTCAAGATCAATGCTACTCCAGAAATGATATCTTTAATGATGTAAGGGTCTTTATATATAGGTGTCCACTTGCCTCTGTTATTCTCTTAATTCGATAAAATCTTCTTTGAGATAAGATCGTCTAGTTGAAAAGTTCGAGAACGAACATTCTTATTAAACACTTTGGCTATTCTTTTCTGGTATAACTAGCCTAGACAGGCTGTAATTAGTCATTTTTCTTCAAATATGCTCAATTGCTCGTATTTGACCCACTCGGCTTACTTCATTTCACTGTTTTGATAACATTTACAACACCAATCATATTTTTTCTGATTATATGAAGCATAAGCACTAAATTTCTTCCACCCATGGGCGGCTTCACACTGCCCGATCATCCATGGTCCCACCACAACGTCTGATCTTCCCCACACTAAGAAAATCGATGATCTACGGCTGAAATTAAAGTTGCATGATAAACGAGTATTTCCTTGCCTCCACTCTGCATCCGCTACCTATGCGTGGGCACCCCGTCACCCAAGAAGGACTATATAAGTATTTATTATCCCTTATGCGCAAACCAAATCCAATTACTTTCACACAAACAAACCCCACTTTTTAAGTTCCAATGGAGGGGTCATGGGAGAACTGGCATCTTCGAATGGTAAGAGTCTAACACCATATCATGCTCTCTCATAACACACGTTTGATTAGATGATCAATTCTCGATCAATTTGGTTGCATAAAACAATTTTCTGGTCTCAGTTTTTATTTTTATTTTCAAATTTTTTTTAAAAGATTTTGTGAAAAAAATAAATAAAAATTTAAAACTATTTTTTAAAATCAAACGTACCTGAATTTTTATATGACATTATTACATATGATTTTTTACCATTAATTCTTCATCTTATCTCGTGTCAAGTCTAGCTAACTTATATATAATTTTGCTTCATCTCAATTTTGTTGTAGGAAATGGATCTTGGCAATGATTTCCTAGACAAGTGCCACACTTCTGGTGATGAAGAGTTCCTAAGAGACATCCTATTGCAGCCATCTTTCTCTTCAGAAAGTGAGAGTGATCAATATCACCATCACTCCTTTCATGCTACCACCAATTCTTACTCCACTCTCCAGTACAACAACGACAACAACCCCACCTCCACCGTTGGATCAGATGTGCCAGTGCTGGATCAAAGCAACTCCTTAGTGTCCCAACCAAATGCTTCCAACAATGACAGCACAAGAAGGCCTCGTAGATCCTCTCTCCAAGGACATACATTTTGTCCTTTGATAACTCCACAATGACCCCGTCTACCCCTGAACCCGAACCTTACCCAAAAATCATGACCAACTGTTAAAGGGTAGTAAGGGAATTACACGTTCTTCTTCTAATCATTCTCCTAAGTTACCATCAAAACGGGCCATGGCTGAACCAGGAGTGATGAGGGATAGTGCCAATAATAACCAAGAAGCAAAGAAGGCAAGAAACTCTTCTCAGAGTATGGATCACATAATGGCAGAGAGGAAGAGGAGGCAGGAACTCACAGAGAGGTTCATAGCACTTTCAGCAACTATTCCTGGATTAAGCAAGGTAAGTGTCACTGGCCAGTTAATTCCATTTAATATTCTGTCAAATTTGAGTTGATGGCAGTGTCTTTATTAGGACTTTATTTTAACCACTAGTTCGCTACCCAACAATCAAATATCTGTTCAGTTTGTGGAGCGAAGGATGATTTTATTCTTTGAAATTTTATGTAAGTTCAGTGACTAAAATTAAGAAATTCTTAATTTAGTTTATGAAATTATTGAAAGTGATTTAAATTAGTTTTTAGAATGATATTTACAGGGACTATCTTGATGAATTATTAAAATGATTGATTTAAATAATTTTTTTATAATCTTAGAGACTAAATTAATAATTTTTTAATTTCAAAAATTAAATTAAAATATACAAACAATTTCAAGGATCAAAATGAACATTTACTCAAATTTCTAATAGATGAACAAAGTATATGAGTTTTATTAAAGTTTGTAAGAGTTAGATTTTGATGAATTTTAATTATTTTGTTTTCTGTAATTAATTGATAAAAATTAAAAAAATATATTAAATAAATAATAGATCATTATTATAATTAATAATTACTTAACATAATTTAATATTTTTAAAAATTTTATATTATCAATACATAGAAATTATTTTTTTTTTCAGTTCTCTAATCTCTTAGCATTTAGTGTCCACTTTCACTTGTTATTAGATAATTTTTTTTTCTTTTTAATTTCCCCTTTGTTGCACGCATATTTTCTTTTCAAATTTTAAACAAATACATGTATGACATTTGTTGGTAAAATCCTTTTTTGAATTTTTTTCCGGCAACTACTTAATTTTTAATGATTCAGTTTATGCATATCAAATTGAAATCGTATAGTGGGTTTTATTTTCTTTTAAATATTTTAATTTTTATTTATTGCTACTCTTTATTAAACACTATTAAGTTTATCGAAATTAAATTTCAATTTGCATACTTTTGACAATCATGAAAGGTAAAGTTTTGTCCTCGACGAATCACAACATCAATAACCGTCATTGTATATGTCACCGCCACATACAAATTAATAAATATATCTTGTCTCTATTTAATTATTATTATTATTTTTATGATGTCTATTTAATTATTATTTATCAAGTTATGATTGATAAGTTGATTATAGTAATAACGCCGTCTCACGAATCTGTATTAATCCCTCATGACAAAATTGAAAATCCTTTAACTAATGGTTTATGTGGTGAGTGTTCTCGGGTTATATACTTATGAATAATATATGGTGAATAATAAAATTATATAATAAATATATATTAATTATTTATTATTATTAAATATAGTAAAATGAATAGGATGAGTGGACTATGTACATCTAATGATAATAAGGTATATGATTTATATTTATTGTATAATTTTATTATATATCAAATATTATTCTATACTTTTATATATATATATATATATATATATATATGTTGCATGTGACTTTTTAATAATACACCACTCAGTCTAAAAGACGTGGCATTGTTGGAATCACAACTTGAACAGTCAATGGATCTATCGTTATCCGAAATGTCAAACATGATCAGGTGGTGTGTTTAAAAATCATATCTCACTTTATTAAAATATTAGAATTGAACTCTTTAAATAATTTTAAATGAAAATTTCATTTATATTTATCAAATAAAATCTTTAGATATTATTTAAATTATAGCTTTATATTACTATGCATTGGATTTTAAATCATTCAATGATAAAATGAGTTCCATAAGTTAAAACATTTAAAAGCATGTGCATCCAATATAATATTACTTTTATATAAACATCAGCTGTACTATATTTGTTATCGTGTGTACGCTGTATTTGAATAAACATGGACAATTACGAATATATTATAGAGTTAAATTTATGAGGGATGCTATATGTATGCGCAGAGTAGACGTATTAGCTCGACTTACTATGCAATCCACCATTCAAAATCATTTATTTTTCTTAAAATATTTTTTTTCATGTAATCTAACAACTCAAAGGTAGTGAGTCATGACATATGAGTGTCAAATTATCATTTCTATATTTATATACAAAAATAATCTAAATTTTTTTTATAAAATTATCTAATCATATATTATCTGATTAGTAAAATAAATTTGACTCATCACACCATTAATTACTTCAAAAATCATATACATAAAAGGATTTAATTAGATAATAATACAGAAATTTATGCTATTTGTACTTTTGATAAAAATCATAGTGACCATTAAGTAAAATCAAATGATATGATACATTAATTGATCCAAATACTAATAATTATGACACGTTATATTAAATATAAAATTATAACAACAAAATATCTGGTATTCTAACATTTTCCAAATTCTAATGTGTAGACGGACAAGGCATCTATACTTCGAGCAGCCATCGATTACATGAAACAACTTCAAGAACGTGTACAAGAGCTAGAAAAACAAGACAGATCAAAGAGGAGTGTGGAGTCAGTGATATTGGTAAGGAAATCCGATGCAAATGAAGACACCATCACCACATCAAGTGAAACAAGCTCTGATCATCATCATCATCATGAGTGTGGCACCCTACCTGAGATTGAAGCAAGAGTCATGGGCAAGGAGGTTCTCATTGAGATACACTGTGAGAAAGGAAATGTTATTGAGCTCAAAATACTTGACATGCTTGAAAATCTTCATCTTTGTGTCACCGGTAGCAGTGTCCTACCATTTGGCAATTCCGCTCTTGGGATTACTATTATTGCTCAGGTAAATGTATTGTCACGGGAGTAAAAATATTTGACTCATTCTTTATTTGAAAAATGTCACATATATAATATATGATTAAAGAAAAATATTATTTATTTTCTAACTTTGTTGAACCATACTAATATCTTATATATTATTATATGAGATATGAATCCTAAACTAAATAGAATTTATATTCTTATCTAATGATATATATGAGTGCAATTAACGCGGTACTAATAGTGAGTATAAATAATATTTGATAAGTAAATTATCACATAATTTATTTTCTGTGCTCATCAAATATTAAAATTGTTGTCAATTGTAAATTGTTACTATTGTTACCGTTATTATCTTCCCTGCATTTTCAAAACTGCTTTTTGGATGGAATTTATTTGTTTGTTTGTGGCAACCTGAAATCTCTTGAGCTGAAAAATTTGTGCGTTGCAGATGGGTGATGCCTGCAAAATGACGGCGAATGATATAGTGAAAAATCTTAAGGAAGTACTCTTGAAGTCACCCGTGGCTTGCAACAGTGATCCGTACTAGTGTATCTAGCAAAGGTGTAGCTTATGGGCTTGGAACTTGGAAGTTTTGATTTCGTTGCTCTTGTAAGTTTTGCTCGTTTACTTGTTCATAAAATCTAGGGTAATTGGCTTTTTGAAATTTTGGTCATATACAGTTTACATCTAATAAAATTTCATTGTAATAAAATGGTATTTTTAACCTTTTCTTAGTGAGGAGAGTTTATAGTTGAAAATTTTGATTAAAAGAATGGTATTTTTATCCATTTATTATTGATATATACATGACTATTAATGATAAAAATAGATATCAACTTAACAAAAAGGATTGTTTTACATTGTTTAAAAAGTCTATAACATCACAATATACATTATAAAAAACTATGATATAAAGTGCACACAATGTATAATTTGGAAGGACAAAATGCATCTTATCCTAAAATCTATATAAACAAAAAGTACGTTTTGAATAAACTATGCTACCCAGTTTCTCTTATTTAATAGTACAGGATTTGAAAAGTAAAATCATTTCTACTTTTCACTTTTAAGGAAAAAGCACCCCAATTAATTGAGCACAAATTATATCGGACAAGGCGATAAAGGAAATCGTGACAGATACGAGTGACAATGTGCCCGACAAAGATCGGGCCATGCAAAGTAACCAATCTTAAGGAGTCAAGTCTACCGTGCTACTTTTCATAAAACGCCAAAAGGTTTAGTTTTTTCATGTATATAAGCTATAAAGTTTAATTATCAAGACTACACATGGATACCTTAAAGGTTCACGGCTATGATATATGGAGTATCAACGATACAGAGGAAAGCTTAATTATGCTTGTTAGGGGGAATGATCAAATTGTTTAACATGCATGTTTTCAAATCATAAATCACGACACCCCTCGGTTGAAGTTATGCATCTTTTCTTTAGCGCAATAAAACTCACGATAAATGTTAAACATATAAACATTATGTATAGCTCTTTGTTAATTTTAGTTTTTGAAAGAATTGATTTTATGACATTATATTAAAGTTGTTTGGATAAATTATTTAAGATTCAAGCCTCAAAGAAAGAAATATTTACGTGAAGAAGCATGTTAGTTATAAAATCATTTATGTGTTTGTATTCATTAATTTAAATTTTTTTAAAAAATAATTTCATGACATAAAACGGATAAAAACAGGCAATAAATTGAGTGGCAATGTGTGCAACTGATGCTGCTGAATGCTTGAGTAATGAGGAGCGAGGCTCTGTGTGCAATCTAGTGCTGCAAAACACATGAGCTATGAGGAGTAGATACAAGTCATGTTTTTTTGTTTGGTTTTTTTTTTCTGATTAGTTATCTTAGTTTTCATATGCTGTAGTGATTTTCCTTTGCTATTTTTTGTTCTTGTTGCTCCTCTTGTTTGAGTTGAGCATTTACAAATTTATAAAAAAAAATGAAGCGTTAAGGACAACATCTAGCTATCAATAAATGGGCCAGTTAACGACAACCAAATGATTGAGAAAAGAAAGGATTGAGAACACGAGTTTCATATGAATTCAATAACATTATTGAATAATAAAATAAGGAAGCTTCCCCACCGCACCAAAATGTGAAGAATTAGTGTGTTTGGAATTTACGCTAAACTTCCTTTTCTTTTCTTTATAATTTCGATAGTTATGAAGTGCTAGATTTCCAAAACATAATCCTTCTTCCAATTAATAATAATCCTTTGAAACCATCATCTTATACTCTCCCTCTTCATTCTCCCTTTGGCCTTTCAATGTTTTCCTTTCCTTTCCTTTCTTTGCCAATCTCATCCAGGATCTAATCTTTAGGAGTCACACCTTGTCATCTAAACTCAACAAACAATTTGTCCTAGAAAACAAGCAAGCTCAGCTGCTTGCAGACCTCATCAACAATTGGTCATCAACATAACTGGATAGAAAATTCTATCCCTAAATGGTGTCATATTTCCTGTTCTACTCATCATTTATTGACACATGAAAATATTATAATCAAAATGGATTTGAAAATTTAGAAGTTACCAAATATACAATATATATTTATTATATGTCAATAAATAATGAAGGGGACAAAAAGGGACACCATTTCAGGATAAAAGAATCCCACCCCAACAAAACTAATACCACTCAGCTCAGGAATCAAAAGGACATGGTCCAAACTCCAAACACCCTGCACTTGCACTCTGACCATCCTTCAAACACGTGTGCATCTGAAAGGGAATAGGACTTGAAGCAACCACTGTCAATGGGGCTAAAATGAACAATAGCTTACGTTCGTTAAAGGTGTAACTAATAAAAATATAAAATGATACGTGTTTGGTCAGATTTTAATTGAATAAAAGTTTATTTTACTCTCTAAAATTATATATGAGTCATTTTAATAGTTAAAATTTAAATATTAACATTTTAATCTCTAACATGCAAAATTTGAGTAATATATATTGTATATAGTTTCTAACCCTATTTCTATTTTTGTAAAATCATATTTTTATGCATATCACATTAATAGACATGTTAGTGATAGACTGTCATTACTCTCAGTCTTTACCAATTAAATTGTATGAAAATATATATAATTAATGACTATAATATGAATTTTACATGCATGTAACTAACATTATATTGTTGATATATTTGACAAATACTAGCCATTTAAATTTAGTAAATTATCATCATCACTATATTACATAACATGACACATTAATAAAAATAAATATGAATACAATATTGGCTTTCCCTTAAGTTTGGTAAAATTTATTTTGGCTTTTCACTGTTTATTTCATTGATATTGGCCTCTTTTGAAGGCACACTACAAGAAATTTGGCTTAAAACAACACTTATTTTTGGCAACATATGAAAAGTGTTATTTTTTGTACACATAGACAATATTTTTTTTTAATGTGTTGTCTTTGATATATAAAAAATATTGTCTTCTCTCTTAAAAGTGTTGTCTTAAACAAACCGTACTATAGCAACACTATAAAAAGTAATGCACTAGCTTAAAAATGTACCATTTTGTTAAAAAATGTTACCTTTGACAATTGGCCACATATGATATAGTAACTTTTCAAAAAATGATGTTTTAGCTTAAAAAAGTGTAGTCTTTGCTATATTGAAAGCAACACATTTAAAAAAAATGTTACCTATATGTGCATAAGCAACATTTTTTACGTGTACTTAAACTAAGTGTTTTTTTAGGTATAAATTTCTTGTAATGACATTGTATAATCTGCAATAAAGGAGAAAACTTATTGTGCAATAATTTTATAAACTTAAGAAAGTTTAATGTAATGATTTCAAGAACTTAGCATGGTATAAAAGAAAAATCAGAGTGAATTTACTAAATGTGAGAAAAATTTGTGTAATTTGTTCTTAAAAGTAATAATTGTAAAAAAAAAATTAAAAATGCGATAGTCTTTATCGATGTCCATGTCCACTATTGTCAACTTTTTATGAAGTTGTCCACATGTATATGATTGATCGATGTTATCATTTTCTTGACTCCATCACCATTACAAATACCGAACCCCGGAAGACTAGCTGGTCTACTAAAAACTAAAAATAATCACAGGAGATTAATGCAAGCACGAGCTGATTCACGTTGATTCACCAAAATTTCCAACGTGCGTTTGATTGGATTTAGTGGGTGGGGACGTGGGGTAATATGCTGGTGATTGAGTGCACATCGATCACGTTCAGGTAAGATTTAAAATTAGGAAGTTTTGAAAAGATTGAAAATAAAAAAAAATTAAATATAATTATGGGAAGAAAGTAAAATACAAAATATTGTTATAATGAGTTTTATGCCTAATATTTTAACTTGTATATTTTTGTATTAAAAAGATAAATTTAATTTTAATGTATTATCCATGAAATTTTTTATACAAATATCTAATTATATATTATAATGAAAATTAGAATATTTAATTTTTATATTTATTATCTTAATTAGTGATATAAAAGTATATAGGAGTAATTGTTTTACATCGATAACATATATAAAGAAAATGTGCTTTACATATGTCAAAGTTTGGGTAGACTCGAGTTGAAAATAGCTATTCTCAATGTCGAAGCATGCTTTGCATGATTGGTTGATTGAAAGTATAGCAAAAATTTTTATGAATGAAGTTGATATAAAATTTAACACACAGAATTTATCTATAAAATTTTTTTTTATAATCAAATATTTTTTCTTTTAGTGTAAATAGAATGGAATCATGACTTCTTTTCAATTTTTTTTTTAAGAAATTGATATTATTCCTTCACTTAGTAGACTAATTATCTGCAAGATAAAACATTATTTAAAGGATAATTTATAGTTGGTTGAGGCCTAATAGCCAAACATACCATTACTTACTAAATGACAAAGTAACATAACCTAATGAGAGGCAACCTATTGTCTTCAATCCATGAGAAGAAAGATGCACACAGGTTTAATTGCTATCGAGAAGAAAGATGTCAATCCCTTTGGCCAGATTGACAAGGAGTCGGGTTATGAACACCGTAGTTTGAGAGGGGTGGCGGCACCCGTTGGGAAGCACCAAGTTTTATGTTTGGAGTGCTACACTAACACTACAATTGATAAAATTCTTTTTTTTTTTGGGTTATATTAAAGAGGTTTTTTTTTTATTTTTGCGAAAATTAAATGGGTTTTAATTTGGCCTAACATTAGCAATAATGCGGTTTCCTTGTCTTCTCCCTTTTTTTTTTTTGGGGGAGGCAACTTCGGAAATGGAACCTGGGGCTAAACAAGTGGGCTCTATAAGATGAACCATTTAGAGGCAAGAAAAATGCAAAACTATATATATATATATATATATATATATAGACATATAAGCATGTCTTTGATCAAGAAAAAAAAGACATATAATTAAGTATATGGTCTGACAAAAAATAGACATATAATTAAGTTCCTTAAGCACTTAGTCATGGATTCAATTTCTAATTGTGTATAAAAAGTTTCATCAGAAACAAGACCCATCAATACGAGCTCTACGTCTAAGAATTAGTCATTGTTTCTTTCTTGAGAAGTGTATAGTGTATAACATTTTTACAACAACTTTACAACACTAGTCTTATAGGCATATAAAGACAAAATAAGTGTAAAACCCATATATCTCCATACACTAGAGGTGTAAATTTATTGTAAAGAAATATTGTGCACATATCTAATATTTCATTTTTGTTTCCTCACTACTTTCGTAAGTGTGGATTCGAAGCTTAACACATAAGCTTTGCAAATTGATGGAGTTCAATTAAGTTTCCTCATCACTTAAACACTTCTCGAGAAGATTGGTTCTAGGGTGAATGTTCTTTAAGTGCTATAGACTGTTTTATTATTAATTAATTTGAATTTAGAGATTTGCCATTTAAAAGGCCACCTTGTTCGTATGTATTTTAATTAGTCCTATTATTTGGGAGGCATCAAACGGAACACTCGTAGTTCAAGCAGGTGTGGGATGCTTAATGGTGTAATATTTTTCAGGAAAAAAATTATTTGATTCATCATATAAGCTAGCGTTCCATTTAATATTGTATGTTGCATAATGTGAGAAGATGATTCATCAAATTGTTACGTTGAATTTGTCACACATCTTGTGAAGACGATTCGTAAGTAGCCTGCTGCTACATGTAGTCAAGGAGTTTGTGAGACGATGTTCTAATTTATTTATTTTAACTTAAATTTCTATTTTTGTTTTTCTGCGTGTTTAGATGTCTGATTGATTTTGCTATATTGCTCCTTTTTTTTTGGCAAGAGTTTTGAGCCGTTTTTATTAATTATAAAGAGCTAATTATCAAAGCACCAAGAAGATACACTTTACTTACGAATATAAGCCTTGGATATCGTAACAAAGCACAAGAATGAATTCAATCAATCCATGTTAAAAAAAAAAAAAGTAAAATACACACATCTGTCATTTTTATATTATTGTATCGAAAAACAAAGAAAAGAAATTAAGTTCACCACAAAAGAGCAATATGACTCTCCAACATTTCCAAATCCTTTAACTAGAATGAGAAGAGTTTTTGTTTTCTCAATCTCAAATGCCGATTTTATTAATTAATTATAAAGAATGGACAACCGGTACATCAAAGAGGAAGCCAAGCTGCTCCTTATTTATATTCCACAAATTACTTGTAGACACTGTTAATTTTTCCAAACTAAACTAAGCAAACCTTTATTTTGCTGGGATATTCACAACCCTTCGAAGTTTGAACTAGACACATATATCCTCCAATGGTGAAACTAATCAAGCAATCATCTTGGTATAAGATATGAGTGCCATAGTGTGAACACCGAATTTGTCGACCCATTAAATCAAAAATCCAAAAATTTGCATATTTCATAATTTAAATGAATTTCCTTTATAGTCTTTTCATCTATTTATTTTAAACCAAAAAAACATATAATTATTGTTCAGCCCATTTTCTACATAAAATAACAAAAAATACTAAGCCCATTTTAATCTCTTTCAACCCATTTCATTGTTCAAGCCCATTTTCATTACAACCCATAATTTGTTGATCCATGTCCATTCAAAAAATGTCCTTATAGTTCATTTCATATCTAGAGTAAAATAAAAATTAAAAAATTAAAAAATTAAAAATTAAAAATAATAAATAAAATAAAATGACAAAAAGGAAGAAAACAAAATGTGCATCACGGGCTTCCTTGCCCGTGTTCCTTGCATACGTGAAGCCATAGGGGGAAAGGGAAAAATATTAGAAAACAAAAATGGTGAACACAATGATGCAAGGCGTTAAAATTCTTTTGGTGAAGGTGAGAAGGAACGGAAGAGACACACACAGAGAGGGGTGAACCTGGGGAGGGGTTTTAGTCACGGGAGAGTTCCATTTTTAGAAAGAACCAAAAAAAAAAAACCAAATCAAGCTCATATGTCCATCCATCATCATCCTTAGTCCTCATCACAATCGCAGTCACCACCAGAACAACCTCACTTCCATAAACAAAGAACAACCATTACCACTCCATCAATTTTTAAAACCATCAGCAAAAAATCCAAACACCAAAAAAAATCAAATAATACATCCTGATACATTAGAAAAAGATCTTACAAAGACACAGTAACATCCAGCAATTCAATCCAAGCAATAAACAAGAAAGGATAAGGTAATGGCAGAGGAATATCATCATCATCATAAAAAAAATGTAAAAAGAAAGGGGGAAGGGGCGGCTCCCCAACTCCGCTGTCACGGCCTCCTTTCCACCAAGTGAGTTGCGCACATCCACCACCGTGCCACCAACCCGGAACTACGCCGCCATGAGCTACCCCATTGCCTGCGCTCCTTCACTGTCCCTCGCACAAATCGCTGACAGGCTTCCCCCTCTCTTCCATGTGACCGCCTTTCTCTTTCCGCTTTGGGCGCAACGGCGAGAGCTTCAGCTCCATCGCGCCATGCGCGCCTCTTCCTCCTCTGCTCTAGCTCGACATTCATGGCTGCGGCTTCGCACACCACCACCTCTCCCTCTGGTCCCTGCCTTGGCCACGCGCAAGCTCCTCAACCCCATCCTCCAAATCAGCAGCGACCAACACAGCCCTCTCTCTTCAGCGCGTCACCGTGAATCTCACTAGCCACCCACCGCGCACCACCACTTCCAGCGCGACTCGCTCCTTCCCACAGCCAAGCCGCCCAAATTCTTCCCTTGACTTTGCTCGTCGTTGCTGTCTCGCGGAACCGCTGGTGGGTGATCGCGAGCCACGAGCTCGCTGCACCCACTTGCAACCACCATACAGATCGCGCCAGTGACGTGATTCCCTTCTCGCGGATCCTGAACCACCGTCGCCTCCACCTGCACAGCCCTCCTCCTTCTCCATAGTTTCAGTGAAACTCCATCACTATGCCTTTCCTCTCTAAAACTCCATGCAGCCACCATTAGGGTGGAGCTCCCTGCGCTTCCTCCCTCATGCGGCGATCTCGCGCAGCTGGCCGCCCGCGCGCGAGCGCTCCCTCTTTCCTCATGCTCACGGCTCTCCCTCTCTCTCATTCCAGATTTCTCTCTCTTATTTTCTCTCTCTTTTTGCTTATCTCTCTGCATCCTCTCAGGTTCTCTTTCCTTTATTTGTTTTTTCCTTTTAGTGTGTGAAAATGGGTTATCGTGGTGGGAGTGTGTGAGCGTGTATGTATGAGTGGGAAGGGTATAGAATTAGAAAATTAAATTTGTAAGATTGGTTTAAGTAAAATTATGATAAGGGATATAAAAAGCTTTGGTTTAATTTTATTTTAAGAGGTTATTATTTTATTTTTGTTAGATTGGATTTTGGGTCTAGGTTTATTTATTTGGTTAATGTTTCTTTTGTTTGTTTAACTTTAATTTTTTAGACTTGCTTATTTTGGGATTTGTTTAGTTTGAGTTTAAAATAAAAAGCATTCATTTCGTTTTAGTCATAAAAGAGACATTTGAGTGTTTGTTTTTACTTAGTTCATTAATTGATGAGTTGTTCTTAAATAAATAAATAGAATTAATTGAATGGGACGATTTGTTAATTCTATAGTATGGAATATTTTAACTGTAACAGTTTATATTCTAAAAATAACTTAAAAAAATAAAAAAATTAATTAACCTACAATGTTTTTTTTTAAAACTACGTGACTTTGAATTCCCCATTGAAAATACGTAAGGGCGTTGAATCCCTGTCAAGTCAAAATTAAATTTTTGTAATTTTTGTCTTATTTGTAAAATTTTTTATGAGATATTTTATTTAATTTAATTTTCATTTCTTTAGGAAATATTTTATTTCAAATAAAAGTTAATTTAGCGGACGGCTGTTAACTGATATTCTGGACATCTGGTTGTGAAGCTTGATGTTCCAAATTTCCTTTAAAAGCATGTTCTCTTTTATATTTTTATTTTATTTTTGTAAAAATATCAAAATAAATTTTTACCTTATTTGTAAATATTTATAATTCATGAGAGATTTTTATTTTCATATATTTAGTTTAAATTTGTTACTTATTTGTGAAATATTGTATTTTGAATAAAAAATGTTAATTTAACCGTTTGTTAATGGTATTTTGAACACCTAGTTGTGACAGCTTGGTGTTCCTCAATTTTTTAAATTTTGTTGTAAATAAAATATAAAAATGAGTATTTTGAAAGGTTATTAATAATTTGCACAAATCAATTAAGGTCCGTCTAAGACGGGTGTATTAGGGTGCGTAGGATTAAAACCTACCCTTCCCTATGCATAACCGACTCCAGAGCTCAAGTCTGGTTTTCAAAGACCAATTTTTTAATAACACGGGTTTTTCCATGTTTTCCAAATTTAAATAAACTTGGTGGCGACTCCCAATTTTAACAAGATTAATTTTTCGCCGTCCAGGTCGCGAATAGGTGAACACATAGCTTAACAGTATCAATATGAAGCTGTAACTCATAACTCCATTCTTCAACCATATATATATATAAGGTGACTCAAGTGAAAAGAGCAATTAAATAATCCACCTCTCTCATGTGAGTTGCTCTTACGAGATTTGTAGAATTTTCAATTGTGAAATTCCATTTCTATACTCTAGCATGGATCACTGTTGTGTTTCAGGTGACTCTAAGATAGCCTGTCTCAAATTTTTCACAAGATCATTCGTGGTTATGTTGAATTTGTCAACCATCTGCAGCATTTTACAAAGTCATAACAATGTTCTTTACACATTTATTTTTGGTTTATAGTTTACAAACTATACACTAGTCTACTAGTAGACATTTTTTCTTTTTTTTCACTTTCTAAACCAATTGAGACCATGTAAGGTTTTAGAGTAACGAGGATGAATGAAGACAAAAGCAAGAGAGCTAGAAAGCAAGGGTGATTGAATGTATTGAACATAACAATATTGGAGTCTAGTTAGAATAGTTCAATCAGGAGTGGTATATAAGGACTTATTGTGAATGCTAGAGACTGAATTACTCTAATAGAATCACTAACAATCACTAACAGACCAACTAACTAACTGAATTACACTTTGCATATTTATCACATGGTGTATTGCCTATCATCCCACAAACTCATGGGTGAGGAATCCAAAACCCTGAGTTTGAGTTTGTGCTTCAGAAATGATGTTGCCAACAGTGGCTTGGTGAGGGCATCAGCTACTTGGTCTTAGAAGGAATGTGAGAGATGTACATAGCCTTTTGGATTATTTTGTCACGCACAAAATGGAAATCTAGCTCAAAGTGCTTGGTCAAATTTGTTAACTTGGGTTGCAAGCTAGGGCTGCACTTGAGTTATCACAGTAAATTGATGGAGAGGTGGAGCATTGCAAGTGTAGTTCTGAAGAGGGATTGTAACCAGGTGATTTCAGCCATGAGGGCAAGACTCCTAAACTTAGCTTTTATTGGATTGGAGACCACATGCTATTTCTTACTTAACCATGAGATGAGGTTATTGCCTAGAAAAGCACAATATCCGGTGGTTGACTTTCGATCATCCAAAATCAGACCCTAGTCAGTCACAAAACACAAGTAATCTTAGGTCAGAGCACTTGTGGACCACTAAGCCTTGCTGAATGAAGCCAACTAAGTACCTGAGGATGCATTTCACTACTTTCAGTGAACATCAGTGGTTTATGCATGAACTGGAGACCTTGTTTCCAGCAAAGGCAATGTCAGGTTTGGTGATTGTTGTATATTTTAACCCCCAACTATGGAGCGATATAGGGTTGGATCACAAAGGCCCCATCCCATGAGCTGAGAGTTTGAGGTTGCTAATCATAGGGGTTGGCATTGGTTTTGAATCAATCATACCAGCTTTCTTGAGTAAATCTTTTACATATTTGGCTTGATTGAGATGGATTTTCCCTTCAGTTGGTTTAATAGCCTCAATGCCTAGGAAATAATGCATTTCACCAAGATTCTTGAGTGCAAAAACATTGTTTAGGTGAGCAATGAGGTGGATACATCACAGGATTAGGACCAGTAACCAATATGTCATCTACATAGACTAGTAGATATATAGGGCTGGGAGAATCTGACAAATAGGGAGGAATCAGATTTGGTGTTATGAAAACCAACTGAATGTAAGGCAGAATTGAGTTTCATAAACCATGCCCTTAGTGCCCGTTTTAGTCCATCAGGGCTTTGTTGAGCTTGCACACCTGCTAAGAGTTTGAGCTAAAGCCTTTAGGCTCTATCATGAGCACATCCTCAGTTAGATCACGATTCAAAAAGCATTGTTGAAATCAAACTCTCTAATGGTCTAGCCTTTTGATAAAGCTAGGGAGAGCATTACTTGAACTGTAGGAGGCTTGATGAGGGCTGAACACTTCTTCATAATCAAGGCCTTCTTTTGGTGAAACCCTTTAGCTATTAGGCGTGCTTTGTATTTCTGAATTGTTCCATTTGAATTCCTCTTGATCTTAAATACTCACTTATAGCCGTGGGTTTTGAATTAGGAGGGCATCAACCAATGACCAGGTGTTGTTCTTTAAAAGGGCTTCATATTCTTTCTTCATTGCTTTGTGCCAATAAGGCTGGTAAGTGCTTGGTTCACTATAAGAGGCTCATTATTCACCAGGTCCTTGTCAGAGTTAAGGAGGGCAGCAACATATGACTTTGGTTTTACAATGCCATTCTTCGATCTGGTAATCATATGGTGGCTGTTGTGGTTGAGGCTGGTACATCAAGTTCTACAGATTAAGTAGCGAGAAGGGGTACTACTATGGCTGGTTGAGTGTCCAATACTATACTTGCAGAAACTTAGGAGCTAGACCTGAAACACTTAGATTAGAAGGTGAAGCACTAAGGGTAATGGATTTGAAATGGAGGGGTTAACACATTGTAAACCAGTGGTAGCTAGGGGACTTGGAGTTTTGGGAACTAGTGGGATTTTGGAGACTAGAGTGTGTGTAGTGTTGAGGATAGATGAAGTTTGTGAGGGTAAGGATTAATAAGGGAACTTGAACTCATCAAATAATGCATTCCTAGTTAGACAGGATTTTGCCTAAGTGAGAGGCATTTATAACCTTTGTATTTTAGATCATAGCCATGGAAGGTGCACATGTGTGACTTGAGGGTGAGTTTGTTTAGAATGTAGGGTCTGAGGTTGGGAAAGCATGCACATCCAAAAATTTTCAAGAAAGCATAATCTGGTTTTTGTTTGGTGAAGAGTTCATAGGGTGACAAATTTTTGGTAACAGGAGAAGGCATACGGTTTATGAGGTAGAAAACGGAAGTAAAGGCTTCAGGCCAAAAAGTGGGAGGCATAGATGCTATGGCTAGGAGTGTTAGGCCTGTTTCAGTGACATGCCTGTGTTTTCTTTCAACTTTTCCATTTTGGGGTGGTTGTAGGGACAGAGTCTCTGGTTAATGCCATGTTCAGTGAGAAACGTTTAAACTGTTTTGATTTAAACTCCTTGGCATTGTCAGATTGTAAGTTCTTGATTTTATTTCCAGTTAGATTTTCAACAAAAACTTTGTACTGAAGGAAAGCTTGAAACTTGTGCTTTGGTTTCTAATAGGTAGATACAAGTATAACTAGTGAAGGCATCCACAAAACTGATGTAATACCTAACACCAATGCTTGACAGATATTGGTGCAGGTCCCTAAACATTAGTGAACACAAAGGGGTGTGGTGTAGTTATGTTGAGAAATGGGATAAGGTAATTGATGTATTTTTGTAGAACAATAAGCATTGCACAAAGACATTTCTGAACTATTTTTATTGAATTGTAAGGGAATGTTACATTGAGATAAGACTTGAGATACAATCCTAGGAGTAGGATGGCCTAAGCACCTATGCTAAAGAGTATATTTGTGTATACTAGACCTATGACAATCTTTCTTAATGGGCTGAACTAAAGAAAGAACTTTGATTCCAGACACTTTGCTTTACAGTATTTAGATTACAAGTCATTTTCCAGGAAAGGGACTTGAGGGACTTGGATGTCATCAAATTGGTAGAGGTTGTTTTTAAGGCTGCCTTTGAGTAAGATCTCTTGAGTTTCCTGACATTTAACAAGACATAGGTGAGGATGAAACTCAAAATACACATGATTATCTTGACAAAATTTAGCAACACTGATGATATTTTTGTAAGAGCTGGAACATGCAGCAAATTATCTAGTTTGAATGAAGTTTTTGACATATGTGCAGGTAAGGAAGAACTACCAATGTTAGCAATGTGCATACCTGAACCATCCCTAATTTGACCCTGATCAGTGCCATCAACTCTACCTGTACCATCCAAATGAGATTTTAGCAATGTGCATACCTATACCATCCCCAATCTAGATTTTAAATTGCAATGCAATCACAAATGTGATTGTGGTTGGGCTTGGTATGATTACAACCATCATAACTCACATTGTGGCTGACGCAATGTGAATTTCTTTGTATTTGCAACTTGATTTGCAGCTTGTTTATGGGTCTAAATCAATATGTTACGGGTCTTATGTGATTACATTGTGGTTCATTTATTTGATTTGGAGTCACTCTGAATTGCAATGTGATGTGATTGCAACCACGACCATAATTTAAAATCGAAGACTAAAAATATTCCTAAAATGTAACCCAAATTAATTTTATCAAACAGGGTTGAAATGACTTAAAACTTAGATTAATTCCTTCAAACCATAGTTTAGGTGTACAAACTAAAATTCACAACATGCCAGCGTACGATCAAGTCTACACAAAATTCTAATTGATCGAGCGATCATAATTGCATAAGAATTAAAAATGATGCTATCAAATATTGTTGTGTAGCTATGCAATAATGCTGATATCAATAGTGGAATTCCCAAATGGCAAGACACTGTTGCTGAATGTGAAGATATTAAACTTCTAATATGGTCCAAAATTTTGAGCACAATATCACTTTGTTTCTTGCAGATTGAGTGTATTGATGAGAACGTCATTTTTCAACACTCTCGCTTCCACTGGGGAGTGTCATTGCACTGCCTTCTTCAGATGGTGATGTGGGACTTCCGAATGCATGACACTGACTCTACATTTATATTCTTCTTTTGTTCTTCTAGCTTCGTCACACATTGTTTGAGTTGTTTCACATGAGTGATTAATTGCTTGGCTCAGGATAGTGGACTTGTCAATCTAGACTTCATAATCCATTTCATTCTTGAGTGACAAATTAAATAGTATAATAATATCAAAATTGAATTTAGAATGTTTTGCCCATTTGCCTTTATCTTAAAATATACTAGTGTATGGCATTTTTCTTCTAATGAAATTGACGTCCATGATACTAAAAGAAAATTAGATATTTCAACGGTTCTCGACAATTAAAGTGTCAATAAAAGTGTTGTCAAAAAAATAATTTCAATATAAAGTGACCGTTGAAAATACTTAGAAACTTTTATTGATAATTAGTACATATCAAAGATACCTCTTTTGAGTATTTCGACATATATTAATTGTCGATAAAAGTTTATAAATATTTTCCATTGTCACTTTATGTCGAAATTACTTTACTTGACAACATTTTTATTGACACTTTAATTCTCAAGAACCGTTAAAAATGTCACTTTTTCTTGTAGATATTGATCTTGCTTATCAAATTAAAATTGTCAACAACATTCAAGTCTTACATACAATCACATGAAATCAACAATTTGGCATTCCACGTGGCATATTATACTAAAGAATAAAAAGAAGCAACGAATGAGACGAACACATTTTAAATATACAAAATGTATCTTCTAGAAATTTATCTTTGTTTTCTTAATATGTTTTTTTGGCCACCAAAGGCTAAACTAAACTAAAATTTTCACAACATCATTGAATATTATTGTTATCCATAGTTCTCAATTGCAGTCCATGATCGCATTCGCGAGGTAATTGCATACGCATCATCAACAATGTTAATGGTATCAGATCACTTGAGAAAGGGGGGTTTGAATCAAGTGATCCTTTAAAATTTTCTCACACTTAACAACAGTTAAAAAGTTCACCCAGATGTCTCCTGTGAATAGAAATATTCATTTAATAGTGTATGATTTTCTAAATAAGCTTTAGATATAATATTTATATGTTTGTTTTCCTTTTAAGACGTATATCAATATTATAAGGTTATATGAATTTCGCAGTACAAATCAAAAACTTGTTGGAGATGAAGTAAAGATAAAGAGATAGAGTTAAAGAGAGTGCACCAAGAACTTTTATATTGATTCAACTTCAATGTGAAGTCTACTCTAGTCCTCACAATGTTGATGAGAGTTTTACTAATTTCCAAGTCCAAATATAGATTCAGCAACATTACAAAGTTGGTGACTTTACCAGCTACAATCTTTCACAATGTATAAACTCAAGATTCCAACAATGACCAAGACAAATATTTAAATGATGAGCTCTAACTCTATGATGAAATATTCTTTTCAAGATATAACTCAAATACTAAACTTAGAAGGAAAACGCTTTTCTTGATTAGTCTTAGTGATTTCATGATGGCTCTTTTTTGGAACATATATAGGCGCCACCTTGTAATGCATCCAGAGAGAAAGATTAAATTCTAAAGGAGGCTTGCTGTAACATCTTTCTAGCAGGAAGAAAGCTTGAAGACATAGGGGGATGAGCATTTCCATTTTGGATGATGGGCCATGAGGTTCTTTCTTTTTTATGCAAAAATGGTTTCAACAAAGGGATACTATGTTTGTGTAAATATTTGACCATTTAAAGCACTTCCTATAGTCTTATTTTCCTATCCTTTTTCCTGACTGTCATTGTAGCAGAAATAAAGCTTTTGTCCTTTGGCTATTGTCCCCAATACCTCCCATGCTTTGTATCTTGTTGAGTACTCTTTCTCCATTTCTTTTGTACTTTGGGATATAGACTTTTTCTCACTTTATAGAGTCTCACAAGCTGAAGAAGCCCTTTACTAATACAATCCTGCTTGCCTTTAGTTTCCTCAACCTTCATATACAGTGCCTTGGTTTAGGTGTTGTACATGACATTTTAAATTAGACCAAGGATGTCTCCTGTGAAGTTAGGAGATATTTGCTTCTAATGTAATTCTGAAACACTTTAGCAAATATATTAGAAGGATTTATAACTATGTTTGTCATCATTTAAAGGTTCTCAAGCCAGCAATCTCCCCCTTGATGACAAACATACATAAAAGGAAATAATGATGAATGATCAAGAATGAATACTCCCCTTTTTTTGTAAGCTTCCCCTTAATATGAGCTTCCTTTTAAGTTTAAAATATTTTCCTCATGATATTCTTATATTTCCATTGTCTGGAAATTAGGATAAGTTTTAGGAACATTTTTCTATGAGTTTGAGTCTAAGTCTATTCCAATTAATTTGGGGAAACCAAATAACATAATTTAATATTTGAGATATTGCCCACACTTGTTCTCCATCTTTAAAAATAAAGAACAATTAAGCTTGGGCCATACACATGCAGTCATGCATCAGAGAAGATTGAGAGCATGCAGAGGCAAGTGAGATTTTCACAAATCCAAGCAAGTCATCCGTCATACAATACATATAATGACTTGTGATAGTCTCCATACATGTTCACAACATAGCAGTTACTAATTAGGGGTTTTGAGAGATTTTGAGATGAAACTTTTAGGGACATGATTTTTCAAAATTTGGTTCACAAGAACATACATAATATTCTCAACATGTATAGGATATACAATTTGAGTTACACATAGAGTCAATTTTAGGGCATATATATACAATTATGTATAGAATAGAATTTACATTTGCAGCATATGAACATAAGTAACAAAAACTTAGAGACATAAGTAACAAAAATAGAGAGATGGTGTGAGAGTAGTTACCAAGCATTTAAGCAAATTTCTTTCTCAGCACATTGCACATTTCCTTTTCTTCAACTTTTATATATTTTCTCCCTCTTTTGTCATCAGGGGAGGCATAGACCTGCAATATTAGCTAGTATGCCCAATATAATAGTGTAGATAAGACAACATCTAATGCAGATATGAGGATGCACATAAAAGAGTGATAGTGATTACAGTCATCTAGAAGGCTAAGTTCCAGGACTAAAATCAAAATAAAACACACCAACAAAAAAAACTAAAAGGTTCTTAAAAGTTATAGAAGTAAGAAGCAGAAGTGATCCTAAGCTGTAAAGGTAGGGTCATCATCTTCAATCATGCGGCGGTTCAAGTCAAAGGAGGCAACATTATCAATCCGTTTTTTAGACATGCTCCTTAGTGTCCCAATAAAATGCTTCAAACAATGACAAGAAAAAAAGGCCTCATAGATCCTCTCTCCAAGGACATAAATTTTGTCCTTTGATAACTCAACAATGACCCCATCTACCCCTTAACCCGAACCTTACCCAAAAACCATGACCAATGTTAAAGGGTAGTAAGGGAATTACATATTCTTTTTCTAATCATTCTCCTAAGTTACCATCAAAATGGACCATGGTTGAACCAGGAGTGATGAGGGATAGTGCTAATAATAACCAAGAAGCCAAGAAGGCAAGAAACTTTCTCAAAGTATGGATCACATAATGAGGAGAGGAAGAGGAGGAAGCTAAGAGAGGTTCATAGCACTTTTAGCAACTATTCCTAGATTAAGCAAGGTAAGTGTCACTGGCTAGTTAATTCCATTTAATATTCTATCAAGTCAAAGTTGATGGTAGCGTCTTTATTAGGACTTCATTTTAACCACTAGTTTGCTACCCAACAATCAATATTTGTTCAAGTTTTTGGAGTGAAGTGTCATGGCCTTGGACACATTCCAACTAAATGCGAACACTTGGACTTACTCAACCTCTTGAGCTAAGCACCAGCTGACTCAAAAATGACTAGCAACGGAAGCTAAGAGTGCAAGAGAACAAGAAAACTTTGGTGCAGAGAACTCTTTGTATTACACAACGGAAAGCTTACAAATGACTTTGAATGTCTTAGATGGTTTGGCCAAGAATGGCCACTCATATATATAGCCTTCCACCTTCTCAATGAACGGTGGAGATTGATTATAATGGATGGTCTAAATCACATGTCTAGAACCTTCCTACACTCCATATATATTTACATATTTCTAGAACTATCTATACATATCTACTAAGGACATTCTAGATAACTCCTACATATCTCTAGAAGCTTCTAGATAGCTTCACATGATTCTACATAGTTCTACATAGTTCCACAAGTATCTAGAATATTCTAGAGCACTTTACATTGTTCCACAAAATTCAGAAGTATCTAGAATTCTTTAGAGCTATCTACACTATTCGTAATATTCTATATTTTTCTATGGTCTTCCAAAATCTTCTAGAATCTTTCGCGAATTAACCCCTCAAGAAAGACCATCGTGACAATCTCCCCCACCTATTACGCAGACGTCCTCATCGCGCTCTGGTCATGGTAGTGCTTTAGGTGATCTTGAAGCTCCAGGAGATCTTCTTCCTTCATGTAAGTAGGCCATCCTAACAAAAATCTTTTGGTCTTCCCTTCTCTAGCCATCTCCACCAACTTCTTTGCTAAGGGATCTTGATCCAATCCTTCCTTGATTACTTGTATAACATTCCGTTCGGCTATAGAAATGGCTGCTAACTCAGCCTTTCGACTTAGTGCATGCGACTATGTTAACTCTTCCTGGCTTGTACTCAAACTTGAAATAAAACTCAGCTAAGAAGTCTTGTCATCTAGCTTGCTTAGGGCTTAACTTCTTTTGAGTTTGAAAGTAACTAGTGGCCACATTGTCAATCTTGACAATAAAGTGCGATCCTAGAAAGTAGTGACGCCATGTCAATAGGCAATGCACCACGCCGTCATCTCTTTTTTGCACTGTGTAATGCCACTCGGTGTCATTTAGCTTGCGGCTTTCAAATGCAATAGGATGCCCTTCTTGCATTAGGACACCTCCTGGCAAAGTCAGAAGCATCTATGTGAACCTCGAACACTTTAGAGTGATACGATAAGGATAACATGGGTTCCTCCATTATAGGTCTTTAATCCATCAAAGGCTTTCTGACATTTCTCCGTCCACTCCAATGAGTGATTCTTTTTGAGAAGATCTATCAATGGCGCGGCCTTGGCGGAATATCCCTTAATAAATCGCCTATAATAGTTTGCTAGTCCAAGGAATGATCTTAGCTTAGATACTTTGCTTGGGGGTTCCCATTCTTTGATAGCTCTAACCTTCTCCTCATCCATCTAGAGGGTTCTATCCTTAATCACATGCCCTAAGAAGTGAACCTCATCTTTGGCAAAGGAACACTTCTCCTTTTTCACATATAAGTTATTCTCTCTTAATGTCTTGAACACGATCCGCAAGTGATCCACGTGGTCCTCAAGAGTATTGCTATAGATCACAATGTCATCCAAGTAAACCACTACAAACCGATCTAGATAAGGATGGAAAATCTCATTCATCAAGGTAGAATGTCGCAGAAGCATTGGTTAAGCCAAAAGGCATTACTAACCACTCATATGAACTGTACCTCGTCACACAAATGGTCTTTGGTTCATCACCATCGGTAATCCTCACTTGGTGATAACCGACCTTCAGTCTAACTTTGAAAACCACTTAGCTTATCCTAGTTAATTAAACAAATTGGCTATCAAAGGAGTATGGTACTTGTTCTTGATAGTTACCTTGTTAAGTGCCCGATAGTCGATGCATAGTCTTAATGAGCCATCATGCTTCTTTTGGAATAAGACCGACGCTCCATATGGTGCTTTGGATGGATGGATAAGACCAGCATCCAACAACTCCTTGAGTTGCTTCCTCAACTCTTCCAACTTTAGTAGTGCCATTCTATATGTTGTTAGCGCGGGTGTTTCATACATGCTTCCAACTCGATCTTGTGATCTACTTTCCTCCTTGGAGGAAGTTGTTTCGGCAATTTGGGAGGCATGATATCCTTGTTTTCTTCAAGAACTTTCTTGATTTGTGATGGTTTATCCCCTTCTTCCATCATTGGTTCTTTCTTGAGCAAAGCCAAGTAGGTCACCTCTCCCTTCTTGACCCCTTTCTTTAGTTGCATGGCAGACAACATAGAAGTTCCTCTATACTTGGAGAGTGTAGGGATCATGCATGGAGACCCTTTCTTTATAATACACATGCATCACAATATGTCATGGGCATCACGTTCACTTTCCTCAAGAAGTCCAATCCAAGGACAATCTTGAAATCATCCATGGATGCAACTGAGAAATCTACAAATCCTTTCCAGGAGCCAAGAGCCATTTCTACCTCATTCACCATTCCTCTAAGAGGTTCTCCCTTTGTGTTGACGGTCTTGAGCCAACCATTCTTCTCCATGACCTTCAACCCAAGTCTCTCCGCTTCCTGGGTGTGATGAAATTATGTGTTCACCAGTGTCAATCATAGCTACGGGCTTCTCCTTTATGAGCACTTCAATGTACATCAACCCATTCTTCTTCTCCATGAGGCGTCTTCTTTACCCTTTAAGGTATTCAAGAGTTGGACAAATCTAACATATTCAGCCTCCTATGTTTGGGATTCCTGTTCCTTAGCAATGGATGTCAATGTCCCTAGCTTGGGACAATCATTCATTTGGTGTGGTCCCTTACACACGAAACATCCTCCTTTAGGCACAAAAGCCTTTTTTTCTCCTCATACACTCTCTTAGAAGAGCACTTGAAGTCTTTCTTTGGAATATTTTTCCCTTTGTCTCCCCTACCTTTAGAGGAGCTAGCCTTAGAAGATGGTTTGGACTTGAAGTCCCCCATTGGTACTCCGTGAGTGACTCGGCCACTATAATGGCTTCATCCACATCTTGGACTCCCGCCTTTGCAACTCTTGCTTTGCCCAAGGTCGAAGTCCATCAATGAAGAAGAATAATGTATCTCTGAGGCTAAGTTAGGGATTTGAAGCATGAGTGTAGTGAACTCTCTCACATAGTCACCAATCATGGTTCTATACTTCAATTGCCTTAACTTCTTTCTTACTTCATAGACCACGTTCTTAGGAAAGAATTGTCTCTTCAGTTCCCTCTTGAAGTCTTCCACGTGGCTATATTGCAAGTGTCTTTCTTTATGTCCGCATGCTTCCTTTTCCACCACAAGATTGCATTATTAGTAAGATAGAGAAAGCGTACGTACCTTCATTTGTTCTTCTGCCACTCCTTGGCATTCGAAGTACCTCTCCATCTGCCATAAGAAATTCTCCACCTCTGAAGTGTCCCTCACGCCCTTGAATTCCTTTGGCTTTGGGAGATCAACCCGTGGAGTTTCCCTTGCTCCACCTTGTGTACTACGTTTCGCAACCTAAGTTCCTCAAGGGATGCTCGGGCCTCTTCAAGTAACTTCATAACACCTTCAAGCTTGCCTTCAACTTGGTTGAGGCGTTCATCCTTTCTTTTTCACTCTTGAGAGAATTCATGACATATTCCTTTATGACGTCTAGCTCTCCTAACACATGAGTTTCTAAAGTTTCTTTGTCATGCTCTACCATTTGGATGCGCACATCCATGTTTGTTGAGCATTCTCCAACAAAGAAACATGTTCCTCCAAGATGGCAAAATCTTCGCCCCTTGGTTTCCATGACCCAGGTCTTCTTGGTATAAAGAGGAATGACATCCTCCCCCTTGAAGCCTCCACATGTTCCTCAATCATATTTGAAGCCATTTTCTCCACACAAATCACTTGCGCGCCCACACGAACCTTGCTCGATGCTAAACTTGTCACGGCCTTGAAGATTCCAATGCAACCGTGCTAGCACTTGGACTTACTCAACCTCTTGAGCTAAGCACCAAGTCAGCCTCACTCAAAAATGACTAGCAACGGCAGCTGAGTACAAGAGAACAAGAGAACTTTGGTGGAGAGAACTCTTTATATTACACAACGGAAAGCTTACAAATGACTTTGGATGTCTTAGATGGTTTGGCCAAAAATGGCCACCCATATATATAGCCTTCCACTTCCTCAATGGATGGTGGAGATTGATTATAATGAACTATCTAGATTGCATATTTAGAACCTTCCTACATTCCACTGTGAACACACGGATTTTGTTCAAACCATAAAACAAAAACAAAAATTTTGCTAGCATATTTTCAGAGTGTTGCTCATTATAGACTCATGTTGGTAATTTTTATTTTGATGAGTGAAATTGCAAACCATTTCAAGTCTTGTCTATAGTTCTTTGTTGTGTGTAATCGAAATTCAGTTTAGATTTTTCTATTCATTTTACCATGGTTTTATATTTTTGTTCATGTGCATAAAAAAATGAATAAAAAAAAATCCAATCCATTACAGCCCATTGCATTTTGTTTTACAAATAATAATAAAAGATAAAATAAAAAGGGGAGGCAAAGGATCACGGACTCCTAATTTTTCATTCCTGCCAAATTCCTGCCAAAATGAACTATGGACTCGTGCAACCATGGAGATGGGAGAAAGGTCAGGAAGTAGTGGGCATCATCATTTGGTTGCAAAGTGACAAATTCTCTTTGGTGGATGAGCTGGATACATAGAAGAGAGGGGGAATCACATGAGGGGCTGAAACTTTCAGGGGAGAGGCATAAAATCACCAACAATAATACCATTACCATCACAATTGAAACATATATCATCACCTCATTCACAAATCATAAAAAAAATGGCAGCACATCTGTAAAGTCTCGAGCATATACACAAGAACCATCAAAAATCCAGAATAGTAAGAAGGTAATAGCAAGATAGCAATATCATCATCTAAAATTTTAATTGAAAGGAAGAGGAAAGGGGCCCTCACCACCACGGCCTCATATCATCATCATCTTTACATCATCATCATCCTCCCCTCATCATGCATCACAGGTCTCCTCCATGAAACATCATCATCATCCCTCAATACCCATGAAACTTTATCACCATCGAACACCATAGCCACCATGTGACTTCCTCTTTTCACTGAAGAGCCACCACTTTCCTTGGCCTTTCCAATCTTCTCAGTGCATCACCAAGTCATCATCATCACAAATCACCACCGGAGCTTCCATCCCTTAGATCCACCGCGCGCCGCACCTCCCTCTCTCCGCCTCCGCCCTGCGCACCCTTCCTCTGGCCCTCCGAGATCTCCGATGTACCCCTCCATCGCTACCAGAAACGTCGCGCACCATCGCTCCTCCCGCTCTCCTCATCACCGCCGGACGGCCACGGTCCTCTCCCTCTCCCTTGCATCCGCGGCTCCCTTCGCGGATGTCTCCCTCCCTGCCTGGAAACCTTGAGCAACGCCACGGCCTGGCACCCGCTTCCAAGCCTTAGAACCCGATCTCCGTCGCCTGCCGTCGCTCGCACTTGGAGCTTCCTGCAGGGCGGCTCCAATCCACGGCCCCGCCGCGCCATGACCTCCGTCAACGCATCCGCGGACCACCCAGGCGCGATGACGGGGCACCTTCTTTCTCTCAGCCTCTCATTTTTTCCCTTGCCCCAACTCACTCTTTCTCCCTCGTCTCTAACTTCTCTCTCTCTCGGTCATTCTTCCCTCATCTTACATGATTTCAGTTGATCACTGTAACCGTGAATGTGGGTGCGTGAGGGGATATCATGTGTATGTGTGTGCGAGTGTGTGTGAGAGAGAGAGAGAGAGATAGTTGAATTTTTTTGTGTATATCCGTGTGTGTAGGTGTGGGGTGGGGTAGAATATGTGTGAAAGTGTGAGAGGATTTTTTAGTGTACATGTGAGCGCGTGTGTCTGTGTGTGAGTGGGGAAGAGGGTAGAGTTAGAAAATTAAATTTATAGGATTAGTTTAAGTAAAATTAGAATAAGGAACATAAGGAGCTTTGGTTTAATTTTAATTTAAAAAGTTATTATTTTATTCTTGTTGGGTTGGATTTTGGGTCTAAGTTCATTTATTTGGTTAATGTTTCTTTTGCTTGTTTTACTTTAATTTTTTTAGACTTGTTTATTTTGAGTTTAAAATAAAAACATTCATTTCATTTCGGTCATAAAAGAGACATTTGAGTGTTTGTTTTTATTTCGTTCATTAATTGATGAGTTGTTCTTAAATAAATAAATAGAATTAATTGAATCAAGACGATTTGTTAATTCTATAGTTTGGAATATTTTAATTGTGACAATTTGATATTCTAAAAATAACTTTCAAAAATAATAATAATAATAATAATAAAATTTAATTAACTTACAATGATTCTTTTAAAACTACGTGACTTTGAATTCCCCATCAGAAAATGAATAGGAAGCGATTGAATCCCTGTCAAGTCAAATTTAAATTTTTCATAATTTTCGTCTTATTTGTAAATTCTCCTTTATGAGGTATTTTATTTAATTTAAATAATCATTTCTTTAGGAAATATTTTATTTCAAATAAAAAGGGTTAATTTAGGGACGGTTTTTAACTGAATATTTGGACATCTGAGTTGTGAGGCTAATGTTCCAATTTTCTTTTAAAAGCATGTTCTCTTTTATATTTTATTTTATTTTTATAAGAAATATCAAAATAAATTTTTATCTTATTTTTAAATATTTATAATTCATCAGAGATTTTCATTTTCACATATTTAGCTTAAATTTATTACTTATTTGTGAAATATTGTATTTTGAATAAAATTGTTAATTTAACGTACATTGTTAACACAGTATTTTGAACACTTGGTTGTGAGCTGGTGTTTCTCAATTATCTTTTGAAATTTTGTTGTAAATAAAAATATAAAAATGAATGTTTTGCAAGGTTATTAATAATTTGTACAAATCAATTAAGGTCCGTCTATACGGGTATATTAGAGGTGCGTAAGCTAAAATCTTCCTTCCCTATGCATACAACTCCGACCTAAATCGTTTAAAGACCAATTTTTAATAAAGCGGGTTTTTCCATGTTTCCCAATTTAAATAAACTTGGTGGCGACTCCTAATCTTAACAACTAATTTTTCGCCGTCCCGTCACGATCCAGGATCCGACATCACACATATCTACATATTTCTAGAACTATCTATACTTATCTACTAAGAACATTCTAGATAACTCCTACATGTCTCTAGAAGCTTCTAGATAGCTTCACATGATTCTACATAGTTCTACATGGTTTACACAAGTATCTAGAACATTTAGACCACTCTACATTATTCCGAATTTCAAAGTATCTAGAATTCTCTAGAGCTATTACACTATTCCGCAATATTCTATATTTTTCTACGGTCTTCTGGAATTTTCTATAATCTTCGCAATTAACCCGTACAAGAAAACCGTTCGTGAAGAAGAATGATTTTATTTTTTGAAATTTTTTTGTAGGTTTGGTGACTAAAATTAAGAAATTCTTAATTTAGTTTATGAAATTATTGAAAGTGATTTAAATTAGTTTTTAGAATGATATTTACATGGACTATCTTGATGAATTATTAAAATGATTGATTTCAATAATTTTTTTATAATCTTAAAGGCTAAATTAATAATTTTTTAATTTCAAAAATTAAATTAAAATATACAAACAATTTCAATGATCAAAATCAACATTTACTCAAGTTTTTAATAGATGAACAAAGTATATGAGTTTTATTAAAGTTTGTAAGAGTTAGATTTTGATGAATTTTAATTATTTTTTCTATAATTAATTGATAAAAATTAAAAATATATTAAATAAATAATAGATAATTATTATAATTAATAATTACTTAACAAAATTTAATATTTTTAAAAATTTATATTATCAATACATAGAAATTATTTTTTTTTTCAGTTCTCTAATCTCTTAGCATTTAGTGTCCACTTTCACTTGTTATTAGATAATTTTTTTTCTTTTTAATTTCCCCTTTGTTGCACGCATATTTTCTTTTCAAATTTTAAACAAATACAGGTATGACATTTGTCGGTAAAATCCTTTTTTGAATTTTTTTCCGGCAACTACTTAATTTTTAATGATTCAGTTTATGCATATCAAATTGAAATCTTATAGTGGGTTTTATTTTCTTTTAAATATTTTAATTCTTATTTATTACTACTCTTTATTAAATACTATTAAGTTTATCGAAATTAAATTTCAATTTGCATACTTTTGACAATCATGAAAGGCAAAGTTTTGTCCTCGACGTATCACAATATCAATAACAGTCACTGTGTATGTCACCGCCACACATAAATTAATAAATACATCTTGTCTCAATTTAATTATTATTTATCGAGTTATGATTGATAAGTTGATTATAGTAATGACGCCGTATCATGATTCATGAATCTGTATCGATCCCTGATGACAAAATTGAAAATCCTTTGATTAATGGTTTATATGGAGAGTGGTCTGGGGTATATATTTATAAGTAATGTATGGTGTATAATAAAATTACACAATAAATATATACTATATATCATTATTAAATGTGATAAGTTAGTAGGATGAGTAGAGATCACACATCATATTTAATAATAATATGATATGTAGTGTATATTTATTATACAATTTTATTATATACCAAATATTATTCTATACTTATATCTATGTTCCATATGACTTTTTAATAATAAACCACTCCGCCTAAAAGACGCGGCATTGTCGGAATCAAAACTTGAAAAGTCAGATTGGGATCCATCGTTATCCGAAATGTTAAACATGATTAAGTGGTTTGTTTAAAAATCATATTTAATTTGGATGCATTAACAAACCATCTTACTTTTTCCTTGTAACAACCATCTTACTTTATTAAAATAATAGAATTGAACTCTTTAAATAATTTTAAATGAAAATTTCATTTATATTTATCAAATAAAATCTTTAGATATTATTTAAATTATAGCTTATATTACAATGCATTGTATTTTAAATCATTCAATGATAAAATGAGTTCCATTAGTTAAAACATTTAAAAGCGTGTACATCCATTATAATATTACTTTTATATAAACATCAGCTGTATTATATTTATTATCGTGTGTACGTTGTATTTGAATAAACATGGACAATTACGAATATATTATAGAGTTAAATTTATGAGATGCCATATGTAGGCATAGATGCATTAGCTTGACTCACTATGCAATCCACCATTTAAAATCATTTATTTTTCTTAAAATATTCTTAAAATATTTTTTTACATCTATTCTAACGACTCAAAGGTAGTGAGTCACAACACATCAGTGTCAATCTATCATTTCTCTAAATTTATATACACAAATAATCTATATTTTTTTTACAAAATCATCTAATCACATATTATTATATTAATAAAATAAATTTGACTCATCACACCATTAACTACTTCAAAAATCATATACATAAAATGATTTGATTAGAAATAACAATATAAAAATTTATGCTATTTATACTTTTATAATGCTATAGATTTAGAAATATATATATATATATATATATATATATATATATATGTATATAGAACTTTTGATAGAAATCATGGTGATCGTTAAGTAAAATCAAATGATATGATACATTAATTGATTCAAATACTAATAATTATGACATGTTATTTTAAATACAAAATTATAACAACAAAATATCTGGTTTTCTAACATTTTCCAAATTCTAATGTGTAGACGGACAAGGCATCTATACTTCAGCAGCCATCGATTACATAAAACAACTTCAAGAACGTGTACAAGAGCTAGAAAAACAAGACAGATCAAAGAGGAGTGTGGAGTCAGTGATATTGGTAAGGAAATCCGATGCAAATGAAGACACCATCACCACATCAAGTGAAACAAGCTCTGATCATCATCATCATGAGTGTGGCACCCTACCTGAGGTTGAAGCAAGAGTCATGGGCAAGGAGGTTCTCATTGAGATACACTGTGAGAAAGGAAGTGGCATTGAGCTCAAAATACTTGACATGCTTGAAAATCTTCATCTTTGTGTCAGCGGTAGCAGTGTCCTACCATTTGGCAATTCCGCTCTTGGAATTATTATTATCGCTTAGGTAAATGTATTGTCACAAGAGTAAAAATACTTGACTCATTTTTTTATTTGAAAAATGTCACATATATAATATATGATTAAAGAAAAATATTATTTATTTTCACACTTTGTTGGATATCATACTAATGTATTCTTATATATATTGTATGAGATGTGAATCCTAAACTAAATAGAATTTATATTTTATCCAATGATATATATGATGCATTGAATTAAATAATGTTCATACTAATGGTAAGTATAAATAATATTTAATGATTAAATTATCACATAATTTATTTATGTGCTCATCAAATATTAAAATTGTCGTCAATTGTAAATTGTTACTATTGTTATCGTTATTATCATCCCGGCATTTTCAAAACTGCTTTTTGGATGGAATTGTATTTGTTTGTTTGTGGCAACTTGAAATCTCTTGAGCTGAAAAATTTGTGTGTTGCAGATGGGTGATGCCTGCAAAATGACGGCGAATGATCTAGTGAAAAATCTTAAGGAAGTACTGAAGTCACCCGTGGCTTGCAGCAGTGATCGTACTAGTGTATCTAGCAAAGGTGTAGCTTATGGGCTTGAAAGTTTTGATTTTGTTGCTCTTTTAAGTTTTGCTCGTTTACTTGTTCATAAAATCTAGGGTAATTTACTTTATGAGGTTTAGATAATGTATAGTTTATTTCCTGAACTTTTTAAACATGTATTTTGGCAGCTTAAATTTTATAAATAATGCAAAATATATTTTTTGATTAAGTTGATATTCATTTTTCACGGTTAGATAATTATGTGAAAGTCATGCACGAATTAAATTGAAAAAAATATCCTTCATTTTAATCAAAATTTTCAATTGTAAACCATTCCCACTTAAAATAGACAAAAATACCCTTTTATATTAGAATTTGATTGTAATAAAATGGTATTTTTATCCTTTTAAAAAGAGAGTTTATGGTTGAAAAATTTGATTAAAAATGAATATTTTTCTCTATTTAATTATGCATGTGATATACAGGTGACTATTTAATGATAAAAATAGATATCAATTTACAGGAGAATTATTTTACATTATTTAAAAAGTTCATAATATCACAATACTCATTTTTAAAAACTATAGTATAAAGTGTACAATATCTAAAATTTAAAAGGATAAAATATATTCTATCCTAAAATCTGTGTAAACAAAAAGCATGTTTTGAATAAACCATGCTACCCATTATCTCTTATTTAATAGTACAGTATTTGAAAAGTAAAATCATTTCTACTTTCCACTTTTAAGGAAACAGCACCCCGATTAATTGAGCACAAATTATTATCGGACAAGGCGATAAAGGAAATCGCGACAGATCCGAGTGACAATGTGCCCGACAAAGATCGCGATGCAAAGTAACCAATCTTAAGGAGTCAAGTCTACCGTGCTACTTTTCATAAAACGCCAAAAGGTTTAGTTTTTCATGTATATAACCTACAAAGTTTAATTATCAAGACTTCACATGGATACCTTACAGGTTCACGGCTATGATATATGGAGTATCAACGATACAGAGGAAAGCTTAATTATGCTTGTTAGGGGGAATGATCAAATTGTTTAACATGCATGTTTTCAAATTATAAATCACGACACCCCTCGGTTGAAGTTATGCATTTTTTCTTTAGCACAATAAAACTCACGATAAATGTTACAAATATAAACATTATGTATCGCTCTTTGTTAATTTCAGTTTTTGGAAGAATTGATTTTATGACATGAAATTAAAGTTGTTTGGATAAATTATTCAAGATTGAAGCCTCAAAGAAAGAAATATTTACGTGAAGAAGCATGTATTTAGTTATAAAATCATTTATGTATTTTTATTCATTAATTTAAAATTTTTTTAAAAATAATTTCTTGACATAAAATGGATAAAAACAGGCAATAAATTGGGTGGCAATGTGTGCACCTGATGCTGCGGAATGCTTGAGTAATGGGGAGCGAGGTTGTGTGTGCAATTTAGTGCTGCAAAACACATGAGCTATGAAGAGCATATACAAGTCACTTTTTTTTTTTGGTTTTTTTTCTGATTAGTTCTTAGATTTCATATGCTGTAATGATTTTCCTTTGCTATTTTTTGTTCTTGTTGCTCCTCTGGTTTGAGTTGAGCATTCACATATTTATATAAAAAAAAATGAAGTATTAAGGACAACATCTAGCTATCAATAAATGGGTCAGTTAACGACAATAAAATGATTAAGAAAAGAAAGGGTTGAGAACACGAGTTTCATATGAATTCAATAACATTATTGAATAATAAAAGAAGGAAGCTTCCCCACCGGACCAAAATGTGAAGAATTAGTGTGTTTGGTTTGCGCTAAACTTCCTTTTTTCTTTATAATTTCAATAGTTATGAAATAGATTTCAAAACGTAAATCCTAAGACTTCATTAACTTAATAATAAAGCTTTTTGAAAATTGAGCTCATACTCTATACTCTCCATTCATTCTCCCTTTGGCATTTTAGTGTTTCCCTTTCCTTCCTTTGCCAATCTCATCCAAGATCTAATCTTCAGGAGTCATGCCTTGTCATCTAAACTCAACAAACAATTTGTCCCAGAAAAACAAGCAAGCTCAGCTGCTTGCAGAACTCATTAACAAATTGGTCATCAACAAAACTGGATGAAAAATTTCTATCCCTAAATGGTGTCATATTTCCTGTGTTCAATTATTTATTGACATGTGAAAATATTATAATCAAAATAGATTTAAAAATTTATAAGTTAAAATATACAATATATATTTTTCATATGTCAATAAATAATGAAGGGGACAAAAAAAGGGACACTGTTTGGATAAAAGAATCCCATCCCAACAAAACTAATACCACTCGGCTCAAGAATCAAAAGGACATGGTCCAAACTCCAAAGACCCTGCACTTGCGCCCTGACCATCCTTCAAACACGTGTGCATCTGAAAGGGAACAGGACTTGAAGCAGCCACAGTCAATGGGGCTAAAATAAACATTAGCTTACGTTTGTTAAAGATGTAACTAATAAAAATATAAAATGATACGTGTTTTGGTTACATTTTAGTTGAATAAATGTTCATTTTACTCTAAAATTATATGAGTCATTTTAGTAGTTAAAATTTAGATATTAACATTTTAATCTCTAAAATGCAAAATTTGAGTCATATATATTGTATATAGTTTCTAACCCTATTTCTATTTTGTACAATCATATTTTTACGTATTTAGTAATAGACATGTTAGTGATAGATATCTCATTACTTTCGGTCTTTACCAATTAAATTGTATGAAAATATATATAATTAATGACTATAATATGAATTTTACATGCATGTAACTAACATTATATTGCTAATATATTTGACAAATACTAGCCACTTAAATTTACTAATCTATCATCATCACTATATTACATAAAATGACACATTAATAAAAATAAATATGAACACAATATTGGCTTTCTCTTCAGTTTGGTAAAATTTTTTTCGGCTTTCCATATTTATTTCATTGATATTTGCCTCTTTTGAACGCATTGTGCAATCTGCAATAAAGGAAAACTTATGCAATAATTTTGTAAACTTAAGAAAAATTAATGTAATAATTTCAAGAACTTAGCGACCTGCCAAGTAAATCTAATTTTATAAAAAAAAAAAATCAGAGTGAAATTTACTAAATGTGACTTAAAAGTAATTATTGTAAAAAAAAATTAAAAATGCGATAGTCTTTATCAATGTACACGTCCACTATTGTCAACTCTTTATGAAGTTGTCCACATGTATATGCTTGATGAATGTTATCATTAAAACTAAAAATAATTACTGGAGAATAATGCAAGCACGAGCTGATTCACGTTGATTCACCAAAATTTCCAACGTGCGTTTGATTGGATTTAGTGGGTGGAGACGTGGGGAAATATACTGGTGATTGAGTGCACATTGATCACGTTCAGGTAAGATTTAAAATTAGTAAGTTTTGAAAAGATTGAAAATAGAAAAAATTAAATATAATTATGGGAAGAAAGTAAAATACAAAATATTGTTATAATGAGTTTTATGCCTAATTTTTTAACTTATATATTTGTGTATTAAAAAGATAAATTTAATTTTAATGTATTATCCATATAAGATTTTATACAAATATCAATTATATATTATAATGAAAATTAGAATATTTAATTTTTATATTTATTATTCTGATTAATGATATAAAAGTAGATACGAGTAATTGTTTTACATCGATAACATATATAAAGAAAATGTGCTTTACATATGTCAAAGTTTGGGTAGACTCAGAGTTGAAAATAGTTATTGCCAACGTCGAAGCATGCTTTGCATGATTGGTTGATTGAAAGTATGGCAAAAAAATTTTATGAATGAATTTGATATGAAATTTAATATATAGAATTTATCTATAAAAATTTTTTATTTATTTTTATTTCATAACCAAGTATTTTTTTTCTTTTAGTGCAAATGGAATGGAATCATGACTTCTTTCCAATTGTTTTTTTTTTAAAAAAGAAATTGATATTATTCCTTCACTTAGTAGGCTAATTATCAGCAAGATAAAACATTACTTAAAGAACAATCCATAGTTGGTTGAGGCCCAATAGCCAAACATACCATTACTTGCTAAGTGACAAAGTAACATAACCCAATGAGAGGCAACCTGTTGTCTTCAATCCATGAAAAGAAAGGTGTACACAGGTTGAATTGCTATCCAGTAACTCTTAAGAGTTTTCCTATGATTAATCTTTCATTGTACACTCGTATTTGATTAGTTGCATTTCTTCTAACTTTGCAAAGGAAGCTTGAACGCACATAGATCATTCTAATGGACTTTTACAGCCAATTATGCAGAAGTGTAGCAGCTAAAAGCTTAAATTCCTACCTAATCTAACAAAACAAAGTGCTGAACTGGATTTAATAATCATTTTAGCACATCAACACTAACTAAACCGGTTACACACCAGAGATTGAGGCCTAAATCTTAGTAAGAACCTCCAAGAGGAGTGCAAAAAACATAAAACCCCATTATATCCACCACTATCAATAATGATTGTAGCACGTACCTGACCTAACTTAAATTTCTGATATTGCTTGTTGAAGTGTCAAGCAATAGCGTGATCCACCAAATATAAACCAGGTTCGTACAATCTCAAACTAATAAGACCCTGCAATTATCAAGAAAAATACACCATCAGAGTAACAAACAAATCATCATGAGATGGAAAAGCTAGAGACAAAGAAAAGGGAAAACTAGAAAAAAAAAAAAAGTGGAAGGAAGGGGTCACCACACCACCATGGAGGAGATCTTCTCCATGGGAGGTGGCTTCCCCTTTAGCAAAGAAAGCATGCTAAGTTGTGGCTAAGGTTTGAGGTAGGGGTGTACGGAACGGTTGAAATCAAGTTGAATCAAACTTGAACATAACACAGAATTTTAGACTAGGTTAATTTTCAAACCTAAACCAGAACTTGATAGTGAGCCAACTAGTAACCAGGTCAACTTAACCTTCAAACAACATATGAGAATTTACATATTAACATAGTAAAATTATTAAATTTTACTAGTAAGAAACAAAATTTAAGAGATATCATGTCATATATTTTAAAATAAACCTATCAATATGAAAAATTATATTAAGTTATGTAAAATATATTAACTAAATTGTAAAATCTTATAATTTATCACTAATTATTATAAAAGATATATCTTAAAAGAATTATTTGACTTCACATCGACTCAGGCAAATCCAAAATATAACTTGAACACAAGACTTAAAAGTATATCGAGAATTTTTAATAAAGAAACCTCAACAATAAGCTTTTAGGATTTGGCAAATTAACAACGTCAAGATTGAGGACGGCACTCGTTGGGAAGCTCAACTTTTATGTTTGGAGTGCTACACTAACACTACAATTGATAAAATTCTTATTTTTTGTTATATTAAATAGTTGTTTTTTTATTTTTGCGAAAATAAATGGGTTTAATTTTGGCCTAACAGTAGCAATAATGCAGTTTTATTTTCTTCTCCTTTTTTTGGGAGGCAACTTCGGAAATGGATCCTTGGGCTAAACAAGTGGGCTCTATAAGATGAACCACTTAGAGGCAAGAAAAATGCTGAACTATTTTTTTAGACACATAAGCAAGTCTTTGATCAGAAAAAAAAAAGGCATATAACTAAGTACATGGTCTGACCAAGAATAGACATATAATTAAGTTCCTTAAGCACTAAGTCCGGGATTTAATTGATTGTGTGTATAGAAAGGGTTTTCAGAAGAAGCCCACCCATATGAACTACGTCTCGAAGATTAGTTATTGTTTCTTTCTTGAGAAGTGTATAGTGTATAACACTTTTTTACAACAACTTTACAAAACTAGTGTATAGAGGCATATGAAAACAAAATAAATGTGGAACCCATATATCTCTATACGCTGGAGGTGTAAAGTTATTGTAAAGAATATTGTACACCAAATATTTCTCTTCTTCCTTCTTTCCCTTAGATGTGAACATCTAACATTTCATTTTTGGTTCCTCACTAGTTTCGTAAGTGTAGATTCAAAGCTTAACGCATAAGCTTCACAAATTGATGGAGTTCAATTAAGTTCCTCATCACTCAAACACTTCTTGAGAAGATTGGTTCTAGGGTGAATGCTCTTTAAGTGCTATAGACTGTTTTATTATTAATTAATTTGAATTTAGAGATTTGCCATTTAAAAGTCCTCCTTGTTCGTATGTATTTTAATTAGTCCTATTATTTGGGAGGCATCAAACGGAACACTTGTAGTTCAAGCAGGTGTGGGATGCTTAATGGTGTAATATTTTTCAGGAAAAAATTATTTGATTCATCATATAAGCTAGCGTTCCATTTAATATTATATGTTGCATAATGTGAGAAAATGATTCATCAAATTGTTACGTCGTAAGTAGCCTGCTGCTACATGTAGGCAAGGAGTTTGTGAGGCGATGTTCTAATTTATTTACTTTAACTTAAATTTCTATTTTTTTTCTGCGTGTTTAGATGTCTGATTGATTTTGCTATATTGCTCCTTTTTTGTTTTTTTTTTGGCAAGAATTTTGAGCCATTTTTATTAATTATAAAGAGCTAATTATCAAAACACCAAGAAGATAAACTTTACTTATGAATATATGCCTTGGATATCGTAACAAAGCACAAGAATTAATTCAATCAATCCATGTTGGAAAAAAAAAGGGTAAAATACACACATCTGTCATTTTTATATTATTGGAAAAACAAAGAAAAGAAATTAAGTTCACCACAAAAGAGCAATATGACTCTCCAACATTTCCAAATCCTTTAACTAGAATGAGAAGAGTTTTTGTTTTTTCAATCTCAAATGCCGATTTTATTAATTAATTATAAAGAATGGACAACCGGTACAGCAAAGAGGAAGCCAAGCTGCTCCTTATTATATTCCACAAATTACTTGTAGACACTGTTAATTTTTCCAAACTAAACTAAGCAAACCTTTATTTTGCTGGGATATCACAACCCTTCGAAGTTTGAACTAGACACATATATCCTCCAATGGTGAAACTAATCAAGCAATCATCTTGGTATAAGATGTAAGTGCCATAACTTAACAGTATCAATATGAAGCTGTAACTCATAACTATTCTCCAACCATAGCACACACACACACACACACAGATATATATATATATATATATATATAGGACGACTAAGTGAAAAGAGCAATTAAATAATCCACCTCTCTTATGTAGGTCGCTCTCTTACGATTTGTAGAATTTTCAATTGTGAAATTCCATTTCTAATACTCTAGCATGGATCACTGTTGTGTTTCATGTGACCCTAATAGTCTGTCTCAAATTTTTCACAAGATCATTTGTGGTTATGTTGAATTTGTCAACCATCTGCAGCAATGTTATAGCATTTTACAAAATCATAACAATGTTCTTTACACATTTATGTTTGGTTTATAGTTTACAAATATACACTAGTCTACTAGTAGACATTTTTTCTTTTTTTCACTTTCTAAACTAGATTGAGACCAAGATTTTAAATTGTAGTGCAATGGCAAATGTGATTGTGGTTGGACTTGGTATGATTATGGCCATCATAACTCACATTGCGTCAGGCTGACGCAATGTGAATTTCTTTGTGTTTGCAACTTGATTTGTAGCTTTTTTATGGGTCTAAATCAATATGATACAGGTCTTATGTGATTACATTGTGGTTCATTTATTTGATTTGGAGTCACTCTACAATTGCAATATGATGTGATTGCAGCCACAACTGTGATTTAAATCTTGATAGAAGACTAAAAATATTCATAAAATGTAACCCAAATTAATTTTATCAAACAGGGTTGAAATGACTTAAAACTCAGATTGATTCCTTCAAACCATAGTTTAGGTGTACAAACTCAAATTCACAACATGCCAGCGTACGATCAAGTCTGCACAAAATTCTAATTGATCGAGAGATCATAATTGCATAAGAATTAAAAATGATGCTATCAAATATTGTTGAACCTGTGCAATAATGCTGGTATCAGAGTGAAATTCCCAAATGGCAAGACACTGTTGCTGAATGTCAAGAGATCTAAACTTCTAGTACGGTCCAAAATTTTGAGCACAATATCACTTTGTTTCTTGCAGATTGCAGGGTATTCGGATGAGAACGTCATTTTTCAACACTCTCGCTTCCACTGTGGGGAGTGTCATTGCACTGCCTTCTTCAGTGGCGATGTGGGACTTCGAATAAATGACACTGACTCTACACTTATATTCTTCTTTGTTCTTCTAGCCCTCTCACACATTGTTTGAGTTGTTTCACATGAGTGATTAATTGCTTGGCTCTGTATAGTGGACTTGTCAATTTAGACTTCATAATCCATTTCATTCTTGAGTGACAAATTAAATAATATAATAATATCAAAATTGAATTTAGAATGTTTTGTATTTGCCTTTATCTTAAAATATACTAGTGTATGGCATTTTTCTTCTAATGAAATTGACGTCCATGATGCTACAAAAAAAATAAATATTTTAATGGTTCTTGACATTTAAAATGTCAATAAAAATGTTATAAAAAATAATAATTTCAATATAAAGTGATCGTTGAAAATATTTATAAACTTCTATTGACAATTAGTATATATCAAAATACCTCTTTTGAGTATGTTCGACATATCTTAATTGTCGAATAAAAGTTTATAAATATTTTCAATGATTACTTTATGTTGAAATTACTTTTTATAATACTTTTATTAACTTTAATTGTCAAAAAGCATTGAAAATGTCACTTTTTCTTGTAGATATTAATCTTGCTTATCAAATTAAAATTGTCAACAACATTCAAGTCTTACATACAATCACATGAAATCAACAATTTGGCATTCCACGTGGTATATTATACTAAAGAATAAAAAGAAGCAACGAAGACGAACACGTTTTAAATATACAAAATGTATCTTCTAGAAATTGATCTTTGTTTTCTCAATTCTTTTTTTGTGGCCACCAACAGGCTAAACTAAACTAAAATTTTCACAACATCATTGAATATTATTGTTATCCATAGTTCTCAATTGCAGTCTGTGATCGCATGGCAACAATAATTGCATACACATCATCAACAATGTTTCTCGTAAATCTTTGCATCACCAACGCAACCGCGATGGTGACCACAATTTAAAACCTTGTTATTGCATGGCATATCAAACTTATAATGAAGTATAGAACAGTCTACAGAGGTCAAATTAAACTTCAAGGAGATAAATCATTGAAAATCATTGATACTTCACATTAACATGTAAGTATTCCATTTGTTATTAATTAAGCATATTGTGCTATTATTAGTCACTCACCTTCTTCAATCCGGGAATTGTCGCTGAAAGTGCTGTGAATCTCTCAGTCAATTTCGTCTCCTTTTTCTCTCTGCCATTATGTGATCTAGTGTCTCCGTGGAGCTTATACACTTCTGTTCTTTGGCCTTTGGTTCAAACTCATGCTTTGCTACTACCCCTTTTGATGGTGGTACTTGTTCAATATGGTAGGGTTGTTTCCCACTATTGGTTTCTGAGGTAGTCGCTGCCACAATGGTGGAGTCACCGAAAGATAGAATGTATGTTGTTAGAGATGTGGAAGTTGAAGGTTTTAGGAATGGTATTTTTAGGAATATATATTTTTGGATATATTTAAAAATTTATTTGTTTAGCATTAAATATTTCTAGGATTATTTGTTAAATTCATGAATAAATTTAAAACTTGTTTGTTTATAATCTATATTCTGAAAATATATGTCATAATTTTCAAAATACCCTTAACATAACCATAACGAGAGAAAAAGTCAAATAATTGAGAGATGATTTAGTAATTGTGATTTCTAAGTTATGAGAATTTTTTTTCCCCACCTTTCAACTTAGGAATAAGATTATTTTACTAAATTATTGGAAAATCTTTTTCTATAAAATAATTAATACATGCGAAAATTTTTGTAAACTCTAATAAACATAGAACATATCATTTCTTATTAATTATTCTATTCCCAAACAATTAAATATACCTCGACACAAATGCCCTGTGAGTGTTTACTTGTGCTGATATATATATAGAACCATGAAAAAAAAATAAAACATATGCTGACATTGAAAGAAGTATGAAACGAAGCCTACGTAATCTTTGTTGGGCACTGAAAGATGAAAGGAAATTTGAAAATTTGAGCCACCATTTATCTCTATTTGTATATTTGTTTGTGACAGTAGGAAACCTAGAAGGTGCAATTTGTTTATTGCTTTCTACTTCCTCACTGAAGGCTCTTACTTCTATGTCGATGATCTTCGTATAGTTATTCTAATTTTTCCTTTTTATAGTTTATTATATAATTTTTCTTTTATTTATTTCTATTTGACTTATTTTGAATTAAAACAGATTATTTCAATCTATTTGTTAAGTTTGAGTAATTTATACTGGTATAAACTACCATCTCTATGGAGGATTGCTAAGAGATATCAAGATCTTCCTTCAGCGTCACTGGTTTTGTTCTTTAAATCATGTGTTTTGAGAAGCTAACCAGGCTGCGGATTTCCTTGCTAGACTTCGATCGTCTTCTATGGAGAGGGACAAGCTCTGGGAGAGGCCTTAAGAGCATTCAGCTCATCCTCTTATTGGCAGATGTAGTAGGTACTGTACTTCACATGAGATTACAAGATTTCTTTGCTTTTCTTTTTGTTTGCTCATGCACCAAAAAAAAATGTAGATTGGGTTCTTTATACAGATATAATATTTAAAATTTGACTTAAATATGTTTTTAATCTATGTAAATACAAATTGTTTTTATTTTGGTCCCTCCAAAATTTTTGTTTAATTTTGATCCCTCCTTTTTCATTTTCTTTATTATTGGTCCCTATTGTTCAAAATTTGATCCAAACAAATATTTTTAAATTATACTTTTTTCTCTTATATATTTTGAAAATCTTATTTTGATCCTTAAAAATATCATCATTTAACATGGAAGTTATGTGAAAGGGACCAAAAACAAAATAATGAAAAAGAGGGACCAAAATCAAAACAAAAAATTTAGAGGGCCAAAGCCAGGACGATACATGTTTATGAAGACTAAAAACATATTTAAGCCTTTAAAATTTAATATGATTAATAATAATCTTAAACAAAACTACAAATCGAGTAGCTAGGAATTTGCTACAGTTTAGGGACAAAATTTATTATTGTCATCATCATTTGAGAGGGATTAGCGATGAATCAGCAAGGACAAAGTAGCGATGTGATAGCTAAATATTAGTGAGGAAAATATATACTTGAATCAACGACAATGCGATAACGGCAGATTATACTTTTGTCAATAAAAAAGACTCAGATTAGCTATGGATTGGTGACACTACTATGAAATATCTACGTCAAATTAGCGATGAGACCGTGCTACCCATTTGCGAGGGATCAGCTACGGATAAATGTCTCCCTGGTTTGCAAGGGTCGAAAAGAACATTTTGATGGTATATCAGCTTTTGATTAGTGGCCAATTAGTGATGGAACAATTTGTCGCTAATGTAAAACAGTGATGAATTATCTATGAAATAGTTGAGGTTGATCAGCGACATCCAAAAAAGATGGACGATTAGTCGCTGATCCCTCACAATTGTGTATTTGCGAAAAATTAGTGATGGATTGTTGTTGTAACTAATCCAAGAAATTCTTGTAGTATAACAAACTAATTAACTACTTTGGATTTTAACAAGTACTCAAAGACGAATTGATGTAATTGATTTAAACTGGTTTTTAATAATCATTTGCATTTTAAGTTACAATTAAATTATTCAAACACTCAATTAAATTATCTGATCTATCATGTTTTAGCATGACTTAAACGAATCCATCAACATATTCATTCATGGCTTCAATAGTGGATTCTGGAACTCTGAACTTGCAGCCTGTAACTCATCCATTTTTTCCTTGAACTCACAGTTGTGTTCTTCCAATTCCAACAATTGAATTCATTGAGCCTATATAGCAATGCTTTCTCCAACAAATAATAATCAATCATCGAAACTGAATTCTCCTTCATTTAAATCAAGCATATACGAAAATTCACAATAAAGGCTCAAGGAATTATAAACTTGAAGGAACCAATGAATCATAAAATCATGCAAGAAAACTTGATACAAGAATCAAAACTCTTGAATCTTTAATTACACTTGTCAGTAAATATTTATAAATGGAAGAGGAGAAGGATCAAGAATGGCCAGAATCTAGAAGCCCCGATGAATAAAGAATCAAAACTATACCTGATCGCTACACTGCCCTCAATAGTCAGTACCAGAAATGAAATCAAAAAACAAATTCAGTTGAATCTATCTAAATGTCAAAAGTCACTGGCCTAGCACTTACACCTATAACATATGATTCCACATAGATAAATTCAAGGCATGGCATGGCAATTGCAATGCTCTGCACAGACAAGGGATTCTCCATCAAGAACCTTGTCCTGTGCTGTTTCTTCTGAGACTGATTTTGATGGATGACAATGTGCCTCCACAAGCTGAGGTGGGTCAAGGGCAGCATTCCCAGACACCAAAGAGGTCTGTTGTGACACCAAATGAAGTTGTCAAACGAAGTCAAAGCATAATTAGATTCTAATGCATCATTTTTTTTCTTGGTTTCCTAGAGTATCTTCTCTAATGAAATTTTGGAGCATTTATCTGTCATTTCAAACGACCATATGTTGATTCTAATGTATCACATATGTTTATAATCATTCAACTCAAGAATAAGTAATAAGGAGAGACTTGGAATTTGGGAAATTGGAATGTAAAAGAGACTAGTACTAATTAAATTCAAATAGAAGAACAATAAGTAGAAGATTACAAAAAAAAGTAGAAGAAGAACAACATCACCTTTATTCTCTTTAATTTGTCATTGGGTAAATTACACTCACCTCCCTGAGTTTATGGAAATATAACTCACACCCCCTTTGTTTTTGTCAAATTTTTAAGTATTATATACACATACCCCTTCACAGTAAAAAGCACCGTTTATGGGCTTAACGGAATGATATTTTTGTGATATTAATTTTTCCTAATTAATAAAATTATAAAAATACCCTTACCCACTCTCTCCATTAATTGTGAAAAAAACCTAAATCCCCATCTTTCTTCTCTCACTTGCTCGACGATAACAAGAGAGTGGGTAAGAGTATTTTTATAATTTTATTAATTAAAAATAATTAATATCATAAAAATATAATTTTGTTAAATTTACTAACGATGCTCTATTAATAAGGGATGTGAGTGTAATATAAATACTTAAAATTTGACAAGTAGAGGGGGTGTGAGTATAGGTTGGACAACTAAATGGGTATAAGTTGTATTTCCATAAACCTTAGGGGAGGTGAGTGTAATTATCCTTGTTCATTTGTAGCTCTAGGTTTCTCAACAGATGAGATGCTAGGATGACAGATCCTGCTCAAAAATTCAAAATAAAATAATCAATAAGAAATATATCTCCAAATAGAAGGGCTTTTACACGTGTGAATCCATGAGTCCCACACTTTTTAAGAGTGTGTTTGTTTGGAATTTTGGAGCTCCAAAATCACTTTTTTCACTAGAAAAAATAACTTTTCATATACTTGAATAATTTTTTAAAAATAATTAGAATCTCAAAAAAATAGTTTTTAATTTTAGAAGCTAAAAAAGTATCTTCTAGAAGAAATCAATTTGAAATTTTTTTAGTTAAATATAAAATTTAAGTTTCATAATAACTTTTTATAAAATTTGAAACAAACGCACCTCAAATATGTCGTTTGTTTCAGCAGCAAACTCTCTTCCTCTTTTCGTTCAAATAAGGACTGAAAACAAGATAGAAGTTAAAGTATTTGAGATCAAGGAAGCAAATAAAAATACAGCAGAATCTCACATGAACGGACATATGCATAAGAAATGGAGAAAAACATTTCTTCCTTTAAACATAAATGTGGTGAAAATTGAAAAATACTTCCATTGATAATCTTTTGCTTTTGCTGTTTGAACTGAGAAAAAGCAACTAGTATACATGCAAATAATAATAGAAAAGTTTATAGTTACCCTCTTTCTTCCGGACTGCTTTGAAGTACTAGGAGTTTCACTTTGATCACCAACCTGCGAGGCACCAAATATAGGAGAGTTTAGACATTCATCAAATTAAACAAACTATTTTTTTTTTTCAAAACAAACGAGCCATCAATCAATTATAAAAGTAATAATTCCCACCAGTTATTCAAGTTCAATGTTCTATGGTAATGTCATATTATATTTATATCGACCTTGCATTGCTATTTTCCGCGCTATCAGGTAAATCCCACTAACCTTCAAACATGACATCATCTCTAAAATAAATACATCACCCACTCTACCAGCACTTATTCCTACTTATAACTAAAATACTCTTTGCATCATAATATTGCTATTCTAATACCCAAAAAATGAGTATCTAATTAGGATATCTTGTAATACCCAATATACAGTGTTGGCAATAAGTTTGTATGGCTCTAGGTCCCAGGATCCTCTATTGTCAAAACCCCAAGCATGTGTGAAGGGCCAAGGAATGGTTTGAGTATGTTGTTCCAGAACCTGCTGAGACGGCCTCATGCGGGAAGGTTCGCTAGCGGTGTAAGCTCAGAAGGCTCACTGAAGTGTAATTCCCAGATTTTCAAAAATAAATCAAAGGTCAGAAAATTTTTATTGAACAAAGAAAGGTGCCCGTCACCTTTCCTATTCGTTTGAGCATTTAAAACTTTCTAAGTCTGGACCCTACATGCCCTTGGAGGGTTATATATTAAAGCTATTTTCTTGGGACCAAAAGTCTCGGTAATTATTCCCTGAGAAAAATGAGTTGAAGAGATTTTAACAAATTTTATGAAACCCTCAAGTACTTCATTTTTAGCCTGAGTTAACGAAATCGTAAGATTTTCTCGAATCTTGAACTAAAACCCAAAAATGAGATTTTGATTTGTTGTGATTTTGATTTTTCTAATATTTTATTTGAATCCAAAATAGGGGGTATTTCCCTATTTACATTTATGTTTTAAAGTTAAATTAACTTAAAATTAAGAATTGTAAATAAGTGAGTGGTGGAATAGTATAGTCCAATCCCCACCAGTATTAGAGCTTCTGAGACCATTCTGGAGATCACCCAAGGCGGTCGACAAAGAGAGCAAAGTCCTGTATCTAAGGCTTTTGGAGGGCAGGGGCGTTCAACAGAGACAAATGATGTTGAAGCTCTGGAGCTTCTGGAGACCGCCCAGGCGGTCATATAACAGCCAGGCGGTCAACAGAGAGCATAAAAACCCGTCAGGGTCCAGAACACTTCAAAGTGGTTCTTCCCTCCCACGCGAAAATCTGAGTTCCATCCATTTCACCCTCCAAGCTCCATTTTCTTCCATTTCTTCAAGTTTAATTGCGAATCTCATCCCTAAAGCTTAAAGGTACGTTGTTCTCTTGGTTATGCTTCATTTCCTTCAAGTTCTCTTGGGTTATGGGTGGTTCCAGGCTTCTCAAGGGAGAGAAGCTTTCCACCTTGTTAAAGAGCGATTCTTAAGGTTTTAGAGGTTAATCTAGAATTCTCCGCTTTTATGTCAAATAGTGGAGTCATTTACTACCCAGAGGTTTGTTAGTGTGGATTCTGCACATTCCACCCCTCCAGGTGAGTGAGTTCACACCTATGACTTCTGTGTTATGCATTAGAGTTATTGAAAACTCTGATTTCCTCCTTTTCTGAGGATTTGAAGTTTACCTGCTAGATTCTATATTTAGAACTCCTGGTTTAAGCATGAAACATGTTTTAGACAAAACTCATGGGACCATGGTTGTTGAACTGATTTTATGTAGAATAGAATATATGGGTAACTATTAGAGGATTTTATGATTGTTTTACTGAATTTGGAACGTTTTATGTTTATGCTATGGTTTTATACCTAGATACGAGGTTTAGAGAAAGGACAGAAATGATGGTTTAGACTCCATGATTTCAGAATATGATATTGAGTTTTCCTAGTTATGGTTGGAACTATGTTTAACAAGTTAATAGTTTTGAACTTAAAGAGTTTTGATGATTGAACGAATATTTGATAATCAATAAAAGAGTTTTAGAGCGTGAGTTCCACAAGATTCAAGAACGAGTTGACGGCTACATACTGTGGAGGTTTGGAATCTCAATGTCCACAAAGGGTGATCCCTTGGACATGGTTCCATAGCCACAGTTATGCTAAGGTCAGATGTTAGAATTGAATGAACTCAAGTTTCTAGAATATAACAAGCTTATTATTAATAAGAAATGATATAGAGATTCAGATATAAAAGGATTTTAGAGCATGAATCTTCGTGTGACTCAGAACAATTGGCGGATACATATTCTGTGGACTTGAAATCACTAAGTATGGTTTCATAGTAAGGTTATGCTAAGGTAAAGCTTAGAGTTATAGATATTCAGAAGCTCTCAGAAGAATAAAATGGTTTTAAAGTTTAGATTAATTCCAGTAGTATTGGAGAAGGGTCCGTGTTAGAAGGTAAATCCATTAACCTTGGTATAGAGTATGCCGGAGGAGTATCAAAGAAGGGACCTAGTTAGGTGCCCATTATTGTCACAACGATACGTAAAGCCCAGATGTGACCAAAGTTTTCAAAGAATTGATTAACACACTGGGGATGATTACAATAGGATATGCCCAGAGATTTCTGTTTCTCTAGGAGCTATGTTATTATGAGTTGATCTAATACTAGGTACGAAAGTTAGTTAATGAAATGACTTTTGAATTGATAAAGTAGTCATTAGAAAGTATGAAAGAATTTATGGTTTTAAACTTATATGATTTCAAAATGAAAATGAATTAAAGAAATTGCTTGAATTCATGAAATGATGATTTGAAAATATATTCATATAGAGACATTTAATTGCATAAGACCTTTGAGTACTTTTAATATTATTATGATTTATTTTATCTATTGCTCTTTGATGTCCCATAAAATGAGTTTCAGGTGAGGCTTACTTCCTTATTTTTGGTGACAAAACTCACCCATCTTATTTCCCTTATTTTTTCAGATAAGAATAATCAACAAACATTTACACATCCAGGTAAAGTGTACAATGGTAAGCTTCACCAGGAGTGAAGCATTTCAAATTAGAAACTCCAGGATTGCAAGGGCAGGGTTCTAGACCTAGGGTATGAGTTATTGCATTCAGCATATCATGATAAAGCTTTGAAGTGTATTTCGATAGTATTTCAATGATATGAACGAATTTGAAACATTGGATTGAAGGGCTTTATAAGGTTTTAAGTGTGATTCTTTTGATGTTAGAAAATAAACGATTATCTAAGAGAAAGTGAAATTATGTTTTAAATAGACTTTTATGAATAGAGCATGAGTTTAGACTCGATTATTTTGATTCCAAAGAGAAAGTGATTTGCATGTAGAAAGTCAAGTTTTATATGTTTCATGGATTTTCAAAAACATGCATATGAGGCGGTCGGGTTCCAAGGCTGACGTGAGAATGAAATTTCTCACATGCCGGTCAATGTAAAGTTCAGTTCGTGACAGCGAGGCGGACTCAATGTCAACACAATGCAAAATAACATAGTTTCGTTTAATGAGCCCTATATATACCCGAACTGGGTTTTCCTCCTCCAAAAGTAGAAACTCAGACCCTAGCCTTGCAAGGAGCTCTTCCTCCACTCTCATCCTCTATCAAATCCACCTCCTCCAAGCTTCAAGGTGAGTTTGGTTGTTAGTTTATGTTTCCTTTTTCCTTCCCTTTTTTCATGTTCTATAGTATGAGTTGTTTGTTCTCTCATTGTTGTCAAGTGGAGGTCTCCTTTAATGTTGTTCGAGTTGTTTTTAGTTTCTAAAGGTGATTAGAGTTTGATCACGAGTCTACATTGCTCTATGGCAGTTGTTGGTGTCATTCCAAGCCCCAAGGTCAAGTTGGGGTCATTCCAACACTGAGACTTCAATGGTGAGTGGGTTCAAACTCATGGCCTTACTTTTAAGCATTAAGAGTATGTTTATGCATGATGATGGTTAAATATGAAATTGAAGATAAAAGCATGATTATATATATAATTTTGCAGTATGAGCAAGCTGAGACAAAGAGCATGATTTTGACAATAGCATGAAATATATGTTAGAAAACCATGGGACCATGATTGATATATTGTATGTTATGGAAACATTTTATGTGTAAGCCTAAAAGATTTCTATACAAATATATGATTTAATAAGCTTATTTTATCAAATGTGCTTTAAGAGTTTATAATATCTTTATGCTTCAAGACTTGAGAATTTCAAATATGATTTTAAAGTACTCAATTAAGATATTTTGGCAAGAATGTCAAATAGAGAATGACTTAGTTTCATGAATAGAGATGTTATTATAATGCCAAAGTTTTTATGATTATGAACCTTTCCAATTCAAAGTATGATATTATAATTATTAAGTTATAAAAAGTTATTAGCTTGAGATGAGATTTTAGAAATCCAGTTTTTATGACACTTAGAAGTGTGGAATTCAGTATGATTCATAACAACTACAGGATACATGTTCGAATGGGCTTGAAATGGAATGCCTGCAAGTGGGTGATCCCTTGGGTGTGATTTCACAGTCA